>QODF01000065.1:1470818-1751475 GCA_024372805.1 Oostethus manadensis | reverse complement strand
GGACAATTTAGAGCGGCCAATGAAGCTAACATGCATGTTTTTGGAATGTGGGAGGAAAGCGGAGTACCCGGAGAAAACCCACACACACACGCACGGGGAGAACATGCAAACTCCACACACAGATATATTTTTTTATATTTTACTGTCATATTTTCATTGTATTCATTTATTTTATTTGAAGCTTTTTCCCTCCCCCCAAATTGAGATGCTCCCAACCTGCAAGTATTTCCAAATCTACAGGAAATTGGTGGGTGACTAGTTTCACCTCCAAAGTTGGAATGTTTTAGTGTCATTATGATAATTGTTTAGTATCATTATTTCAACTTTGTTTTCTTTTTTGTGATAGAATTTAATGAGGCATAGCAAAACTTGGTCAACTGTGGAGGTACAGGTTTTCTGCTGAGCAGCAATGTGCGTCGCCGGCCACCAGAGGGCGCACCTACCAACCTGGCTATGTGTTGGCGCATACCTGCGCGGTCGAAGCTCGGTATTTTTAGACCAGCGAAGCGTCTCGCATGTCGCCCACATCGCAGCTGTTTGTGCCGAGCGTTGGCCACCCGCTGCTCTGCCGCTTGTCCCAGTAAAACGCTACACAAACAAACAGCACCAGTCCACACCACCGTCCGGCTGGTGACGCTTTGATGTGTTTTATAAAGGCAGGGAGCGAGTCACGTGACCAATGGCTGCGTTGGCGGGATTAGCAGGGCTGCTAAGAGAAGAATAAAGTACGCTAGAATAGCACTCGGGAAGGGATTTGTGACACATTTTTGTTTGCATAGGATGATGTAATGCCACCGGACCGAACCATTTTTCCATTTGGGATGGAGTGTTGGGAGGAGCTGGATTTGCGTTTGTTTTTTAGCTAGCAGGCTACCTCGTTGATGGGAATAATTAGTTAGAATTAAGAGAGGCCAAGAGCTTTCCCTGTTGCCAGAGAGGCGCTGCCCTACGCTGTGCATTAAAAGAGACAAGATTTTGGAGCTCTCCGCAAGAAGATGGATAATCGCTTCACTTGTCTGCCCCAATAACATTTTGTAAATGTTTTTTAGTTAGCATGCTACTCTAGGGATCTAGTTGGTAGAGAATGGACTCTACCATTTGCATTTTCAGGTGGTGGCTGACATTTCCGTTGTAACTTTAATAGCAAAAATAGGAAAAACTCTTACAATGAACTTTTTTTTTTAATCGTAGAGAGCTTCCGTTTTTTTTTATGTTTTTTTTAGGTAGCATGCTACTCTAGTAATCTAGTTGCTAGAGAATGGACTCTACCATTTGCATTGTGAGGTGGAGTTCCAGTGTGGCTGAAATAGCAAAAACAGGAAGTAAATTCCTCTCAACGTAAAAAAAATATTAATAATACAATTTTTAGTTTAGCCCGCCGCTTATTAGTTTGTAGAGAATGGAGTGTGCCAACTGCAGACAGCAGTTCTTCACATTTGCAAAGTATCGATTGGTTTCTCTTATGCACTTTTGGGCACTTGGACCTCTGGAGAGCTTGATTTTGAATTTTTGGAGTTAATAAAAGCGATGGAGGTTTTTTTTTCCACTGGAGATAATGGAGAGTGTGCGGAGATGCTGGGGAGTCCGGGGCGGGGGGGGCAAGGGCCGGCACAGCTGAGTGCTGTTGATTGGCCTGTTTGAAAACACATGAAGTGAAGTGCACGCACACACACACACACACACACACAGAGAGAGGCAGCCTGGGAGGAAAGTGTCGCGCTGCAGCCCAAACCACATTAGAGCAAATGAATCCATTCCACCTCCTGTTACGGCAGAGGAGCCTCCAGGAAGGAGGACCAGGGACGGGGGTGGGAGGCTGTGGGGTGTCTTGGGGGGCGGGCAAAGAAGAAGAAGATGATAGACAAGGAAATGGAAGTTGGTGGAGGAACGAGTGGCCATGCTGGGCACCTCTAATGATGTCTGACGGCTATACAGAATGAAGGGGGGGGGCGCACACAGTGTCTGTGGGAGGGCGGCCATGTTGGTGAAGGCGGAGTGGACGATGGAGAGACGCCATAACCCGCCGCCTCCTCGCTGTTTCTTAGTAAGTTGTTCCAAAGACGAAGCACAGTAGAGCCCCAGCACATGCGAGTAATTGATTGTTCCGTGACTGTTTAAATGATTGGATCCGATTCAGATCCAAAGCACTCCCCTTCTCTCTTCAAGTGCCATTGTTCCCTCGGGACACAATCCCGATTTAAGCCCTAATTATTAACACATTTAGAGTGTCAAATGTTTGGCTAACCAATGACAATGGAAGGAGATCCATCAGCACATGGAATCGGTACCACGGCACGTTCAGGGACCGTGCGGCAGCGTGGGAAATCGCAATGCTTGACCAAACACAACCGCACGGTAATCAGTGAAGCACACAAGGACATAAACCTGTAAGGTTTTGGATGTTTGAATCAACACATTTATGTGTACAAATATGTAAAATAAAGTTTTTTTTCAATAAATAAGTAAAATAATATTATTACAAATAATAATGCATTATTAACAATAATATTTGTGTAGGTATTATTTAGCCATAATCAAAATAAGTTAAATAAATATTTTTCTTGATCTTACTTATTTTATATTATGACCATTATTAAACAAATATAAAGTTAAAATAATTATACATTTACCAATAATAAATTTAACTAAAGTAGCTTTTGATGTTCAGAACTAATTAATTATTTTAATTATCAACTGTAATATGAAGTAGTCATTTTTAAAGCAAAATGAAAATATGTCAAATTAATATTATAGATTTTCTTGTATTTTATAATAAATATTTAATGTATATACATATAATACAACGATAACATATAAAATACTAAAAAATTAATATAAAAAATACACATTTAATAATAAAGTTAAATGAAGTAGCGATACATATTACTGTTAGTATTATTTATTATAATATACTAATATTCTTCATAATTAATAATAGTAATTACATAAATATCATTGTTGTTAATAATTAATGATAATTATTCATGACTATTATTATTGTACTTATTTTTGATTTTTTATACTTAAAATAACTATTTTTGTGTTAATAATAATATAATAATAACTATTGTTTTTTGTTTTTTTTAAATACATGTGATTTGTTTTGACTACAAATATTATTGTTAGTAGTAATAATAGAAATGTTTATTTATTATTAAGTAAAGGCTATAAAAAAAGCAGCATATGATGTAAATATGTATCATAAAATCAAGTATGCTTAGAGGTGGTGGCTGCATCGATGTCGGCTTGTGTGAGAAACAAAGATGGCGGCTGTCGCGGGCTTGCTGATGACGTGCAGGAATAAACGTCCGTGTGTGAGGAGACGTCATAATGAGAGATGATTTCTTGTTGCTTTTCTTGCCACCATTGAGTGCTTTTTGTTGTTGTTGTTGTTTTGCATGCGTGCCCCCCCCCCATGCCTCCACAAATGTCACTCGTATTATTTGTCACTCCTGTTGCTGCTGGAAGGTCTTCTCTTCCGTGCGGCATAATTGGACGTGTAATCCTTTGTTTTGCGCCTCTCCAGTGCAGCTGATTAAGATGTGGGGTGGGGGGGCACGGAAAAGGAGGGCGAGGCGCGTGTCGGCTTTGCTGTTAACAGCGCCCGTCCCTCGCCGCGATGACATGACAGATTAGCGTGTTTTTTATGCTTGGCTGTTTGGAAGGTAAACACGCGCGGGGAGGAGGTGCAGGGGAGACGGGGCTCACGTTATGCAACCTCCCGTTTATTGATTGGTGACATTCCCCCTGCAAGAGCAACGCTTCGTACCCTTGTGGGCTTTGGTACGCCTCTCCTCCTTGAAAAGGACTCTCAAGTGGCTGCATTTACATGACGTGAAAAAAACCTCTCCTCGCTCTCTTCTTTGGTCTTGAGTGTGTTGGGACGGCAGAGGAGCAGTTAATCAATACCAGCAAGGTCAGGGAGGGCAGTGGTGGCCCAGAGCGTGCCCTGGGAACGGGCAGAGCTCTCACTCTGACTGTTATGCATGAACGAAAGAGGCCTGAGCGCCAGCAGCAGCAGGAGAAGAGGAGGGGGACACCTACTGGCCTTTAGGTGGCACTGCGGGAGCAACAGAACTAGGCCACGAGCGTGGGACCTCCGTGACCTGCGCTTCTGCTGGCAGATGGTCAGTGAACGCAGCGGCGTTTTATCACAGCAGTATGTGCACGTTAAGCAATCCCTCGCCACTTCCTGCTTCCAATTACGCGGCTCCACGTTTTTTTCCAAAATATATTCATTAATAATCACGCTGTTTTGTGGTTGAATATTACTCACCTTTCACAGGTTTTTGCCCATTTCCAGCATGAAAAAGCTCAATTACGTAAAACGCAAAGATGAGGCATTCAGAAGACGCATTCAAAGACACGCAATGATACGTAGTATGCTACACGGGCCACTAGGCGGCAGTAATGTTACACTGGTACTAGCAAACCTTTCCAAGATGCTTTTTATGGTAAAACAAACACAACGTACAAAACAGCAACGGGAAGTGAAAGCCAAGAAGCGGCGTGAACAACAGATGCAGGTAAAAGTGCACATGTACAGTATCGGCACGGTTGGTGACGGTAAGCGGTTGCAGAAGGTGCGACTCAAACCAAAACGGACTCTAACCAAAGCGCATTTTCCCATAGTAAGTTATGTAAAGCCAATCGATCGGTTCCAGGCAACCAAAAACGGTAACACAAAACACCTTTTGGAGACAATCATAAACGTTTTATTTACAGAAAATGATGGTGAAATAATTACAAACGACAAATGAATGGGCAACTGAAAATTGAACACCACTTTTACCTAGTTTTGTTGGAGGGGAAAAACACAAAAATTAAAATGACACAAAACAAAGTTAGTCTGCATTAAGTCTTATTTTTGTCTTCTTTTCTCCTTTTATATCTACTACAGGAGAGTAAAGGTGACTATAGGGGTGTTATGTCATGTCTAGAGGGCTCTAAGGTTAAATGTCATACTTTGTCATACCAACTACAATATTCAATTAATAAATAAGGAATCACCCGACTGTGCCAAACGAGGTGTTACCGTTTCACATTTCTTTGTACTAAAAACCTTCCAATGTGTGAAAGGCTGAGGGCTGAGCTCGTGACTTGCAGTGACTATGTGGCTTCCCGTGTATCAAAGGTGACATCCGGATGGTTGATATTGATGGCGCCGCGTTTCCCTGTCGCTAAGAGCAACCGCCTTGTACCGCAGGTACTTATTTGGGTGCGGCGTTCATGGCAGCCATTAATGCAGAAACGAAGGCTGCTTGGTTGGAGGAGTTGCACACACCAAGCACTTCCCGGGACCAGCATCAGGGTGTCTTGAGGGAGCCTTTATCAGTAGCAAACAGCCTTCTTCTTCTTCTTCACACACACACACACACACACACACACACCTGAGGTTCCTCAGGTCACCTTTTATGTGGAGGAATCTGCAAAGAGATAAACATTTTGCACGGCATGTTCATCCATTTTTACCACGAAGCTCGTTTCATGTTCTTACTCTTTTGGGGATGATCTTGCAAGATTTTTTTGCCTTTTTCTACCACCACCGATAACACAATAGGGATTTGCTACCCCGCCCGCCCAAGGTGGTGTTACTTACCTGATAACCGCTCGTTCCTTAAAGCATCAGATGTTGGCGCACGGCGGTTAGCATTTTGGCGCCACGGTTGCATGCTCCCTCCAGGGGCTTTGATTTGCGTACGTTTACGTACTGTGACTTTGTTTACATGGCCGACCAGACCTAACACTGTTTGTTTGTTTTCAAACAACGGACGGGGCTTTTCGGCACGCTGAGCGGAGGGACGCCGTGATTGGCCATCAGTAGGAGGAAGAGGATGATAGCCAATGGGAGGGCAGCTTCTTCTTTGGTTGTTGAGGTGGTTACTTTGGCGCAGCACCGCCCCCCAGGGCGCCACTTTTTTGAATATTTTCTCCTCAAATGGCGCGCAAATATCTTGGAAGGGTTAAAAGGCTTTTTGTACAACAACGTCAGCTGCAAGTGAAATCTTTTCTACGCCCCCATGGGCAAGAAACCGCATCTCCTCCGTGTGCCGCCGCCTTTTGGTGTCGGATGCGATGTTTTCCTTATTTCATACGCCCCTGGAGCCTCCATATGGTTTTTCTGACACGACGGCTTTTTGTTCAGCTAACAACGTCAGGAGCAATCATTTCTCTGGCCAGGCAGACCTCGGCCTTCATCCCAGTACGCCCTGTGGGATGCGTGGCGGCCGACTTGACAGCTCCACACTAACCTGTGTGTGTGTTTTTGCAGGTCGACTACCTTTCATGGCGCCCCGGTAGAGCCGCCAACATGAACACGCTACCATCCATGGACCGGCACATCCAGCAGACCAATGACAGGCTGCAGTGCATCAAACAGGTAACCTGCTCTGCACAGAGGCTGGTCTTGATATCCTGTGTGTGACACGCACTTCCTGTGGTTTTGGTCGCTCTCTCTCCACACACACACACACGCACACACACACACACACACTACCCAGGGCTCAGCGTGTGATTAATAGTCGACTAGAGCTGACAGGTCGTGGGCTTGTTTGTTTACGCTCTGTGGGCGTGATCCTTCTCATCCCCTGACTCGCATGGGACACTCGTGGAATCGCTGAATGATGAGGCTTGGAGCCTTGGCCCTCAACCCTCCCCCGCCGATGCCCCCCGAGCGCCCTCTGGCTCGGAGCTCGACCTCGGCATCCATGACACGCTTTGTGTTTTTGGGTGAGATTGATTCCTCGTAGGCTGGGTTCGTGTGTCATGTGACCGCTTTGTTTGGCGCTTCGTCACCAGCCCGGTTTCCACCGAGCGGCAGAAGAACTGGGCTTGGAACCGGTCGGCACCCGCTAATAAATGAAGCGCAGGCCAAGAGGAGCTCCTTTTTCCACTCTTCCGTTTGGAATGTGTTTGAATTTTGTGAGTTGACCTTAGTTTTTGGAAGGGCTACCCTATCCCCATCAAAAAACGGCCAATCCTTTTTTCCATGACTAACAGTGTGTTTATTCTGAAGGGTAGCATGGCTCAGGGGGCTCGGGTGCTTGTCTCCCAACCCAATGGTTGCTAGTTCGAGCCCCGACTTATTTATACGCTTCAACTGTCAGGGTGCATTTTTACTTTTCAATTCCTGCTGGTTTTAGTCTGCTAAACACAAATACACAAATGGAATGGAGCCCCCTAGTGGCTGGAGATCTTTTTACATTTTCCATCACCGTAACGTTGCGTCTGTTCTGCAGCGTGGCTTTGTTGGTTGATTGGTCATCTCAACCCAGTTGTTGCTGGTTCGATCCACATTTCTCGATTGGTCGTTAAATTAGATACATTTCAACAATTATTCTCCATTTTTACATTCAATCGTTTCAAATTCTGCTGGCTTTTTATGTGTGATGTGCGGTACCACTGATTTTTAGTCAAATTCTGGTAGTCTGGTATCGGCGATACCGATTCCATACTTTGTGCAAATTCACCTAATGTGAAGAGAAGGTTGTATATTTCATATGATGGCATAAATAATGCAAGACATTTAATAATCTTGGTGATGAAATACATTATTCAGTTGATGAATAAGTTTAGTTTAGTTAGTTTACCTGCTGGTATCGGAAGTGTTGATACTTCAGTACTGAGCTGCACATCACTTTTTATTTGTCCAACTACTCCCGCTTTTCTCAACTCAAACTTCCGACCATTCCAACATGTAGGCTAGCTCTCAGGACTTTTTCCATAAATCCATAAGATTTTCGGTGGCATTTTTCCCAGGGAAAGAAATGACTTCATCGCTGCTCCTTATTGGTGGAAAGTCATTTTGCATTCAACATTTCACGAAACATTCGGCTTATTCTGTGCACTCAGCTCCTAATGCGGCGGTCTCCCAACCTGGTGGTTGCTGGTTCGATCCCAAATCGGCGATTCGATTTCTAGGATACTCCAACATGCGTTCCGGCTTTCAGGTCCGCTGCGGACTTCAACATCTAGTTGGAGTCAATGGACCACGCCATTGAACTTTCACGGCAACATTCAGTTGATCTTACCCTTTATGATGTTTGTTTCTATAACTCACACGCCCTGCAAGACAACAATGGGGGATTGTTGCATGGCGGTCATCTACGGTACATCCACGATGAAAAGAGAGAGAAGTGCTTTGCGGAAGCAGTCAAGTAGGCAGTGAGCCGTCTGATCCTCGGCGGGCTTCAGAAGAAATCCGTGCATCATTGCTTTGTGTGCTTAACGTGCAGCTCCGCTAAACCCTCAACCCCCCCGTCCTTGTCCTCACCCAACCCCTCCCACAGCAACAAGACCAACCCCCTCCCCTCCATCCTCTTTTTGGAAAAACACTCTGCTGTCCTCCCCCTCGCCCCGCCGCCCGGATGTTGTCAGGCAGAGTGGCGATGGCGAGCCGAGTTTGCATCCAGGCCGACGGCCCCCCGCTGAGCGAGCGCCGATCCTTCTCGTGCCGCCGCAGGCTCATCGTGGCGCCCGTCAAGTGGCAACAATGCCAGCCTGTATCGCTCATGCACAACAGCCTGCACTCTGCTGCTTCGGCGTCGGTGCAACTCCGGTGGTTACAACTGACCCGTCCTTTTCACCTCACAAGATGACGATGATAAGAATGCTTTCATTCACTCCTCGGCCACACGCTGCTGGTAAAAAGTAAGCTACATCTGCAGCCACAGCTGCCCCGGGGGTAGACTTGACGGAAAGATAACCCTTTTACTATGAAAGGGGTCTTCATGTAAAAGCCGGCTTTATCCCAGGAAAACTCTGAAAGAGAATACCGGAAATCAAGAGGGGTCGTCTCCCAACGGGGCGGTTGCTGGTTCGATTCCCGATTGACTCTACCTTTCAGTCCAGCCTCAGCTTTCACACACAATTTCTTCAGTGCTTCGGAAAAAAGACCTGTCCACACGGAAACATCGCTGGGAATTCTTTTTTTGGCGGGTTGGGGGTAAAAATGCGTCCACACTGCTGGATTAGTACATAGTTGCATCCAGACGGGAACGGATCACTGGGGGAAAAGAATGTAATACACAAGGCGCACCCCAAACATCAGAGTAAAATTGTATTTAAATAAACCTTAACATGAAAAATGTAGCTGGCAACACGATTTTCCCTTCCATCTCTAGCTTGTACAAATAGCCGATGGAAAAACAACACAAACACGTGACAGACACAGTAGCGTGCCTACTGCACCACATGGGCATACAAAACAGCCGCATTTTCCTGCCACTAGGCATGCTGGGTAGCTTGTGGCACTCTTTCTCACAATGTTTGTAGCATTTTTGTCTGACAGCAAAATATGGCGAGGAGGTCGTCTTGATACTCGGTACTCTCGATATGCAACGTTTTATTGTACATAGTTCATATTGCTGTTGCCACTGGACTACCCAGCATGCCTTGCGGAAGTAACAGTTACGTATTATGTTTATCACTATGTTTAGTAGTAGGAGTCGTTGATCCATGCGATGCTGTGTTGTCCTTGCACCGTGAGCAAGAATGTCGCTCTGTCTGATGACCACCTATTTTCTTGATTTTAACCCCCTTGTGGCCCACACAAGACAACAACATATCAACTGGCTTTGTTGGCCTGTGTAAAAGGTGCAGGTGGGTAAGTGCCACAGCAATCCATTCGGCAGGTTCTCCGGCAAAAAGAGCTGAGATGAACTTGCTCCTTCAAGCTCAGGGCTTTCTCAGCGGTTGGGCGCTCGACCCTTTTCAAGGAGCACGCTCACCTGTAACCCCAAAAGGACAACAGTCCTCGCTTCTCTGCAGGAACTCACAGACCGAGGCGCTTGTCGGGCTCCTGGCATGAGAAGAAGAAAGCACTTTCAAGTAGGCTCAATCTCGCCGTCTGTTTCACCTCCCGAGCCGTGAAGAAAGGCTTTTTTTTTTTGACCCGCTTATTGTGTCCGCCCGCGAGAGTAGCCTTCAGACACCCGAGAAGAAAAGCCTCGGTGAACAAGGGAGAGCTTCTCAGCCCGGCTGCTTTATGCACGGCCAAGTCCGAGCAGCGGACTTGTGGTGCCGAGGAAGTACCGAGGTTGTGGAGATATTGGAGAGATTGGAGAGAAACACTGGCGCCATTGTGGATCTTGGTGTGATCTTCTTCCCACAATGCAGCACAACGAGCGCCGAGCGGGCGTACGTCGGACGTCCTCCGAGCACAAGACCTCAAACGACGGGACAATTTGCTTCGTGTGAACAAAACAAACAGAGGTGCTAATTTCCTGTTGTTTCTAACGCTTGCGTGTGTTTGTGCAGCACTTACAGAACCCGGCCAACTTCCACTCGGCGGCCACAGAGCTGCTCGACTGGTGCGGGGATCCCCGAGCTTTCCAGCGACCTTTTGAGCAAAGCCTCATGGGATGCCTGACGGTATGCAAACACCAACTGTGTTCTCTCTCTGCCTTTTTCAGCCGAGGATGGATCCGTGGGATGCTTTGCCTCGCCGGTACAGGAGATTGGGTCTCCCAGGACCAGACGAGATGAGATTTGAGCGTTACTTTTGAGAAAAGAACAATGAAAAAATAATTTCAAATAATTGACGACTGGTGAAATGATATCTACTAATATTATTTCTACTCTGTCACACTCTGTGCGGATGGCGGCTGCCCCGCCTCCGCCCACCGTATGAGTGACAAAGGGTCTTACTCCGTTCATGCCGTTGTTTTGTGGAACACGGTGACTGAAACCAATGCACAGAGTGAGCTCTCTTCCCGGCTGTTTTTATATTACAAACGATGCGCTTTGTTTTCATTGATTGTGTGATTGATTGATTTGGTATCGACCGGCTGGTCACGTTTTAATCTCGCGATCCGGACTGAACGAGATAAACACAACTTTCTGCAAATCCTGCTGATTTTTAATCACGAAAGGGGCGGAGCTGAAGTAAAATCCAAAAATCCAAACCCTTTTCGGTGACTTTACCTGTCGTCCTTTTTTCGTTCCATTTCTTCAGGCCTTGTTGCCTTAGGAACCCTGATGGTTTGGGTCGATACCAGCGGCGTTAGTGGAGATCCACTCTACCACTCCCTATGAGGGAGGCTGAAACGTGGCAAGATTTCCGTTTCAGGAAAAAAAACTTTCCCGGGACAACAGCATGCAACGTAATTAGTCACACAATAAATGAACACAAACTCAATAATTTAGCAAGACAATGATCCAGGGTGTACCCCGCCGCTCTGGGATAGGCTCCAGCATCCCCAGAAAATGGGTGGATGGATGCCGTGTGCATGCGTGTCTGTTTTCCTCGTTTGCCGCCTCCAAACAGGCAGGAAGAGAGTTCACTCTGTGCATTGACTTTAGCACCATGCTGCACTGGTTCCGTAGAACAACGGCGTGAAGGGTGCGAGTCCTTTTGTCAGTCGTTCAGTCTCTTTATCACGGTGGGTGTAGGCGGGGCTAGTAGCATACACACAGAGGGTGTAATTCTATTAATAGATTGGGATGTGTTAGATATGTTTATATTATTTTGTAACTTCAAATCGTGCTCACAGACCCAATCTCGTGTATCGTTTTTCCTATCATCACGTTTTTGAATGCACCTCAACAATTCTTACATTTGCTGCTTCAACGCTTCGTTTATGCAAGAAATGCCTACAATATGTTGAAATGTACATATTTGTTTACTAATACTCAAAACTGCATGCTTTCGATTGAAAAACCTTCTGCAAGTTCTTAATGGCCGCTAGGAATAACCAGAATGACTGAAAATACGGCAAAAAGTCAGTAAAGCTGCAGCAAAGCAGCATAAACGCGGTGATGGCAGTGCTGGGGAGACTGGGACGGTGCGCACCAACACCCAGATTTCACTCATCAAGGTGGGCGGAGGTCCTGAGGTGCGTGGAAAGAATTTAAGAACACAAAAAAAGGTTTCCTTAGGAGCGAACCGAGCGCTTCACGCGTTTATCGGTGAGACCCGACGGAAGGAGCATTGTTCCTATCAAGTGGTAGCGAGCAAACAGATAAAGGCTCATTAATGTGTAAATGACAATAAAAGCCTCTTAGAGGCTGATAAAGAGGCGCACAAAGCAGCCGCGCACCGAGATCCCACTCAGCGCGGCGCCTCGTCTATCTGCTAAATTGCTTCATTAGACTCCCACAGCAAACAGCTCCTTATCGGGAGAATTAAAGCCGGCCGCGGCGCCTTCCTGCCAGGATTTGCTCTTCCCCGTGACGTCACCGCCGGCGTCCGAGCTGCCTGTAAAGCGGGGGAGCCTGTCGAGCGGTCTGAGTGGCAAGAGGGTTCACTCTGTGCATCGGACTGATGAAAAAGAATATTGTTTATCAGGAAATCTTTGTCACTTTGCTATTTGACATTTTGTAAACTAACCCGTGTGGATATGCAAGGGAGTTAGATTTAGTATTTAATATATATATATAATATATAGTATTGAAAGAAAAAACAGTTAAAGGTGGTTATATAAGTTTGTCTTTACTTTTTTCCTACTGTTCGTTTTCTGTCCATCCATTCATTTTTGCCGTCTTTTTCCTAAAAAAATGCAACTTAATGGATTGTTTTGTTACCAATATTGTGGAAAGTATATTGTGATTCCCCCCCACATATAGTTTTACGAGACTATACTCATTCTCATTACCATTTGTTAGGTTACTTTATTTTGCTGTAGTATTTCTACTTTATTCACATAAAATTAGCTCTTTGTTCTGTCATCCTTGTTGTTTTTTTTTGTATTTTTAAAATACGTCGAGGGCCGATAAAAAGCAAGACACGGGCCGCACTTTGGACACCCTTATGTTTATGTAGCGGGGCATTTATTTACCTAATCCCCAAGCAGGGCGGGGCAGCAGGAAGCAGGGGGGGATACTCATGAAAACTCATTCATACACACAAGCATCTATCTATGTATCTAACAACATCATTCCTGAACTTGAATAATCATGTGGGGTGCATGAGAAAGTGATCGGGTAAAACGTAGCTCTGCTGGTGACTTCACTTTATCACGGTTTTTCAAAAATATATTAATTTAAAAATCTTGCATTTCATGGTTAAATCAGTCAAAAAATATGCATTGTTTTTTGGGACGAAATGAACCATTTTCAAGCATACTAACGTGTGAGTCTATAATCTCTTATTCTGTCTTATTATGTCTACTGTATTGAGTGATAGAAGTGTAAAGTTGACTATCCATCCATTCATCCATTTTCTATACCGCTTTCCTCATTCGGGTCGCGGGTATGCTAAAGTTGACTATAGGGGTGTTATGTCTAGAGGGCTCTAATTACATTAAAACTCCTACTTAGTAGGTGGTGAATGTGTTTTCTATGCTCTAACTCCAAACATATTCCAACTAAGGAATCCCGTATTGCAGAATTTCACTCATGCCGGTCGGGTCTGGAACCGATTAACCACAATAAACGAGGGTTTATTGTACTGCAGAGTTTTTTTACCCTGCGCTGGTACCAGACCAGGCACGCGGCGACCGTGAGAGACTTGAAGCCGGGAATAAAACTGTAAAAAGAATAAAAGTGTAGCCTGTGAAAACTAAACTGCTGCTGTGTTTGGGTTTTTTGGCATCATTAACAAAGAATGCCTTCTTGGTTCTTCCAGGTGGTCAGTCGCGTGGCGGCCCAGCAGGGGTTTGACCTGGACCTGGGCTACCGGTTGCTGGCTGTGTGTGCCGCCAACAGGGATAAATTCACCCCCAAATCTGCCGGTAAGACAATTACCTCCCACCCCCACAGACATAATGTTATCTAGAGAATTATTGTACTAAAATTATATTATAAAATATATTTAACCTGTTATTATAATTAGTAAAGACAAAAAAAAGTGATATCATGCACAACATCCTACTAAACTCTTTTTTTGGGGTTGACTTCCTGTTTGCTGGTGCACTAAATAAATAACCCCCAAGTGAAGGGCAAAAAACGCAAGTAGTTGATAGACACGCAAAAACTGTTTGAACACGTCTGGTTCCTCCCCTCCCATCCCTCACACCAGCTTGACTTTGGCGCTTTTCTCGAATTTCAGGTCAACTTTTGCAATAAAAGCGACTGTTGTGATGATGATTTAGTCCATTAGCTCTTTTCAAGTACAAAATGTACAGCTGCTCCCCGCTGATGAATCGGCGAGGCGACACACAAGATCGTGTCTACGTGAACAAGATGTGATTTTAAGAACCGTACAATGAAAAAATGACAAACTATTGCAATCTACAAATATCATTTCACTCTTCTGCACTGTGTGTGTACGCTAGCGGCCCCGCCTCCACCCACCGAGAGTGTATGACGTGTGTGAGTGTGAGTTCTACGGAACAAACGCCCCAAGGTGCCGAAAGCAACGCCCAGAGTGAATCCTCTTCCTAGCTATTTTCATTTTTCCTTCGTTTTCATTTATTGTGTGCATTGATTCATTTTTTTTTATCCCACAAGACATCTTGTCACGTTTTAATTTGGCGAGATCCGCTGCTAATAAACGGGCATGTAACGAGTCACGGTGTAGAAGTTTCACTTTTGCATCTCGTTCCAGCTATGGTGCGTTTGAGGGCCGCCAAGGAAAGCACGACATCTCAACACTTGACCAAAAACACTATAAAAAAAGAAACAAATTGAAGAATTTATTTTTTCATTCATTCATTCATTCTTTCATTTTTCATGCCGCTTTTCCCCACTTGGGTGGCGGGTATGCTGGAGCCTACCCCAGCTGGCTTGGGCGATAGGCGGGGTCCCCCCTGAACTGGTCGCCAGTCAATCGCAGTATTTTTACATTTTCAAATGTATTCATTTTAATGTATTAATTTATTTTTATTTTATATAGTAAATTGTTTGAATAAGCTTTTTTACTATCATTTTATTATCTATGTATGTTATTTCATTATTATTCCTCATTATGAGATGTGTTTTCAGCGGAAACAAATATTTATATTTGGAAGGTCGATAAATAATAGACGTACATAAATATTTATTATTATTGCTATTAATCCAAAATAATTTTTTGAGCCTATTATCTTTTTATTTTTATTTATTTTATTTTGTTATTTGTTGTTTTTGTTGGGTCGCTAGCATTGTCGAATTTATATTAGCATTTTAGCCTCCTTTTAAAACCTTCGCAGTCGACTATGAACCCCAAAAGGGTCTTTACCGCGTCGAGTGTTATCTTGTAAATGTTTTTTTGGTGGCATCAAGTCTCTTTGCTACAAGCGGCCTCTTGGCGGTGGTGGGTAGGAACCAAAGTAGGCAGGCTGACATCAGCGCACAAATGGATGGTCCCGCCCTGCTGGCATAATGTGATTGTCGTGCACGCCGGCTCGGCCGTCTGTCTGCGGCCCGCCAGAGAATCATCCTCGGGTCTCACGATGATGGCTCCGCTATCTAATGGAAGAGAGCGTCGTGTTTTCAGGAGGGGTCCTGTTGATGCACGCTGGCTAAATGGGAGCTGCAGAGTCACCGGGCATCGGGCCTCCGAGACGAGGACGTCCGGGGGTGCAGACTGACGGGCGGCACGGATGCAAAGTCATGAACGGACTTTCACTGCTCTGTCCTGGCGGGTTTTTCTTTTTTTTACAACGCCTATGCAGACCCGACACAATCAGTGCTGGCGGTCGCCGCCTGCATGGCGGCAGCAGGATGTGCAAATGTGACACCCGAGAGCCCACCCAGACGAGGGCGGGAGGAAGAGCAGCCAGACTCTTAAAAGTTTCGGATCAATCTCGCTGTCGCTTCCTCTCAGGGCGTCACACTAAAAAGGAATTGATAACTCAGTTGGGCGACTTGGCAACGTGCTGCAAAGTCCAAATATCTTCTCCTTTTCCTTTGGGCTTATCCCTTCAGGGGTCACCACAGCATCTAAGTCTGTCTTCTGCATCCTCCTCTCTTGCGCCAACTACCTTCATGTCCTCTTTCACTACATCCATGAACCTCCTCTAGGCCTCCTGCCTGGAAGCTCAGCATCCTTCTACCAACATATTCACTATCTCTCCTCTGGACATGTCCCAACCATCTCAGTCTGGCCTCTCTGACTCCAAAACCTCTAACATGTGCTGTTCCTCTGATGTGCTCATTCCTGATCCTGTCCATCCTGGTCACACCCAAAGAGAACCTCTGCATCTTCATCTCTGTTACCTCCAGCTCTGCCTCCTGTCTTTTCCTCAGCGGCACTGTCTCTAAACCAAACAACATGGCTGGTCTCACCGGAGTTTTGTACACCTTTCCTTTACTGTAGATTAATTCACCTGCGATTAATTTATATGCCCACAAAAATGTCTATTTTTAACACATAGCTCACTCCTCCCCCTCCAAACCCTCCTGCCAGCTTGACGTTGATGTACTCCTGCGATTCTGGGTCGACATTCGATCACATATTGTCACGTACGAGATATGCTCGATATTTGCTTTGTCAGCGATATACCGATCCCGCCCAGCACTTCATTACCGATACTGGCGATACAGTATTATAATACCAGAGGTGGGTGTAAGTCACGCATGTGCAAGTAAGCACCAAGTCTCCACCTTCAAGTTAAGTCGAGTCACTGCTCTTTGTCAAGCACTATTTGGAACGAAGGTATATAAACAAACATTCACAAAATCTTCTTTTCCTTCCGGCTTACCCGTGTTGTGTTTCGCCACAGTCAGGAATTGTCATAGTCGTTAAACTACAACAAAGCGTTGAACCAAAAACAAGTCATTCCGAGTCAGTGACCTCAAGTCAAGAACATCAAGTCGTAGTCAAGTCGAGTCTTTTGGAACTTTTGTCAAGCAGGTCACAGGTCCTAAAATTGCGACTCGAGTCTGCAGCAATATGCAATACAAGTTATGGAAAATATGAATTTCTAGCCGCGATCCAAACAGTCGTGTACACTTTATGGAATGATGCCAAAGTTTTTAGAGAGCTTGAATGTTTCTCTTTGATACAGGCTTGTTGATGCTAGCTGATATCCTGATATCAGCTAGCATCTGATACTGATACAGATACAGATACTCCATACAGATACTGATACAAAACAACAGTTTGGGACGCCAATATCAGTTCTGTCACAGACATCACTAATTTACCGGGCCTACGCTGGCACTCAAAAGGACGGGAAAGTCATTCTTGTCGACACAAAATCAAGTCATTTGAAAAGGATATTTCTTATCAACAACGTGGCTGAAATTGGATAATGTCACATGATTGATCCGAAGCGCCTCTCCCAAAACACTAATGTGTGAAAATATCGATGCGGTAAAATGAAAATCCATACCAGTACTGGAAAGCCTGATATCAGTAGTATGGACATTTAGGTATCGACCCGCCCGTCACCAGAGGTTGTTCCAAAGGCACAGCGATGCGGCAGCTGCCGGAATTCACCCTCAGAAGGTAAACAACCAGTCAGTTGTGTCAACAGTGACAGAAAACTTCTAGGGCGGAAAACACTCGAGCACGCAAACAACAACAACCCGTCGCTCCCGGAATCGAGGAGGAAGTGGGCGGATGATGAACGCGTTCCATCGCTTGTCTTTCTCGGGAGGACGTTTTGGCTAAAAAAAATCACAACCCGCTTGTTTTCCCGACGCTGGCAGGTTGGAGAAGAAGTCATTGCTTCTGTGGGTGAACACGCGTGTTGCAGGGTAATGTTGCGCTACGACAACGCCGGCCACAGCGTTGGGTTCCTTCATAGCAGGACTGTCCGAAGTGCCGCCCACGGCCTGGTTTTTGTTCTTTTGGCCCTGGCATAGTCTAGACAAAAATAACTCAATGAACTCTTAAGAAGTCCTTACACTTTTGTCCTTCACAACAGAAAATGTCCCCACAATATTTTTTCTTCACTTTGAACAAATGCTACTTTCTGCTGGAAATATTCTCGTCTAAACCCAAGACCCTTTACTCCCCCGTGTACAAAGCAGGCGCACCTCCCTACCCGACCACTCCCTTTAAAATCTCCTCCGTTTAGGGATAACAGCTCTAAGTCAGGGGCGAGGGGAACTGACCCAGGTACTGACAGTCTTACTTGCACAGAGGCGGCCTCGCTGCATCGGGACCACGAACAACCAAAGTGACCACTTCTGGGGTTTTTTGTACCCCTCTGAAGTGTTTTTTTTCTTTTTTGCTGTCTGAAAGGACCCGGGATAATTGTCTTTAGCAGTCGCAGGGACCTGTTACATTTGTCTGAAAGGCACCTTGCTTTACAACCGCTTCCCCTCTGAATGGTATGTTGCTATTGGAAAGGACCCGGGATAATTGTCTTTAGCAGTCGCAGGGACCTGTTACATTTGTCTGAAATGCACCTTGCTTTACAACCGCTTCCCCTCTGAATGGTATGTTGCTATTGGAAAGGACCCGGGATAATTCTCTTTAGCAGTCGCAGGGACCTGTTACATTTGTCTAAAATGACTTTAAGTCCAATAAGAAATTGTTCACTGCTAGGGGATGATGGCCAGTGATCAGATTTTAAAAAGTGTTATCATTTGGGATTTTTGTAATACCCTTTACGGACTAGTATATTTACATCACTCAATTTTTTGGAAAGATAACTTTTATAAAATGTATTTGGTAGTGTTTGATGATTGTTATTATTAGGTCTTTTGTCATATTTTTATCACATTTTTGTAGTAAACAACAAATTACTTAACTTGAATACAATTTTGGTAGTATTTGCTAATTGTTGTTATTATGAACATTATTATTTGTATTGTTATTATTGTTTTTATTTTATTTGTATTTATATTTTAGCATGTTTTTTTCTGGAGCAACACATAATTTTCATTGAAATATATATGTAGGGCCGCACGGTGGTCGAGTGGGTTGCACATTTGCCTCACAGCCAGGAGGTTCAAGGTTGGAATCTCCGTTGGGCATCTCTGTGTGGATCTGGATGTTCTCCCCGTGTGTGTGTGGGTTTTCTCCGGGTACTCCGCCAAAAACATGCATGTTAGCTTCGTTGGCCGCTCTAAATTGTCCATTAGAGTGTGAATGCTTGTCTATACGTGCCCTGCGATTGGCTGGCGACCAGTCCAGGGTGTACCCCGCCTCTTGCCCAAAGCCAGCTGGGATAGGCTCCAGCATACCTGCCACCCCTAATAAGCAGCATAGCAAATTAATGAATCAATATATTTTTAGCCATATATGCGTATTATCATGATTATCATCGTAGTTATTACTATTATAATTATTATATTATTAAGCCCTGAGATGGATTTTTAAAATGTGTTTAGGAAGTGATTTTTAGGAATGGATTTTAATAGAAAAACAATTTCCATAAAGTGCATTTTTAGTTATTATTATTCTTAATTGTAGTAGTATTATTCCAGTTTGTAATCAGAATCAGAAAAACTTTATTGCCATTGTAAGTGAAGTGAAACATAGAGCATGAAATAAACATAGAACTAACTAAACATAGAACCCTGAGTAAAAAGGTGAAATCACTGATAAGTAAAGGCATGAGGGTGTTTTTAGTGCAGGTTTTATTGACTAAAATAATATCAACAATAATAAATAAACATTATTATTGCTATTAATAATAATAATAATAACCATTATTGTTATTAATATTATATTTTTAATACTAATTATTGTTATTATTACTATATTAATAAGGATTTTTATTAAATAAAATATATCTTCAATAAAATTATTGAATAAAATAAAAAATTTAATATTTATTTATTATTGTTATTATTATTATAATTGCTATTATTATTATGAATTTTTTTTTATTTAATTTGGTACAATATTTATTAGTTTCATGATCTGTTTTGCTTATTGGTATACGTCTTAATGTGTAGTAGCGTGGACGTAACGCAGTGTTCTTGTTCAGACAGTAAATGAGTTGTGATGAATGAACAGCGCCTCTGCTGGTTGCAGCTGAGTACTGCACTTTATTTTTGCACTTCATTAAATAAACGCTTCAAGGCGCGATGAGTCAACCGTTGTAAGGAAAAGAATGAAAAATGGCAGTATCTTGAAGTCCTCCAAGGAAAAGGTCTCCATTCTTTCATGCGATCACCCTGACAGCGTTTCATTACGAGCAGGTAGTAAGACCAGTTTGCTGAATTATTAACGGCTTTATTTTTAGCAACACCGGCCTCTTCCTCTGACACGCTTGCTTGATTTTTCCCTCGCATGATGAAATCCTTGTGCAACACAAAAAGCTGCTAAGAAGTTGTAAAGAAATACTCAGCATCTGCACTTCCAGTCCTTTTGGCTCTTTGGGTCCCCGAACGCTCGCCCGGTCCAAAGATGTTGAACGAGCCATGAGGCGCCACTCCACACCCGCGTACGTAGATAACGTGCTTTTAAAACCGGACGAGCAAATGATTTCAGTCCCATTTTGGTTCCGGGGTTGACTGATCTGGTACCCACGCCTCAGTACTAAGCCGCCATTGTCGCCACCCCCCGCCGGTCACCCCCGGGGGCTTCCGGCACGCCCTCTTGCGGCGTGTAACAATGACTGCCTTGTTTTAAAAGTGCGTGGGATACTTCCTGTCACACAAGTGCTAAGCTGCATCCCCTCGTTGGGGTAGAGGCGTGACGGGTTAAGCTTTCCTCGTCATTCATCTGCCGGAGCCGTCGCCACGTCGGGTTGACGTTGGGGGCGAAAGGGGGTAGACCTCGGATTCACCTTTAAACTGGGTGTTCTTCCTGTCTTCCCTGTGTTAGTCACAAGGCCGAGTCACAAGAATCAGAATCAGATAAGCAATCTCAGCAGCCCGACCGGTTGCTGGTTCTATAAACGTGCTTGGGATCTTCTGCATCTTCAAAAAAGGTTAAATTTTTCCCTCTTGAAATTAGTACTTCATGTTTGAAATGTAACAATCATTTTGAATGCAATCAGATCAAACACAAATCATAAATTATAATTTGGTTTGTATTTTTACTATATATAACTTTGTTGGAAAATGTATATACATATTTATTTGTGGTGTTTGTTTTCCATTATTGTTATTATTTTATATGCAAGATTTTTACTGGGAAAAATAATTTTCATATATTTCATAATATTTTTAACATGTTTTTGTAGTTGTTAAAAAAAATAATGGTTTAATAATTCTTTTCCTTATTTTTATTTGATTTTTTTTCTTATTTTTGTTTACATTTTTCTTTTTTCTTTTCCTTAATCTTCTTTTTGCTTCTTTTTTTCTTCTGCTTCTTATTCTTACATTCATAATAATTATTTCCCTTAAACATATATTTTTGTGATTTTTTATTGGAAAGAAATCCATAAATTAGACACTTTTAGCAGTTTTTTCATTAAAAAAAGATATGTTTTTAGTAGTATTTGCTATTATTAGTAGTAGTAGTAGTATAATTGTTATTAGGGTTTAGACGTTTTTAGAACTTTTTCTTATTTTCAGAAATAATATTTTCCCTAAAACATATTGTAGTTGTCCCTACTGAAAGTGCTGCCCCCGCGACCCGGACCCGCATAAGCGGAAGAGAATGGAATAATTTAGTTGTATTTTATTATTATTATTATTGTTATTAGGCCTGGAATTTTGTTAAATAATTGTTTTGATTGACAGAACTAAACAACCACCAATCAACAGACTAAATAGGCTGTGCTCAGTTGCTCAGGCGCCCACAAGGATGGCGGGCAAAGCGCTTGGAAGACGCGCGGGCGTGCATGTCGTGGAGATACTGTATCGATCATGTGACAGGGTGGAGGTGTCACATGAAGCTCCGCCCACGCTGTCCTCTGCTGGCGTATATATGCAGGTGGTTTTCTGCAAGGCGTCAGTAACATCCCCTCGGGACCGGCGGGTGAGCAATATCTCCTCCTCGCTATCTCCTCTCCTCGTTGTCCTCTGCTGCTTTGCTGCCTTTATCGCTGCTTCTCATCCTTTCTCCTCTCACTCATACTCCCACCACGCTTCCCCCCCGTCTCCACCTCCTGGTGGAGCCGCTAGCAGGGACAGCGGGAGGCCATTAGTGCAGTGGCTGGGATTGGATAAGGAAGCGGGAGGGCTGCCTCTGAATAATTGATGCGTATTGTGCAGACGCCGGACTAGGGAAATAGACCCATCAGAGAGCAGGAGAGGAGGAGTGAGCATGGGGGGGGGGGGAGTAATAAAAGCGAGCAGAGGGAGAGCGATAAGGCGCAGGAAGCCGCCAAAGCTCGCAGACTTTCCTGCAGCGGCGGGAAGTGAATGGGATGTGACATGTGAGGGTTGCGCTGGGATCAGGGTAAGTGTGTGTTTGTGTCATGCATGGGGCGGGCGAAGGTTAACGCGGGCCCGGTGAGCCTCCATTCCAACATCTACCTGTGCTTCTCTCCGTTGGCAGCGTGGACTCTGCACTTCAGCTGTTTGCACTCGAGGTTTAGGACTTGAGCTCTCAGCGTGGGCCCAAACAGGATGCAGCATCCACAGCATTCACACTGTTGTAGGGTTTTGGTCCATTTAAATGTTCTTTTTCCAGAAAAGATTCCGGTTTGTATTTATTTTATTATTAACATGCGATAGTAAAGCATAACTTGTGCTTAAAAGACCTAAAATGTCCAAAAACAGCCTGCATCTCAGCCGTGTGATATTCTTACATGAAAAAGTATCCATTTTTTTCAATTTTCCTCTTTTTTTTCCAAACATATCACATTTGCATTTTGTCTTTGTGATGTTTTGACTTTATTCCCATAACTTTTTTTCATTTTGTTTTGGTTTTTTTCTCTCTTCTAGTAAGTTTTTGTGTTAAACAGCAAATAACAATTATCTAAAAAAAAATATTTTTGTTGTATTTTCTTATTGTTAATATTTTTACATTATTATTATTATCATTTGTCATTTGTATTTTAACATTTGTTATTATAATCCCGTGAGATGGATTTAAAAAAAAATGTTGTTGTTGTTGAACAAAACATAATTTCCTTACAATACATTTTTAGTCATATTTGCTTGTCATTATTATTGTTATTACTAAGCCCTGAGATGGATTTTTACAATAAATAGAAAAATAATTGGTATTATTATCATTACTTATTGTTATTATTATTTTATTGAATTCATTCATTTTCTATGCGGCTTATCCTCATTAGGGTGGCGGGGATGCTGGAGCCTATCCCAGCTGACTTTGGGCGAGAGGCGGGTCCACCCTGGACTGGTCGCCAGCCAATCGCAGGGCAGACAAACAATTGCATTTGGTCAAATTTACCACATTTCAAAAAGCATACTAACGGGGTTGGTTGTTGGTTTAACTGGGTTTTTAGAACGGGCCATGGGCCAATAGAAAAAGAAAATAGGCGTGGTCCGCAAATGGGCCCCCGGGCTGCACGTTGGACACCCCTGATGTACAGTAACATCCATGCTGAGCTGACACAACACGTATGGACTACGTAGACACGGAGTCGTGGCCCGACACGGCTCCACGACAGACGGAAGCTCAGCTGTAGTGCGAGCCAGGATGGCAAGGCTAAAGGCGAGGCCAGAACTCGGGTTCTGTTTGTTCATGGATCATCTTGCGGCTTGATTATCATGGGTCGTGAATGTTCTGAATNTTTGGGCGAGAGGCGGGTCCACCCTGGACTGGTCGCCAGCCAATCGCAGGGCAGACAAACAATTGCATTTGGTCAAATTTACCACATTTCAAAAAGCATACTAACGGGGTTGGTTGTGGTTTTAACTGGGTTTTTCGAACGGGCCATGGGCCAATAGAAAAAGAAAATAGGCGTGGTCCGCAAATGGGCCCCCGGGCTGCACGTTGGACACCCCTGATGTACAGTAACATCCATGCTGAGCTGACACAACACGTATGGACTACGTAGACACGGAGTCGTGGCCCGACACGGCTCCACGACAGACGGAAGCTCAGCTGTAGTGCGAGCCAGGATGGCAAGGCTAAAGGCGAGGCCAGAACTCGGGTTCTGTTTGTTCATGGATCATCTTGCGGCTTGATTATCATGGGTCGTGAATGTTCTGAATCAGTGCGTGAGGCATATTCAGGCCCTGTCCCATTAGCTTGTTAGCTCCCGAGTGAAGTCTTTTAAGTGCAAGCTGGTCCCAAATCGAAGAAGAAGTCAACGTCAAGCTTGCAGGAGGATTTGGTGTGACATTTTTTGTGGCTATCAATTAATTTCTGCTGGTTTGTCACCATTTATCTTTTTCTCGTGTTCATTTTAAGAATGTCACAACATTTCCCTCTCACTGATTAAAACGCTTGAAACAAGTGCCGCAAAGCATGCCGGGAAGCAGGAAGTACATACATAGGCCAGCCGAGTTTCATTCGCCCAGACCTGGAACATGATTTTATTTGTTTTGTTTGGTGTTGCTGGGGAAGTTAGGATTTAGCTTTACATAATAAAAGCATTGTATTTGAGGGCGACTCACACGTTTTATTATTATTTTTTTTTATGCATTTTTGAAAGAAAATGATATCTAATGTTTGGACATTTTGATTATTTTTTTCCGGCCTTATTATTTATGAATTTATTTTTCATTTTGTTGTTGTTTTTTGGGGGGGAAAGTTTTTCTTCCAGCCTGTGGTTGTCCCCTTGAGATCATCTTGAGTGGAAGGTCGCTGTGGTGGGTTGACACCTTGACAGGCTGCATCGGGTCCAGATGGTTGTAAATGGCGTCTAACGGGCTCAGCAGGCTGTAAAAGCCTCTCAATCAGCATTTAACCTTCAAGCTGACGCCTTCATTAGCAAACAACACCTCAATCGTCCGCCGACCCGTGTCGGGAACGCCGTAACGCACGCGCAAGTGGAGGCGGAGCTTCCTGTTGAACTCCGGCGACCTCCCGAGCCGCTCGCTGACTCACTTGTGGCATTTTGACGGCGAGCCGCCCAACCCCCGTTTTGGTTTTGCAGCAGCCGCTTCTCTCTGAATCATCGGCTCTGTCGCCGCCCCTCCTCCCTCTGCCATGCGATGATCCGCGCCGGCTTCTTGTGCTGGGATGTATCACTCCCATATTTATTCCTAGGACAGCCTCTCGGTTCGTATGTAGTAGTGCTGGGGGTTTTGCCCCTCGTGGTTTGTGTGAGGGAACGTACGAGGACAGGCAGCACGTCTGCTTATAATTAGGCGTGTGATGTTCACTGTGCTGCTCGTACGAGCTTTTCATTCGCTGCTTTGCTCCTCTTTGCTCTTCTATAGACGCGGTGAATAGAAAAAGGCGCTCGGATGTGCATATTATGCGTGTCAGCACGCCGGGCTTCCAGGGTCACGACCGCCGTGGATCCTCGTAAAACTCCCGACTCGCAAAAGTACGGCACGGCTTCACCTCGTGCCAGGAAGTAGAAGAACAACGAGAACGTCGGTCTGCCTTTGTCAGTCAATGCAAGTCGGAAGTAAATCCGGGACAGACGCCAACCCCCACTGCAGCCCCCCCTCATCAATGAAATACGGATCGTTTGGTGGAGGCCTGGCAGGACGCATGGAGAAGAACCCACGTTTGAAAACAGACAGGAAGTGTAACATTTGGTACTCTGGTGAACTCTGGACTCGCATAGGTCCCCCCGCGGGGGTACATAGTTTTGTGTACCCCTACAATGAGTAAATTGGTCATTAAGTGCGGGGCTGCGTGCCAGTGCATCATTTTGCTACCAGTTAAAATCAGGAAACCAGCATGTCCGTCCATCCATCCATCCATCCATTTCCTTCCGCTTGTTTGAGGTCGGGTTGCGGGGGCAGCAGCCTAAGCAGGGAACCCCAGACTTCCCTCTCCACGGCCACTTCGTCCAGCTCTTCCCGGCGGATCCCGAGGCGTTCCCAGGCCAGTTGAGAGACGTAGTCTCCCCAACGTGCCCTGGGTCTTCCCCGAGGCCTCCTACCAGTTCCCTTGGGGAGGCTCCTCTGCATGTAAAGGAGCAGCAGCTCTACTTTAAGCTCCTTCCAGATGGCCAAGCTCCTCACCCTGTGGTGGTGGAGGGCTTTGGGAATGCCTGAGTGATCCTAGGAGCTATGTTGCCATATGCTCCTGGTAGAAGGTCCTGAAGAAGGCAAACAGGTCCTAGGTGGTGAAGGGCCAGACAAAGAGAAATTCAGAAGACCCTTGTGGTAAAAATCAAGGGGAGGGACCGCACCGCTCCTGGACGCAAGATACCGGGATCTGCTGGGAGGGGACTTGCTGTCGAGCACTTGGTGGTTGGACCTTCACCCGTGGGGCCCAACCGAGCACAGCCGGAAGAAGCCACACGCAATCTCCACCCGGCAGATCCACCACCAGCAGGGGCAAGCATAAGGGTCCGGTGCTCTGCGATTTGGGCGGCAGTGGAGGGCAGGCGCCCGGGCGACCTTGTCTTTGGCGACCAAATCTGTTATTTCCGTGTGACAGCATGAATTGCTGGGGGGGGGTTCTGGCACTTGCAAGTTTGCAATCCTCTGAGGGATTCCCCCAGTAAGATTAGACAACTGGCATGTCCCTTTGTTGCAAAAGTAGTTTCTTTTGTCGCCGCACATTCGGTTCCTGTAGTCGGCATGTGCCAACCAAACAAACTAAACAAACAGGAAGTTGCCATTTTTGGCCGAAAACCAGGGGTTGTACTTTGAATTTGAAATAAAATCACAGATGGGGGAAGATAAGTTTAGGTCATGGGAGGGGTGGAACGAAATCTGCTGGGCAGTAGTAACTGGTGTGGTTGGTGAAGACCATGAAGAGATCCTTCTGTCAAACCCAGAATGAGTTCCTGTGCCTCCTGGTCATTGAGTCCTGCCTCCTGCACAGCTACTGACTTGTTCACAGGAACCTATCATGCTTTTCCTTCTTTCCGTCCTATAAATGTGAGGTCATTATTATTTTATGATTAAATGTTGTATTCTCGTGCTAACTGACGCCAACACGCCAGATAATGAGGATTGTGCATGAAAGTGAGCCCTGAATGCAGTTTTGGATGTCTCTGCATTCTGTATCACATCGTCTTTTTTTTAAACTGACATCACAAAACTTGTACTTCCTTGTATGGACAACGTTGAGCAATGGCTCCCGGGAAATGTTTGTTGGGGTGTGAGGGAAAGCTCATTTTTCTTTAGCCAAAACGAAGCTGGACTAGCGGCCAAACTGTTGCTGAAGTCCGACGCATTTTTGGCGCGTTACCAGTCAGAAGAGAACGTGTCCTGTGTTTATTTTGTGTAAGTAATGGGACAGAAGCACTTGTCTGTTTAGCAAACTTGTTGGACTCACGGTCACATCGGGTTAAAAGACTTGGCAGAGGAGCCGTTTATATATAGGCGGGCATCAAACAGAACGACACTCTTGCCGACGGTGCACCAAAACAAAAACAGCCATAACACCTGGCCCGCAAGGCATGCTGGGTAGTCCAGCAGCAAGAAGAATATGAACAGTAAAACATACCAAAAGTATGTGAACTCCTCCTTGTTTACTTTTCTGACAACCTCTTCAACATATTTTGCAATACAACAAAAATGCACAAACACAGCAAAATGTTGGGAGAAACCATACCCACAAGCTATCCAGCATGCCTTGCGGCGGGAGTGTATGGTTGCTTTTATGTTTTTTAGCATGGGTATTTATTTGTATGGCCCTGTCGTGCAGTAGGCAGGCTACTTGGTGTGTCTTGTGTGTTGATGTGATGTGGTGTTCGGATGGTCATGTTGATGAAGTTCTTTTGCCGGCTGCAGTTTCCATGTTCAAGGTTTAAAAACAGAAATTAGGAAATGCAAGTGAGCCAGATTAGGACGCTTGGTGGACCTGATGTGGCCCAGCCCCCCCCCTGGCCTAGGAAGTAATGTACGGTAGCTGTCTGGAAGTCCTCTGGGTGTGACCAATCACAGCGGAGTGAGCTCGGCGTACCAGGAGAAGGGCGGGGGCAGGAGTAAATCACACAGGCTGTTTGGGCGGGAGGCAGGAAACCCAAGGAGACACTGCAGGAAGAGACGCAGAGTCTGGAAGATCTAGAAAGCTTTCTGTGCGGGCTATGCTGTGTAGCTGCTCCGTAGGAGTCCAACACTCGATTCAAAGGCCCGGAAATGAGGTGCAGCTTTACTGTGTTTTTGTTTTAGCACTTCTGCTCTGTGTGACCTTAGAGACATTTTTCCAGTAAGATTTGTACGATTCCTGCAGTCGCTGGTTCGGCATACGAGAACCACCGAGAAGGTTTTTACACCCCAGCGTTGGGCAAGTTGGGCCGCCTCCGGTCCGTTTGTCATTTTGCTTAATTGTTTGGTGTTCATGCTGATTTCTTCTCACTCTGCCCCCTTCCCTTTTTTAAAATGTGCAATTTGAACCCCACAGAAACCAGCACCTGCAGGAGATGTCAGACTGACTCAGGTAGAGCTCCCCTCTCTTCCTGGCTGCAGCATCTCTTGGCTTTTGACATGAACATACATAAATACCGTAGTGTTGAAAGTAATAGCAGCCCAATGTGACTAACCAAGGAAGTGCTGTTATTAGTATATTTTTATTGC
Source organism: Oostethus manadensis (assembly GCA_024372805.1). Lineage (NCBI taxonomy): Eukaryota > Metazoa > Chordata > Actinopteri > Syngnathiformes > Syngnathidae > Oostethus > Oostethus manadensis. Next base: position 1,723,191 of record QODF01000065.1, on the reverse strand, counting down.
TACAAGGCAAACAAGTTACCAGTAGGTCCTCCAAGAAGTTGTTCAGAAGAACAGCGTACTTGTTGATTGTGGAGGTGCGAAAAATTGTTGGCTGTTTTTAGCTGGCAGCTAAAATCATCTCCAGTGCCTTAAAATGGAGAGCAAAACCAGAAACACGTGGCAGAAGACTGAAGACAACTATCAAAATGGATGGAAGAATAACCAGAATGGCAAATGCTCAGCCAATGATCCGCTCCAGGATGATGAAAGACAGTCTGGAGTTACCTGTAAGTACTGTGACAGTTAGAAGACCTCTGTGTGAAGCTAATCTATTTATAGGAATTCCCTGCAAAGTCCCTCTGTAAAAAAAGGCATGTCCAGAAGAGGTTACACTTTGCCAAAGAGCACATCAACTGGCCTAAAGAAACGGAGGAACATTTTGTGGACTGATGAGAGTAAAATTGTTTTTTTTTTACACAGTGAAGACAGTGAAGCATCATGATATGGGATGTTCCTCCTACTATTTATCCCATAGCAGGGATCAGGGACCAGTTTGCATATGTCCAAATACTTGAAGAGGTCATGTTGTCTTATGCTGAAGAGGACACGCCCTTGAAATGGCTGTTCCAACAAGACCATCACCCCAAACACACCAGTAGACCAGCACCATCTTCTTATGTTCTTATGTTTTTGAGGGGCCAGCCCAATCCCTGGTCCTTCTTCCTATGGAGAACATAAATGCTGTTTGTGAAGCAAAAGCAAGAAATGTTGATGAATTGTGGAATGTTGTTAAAGAATGTTGGAGGGGAAGAAAGTTGGTAGAGTCCATGCCACACGGATGTGAAGCACTTCTAAAAAACTAAATATTACTTTACTCATTCACAGGATTGGCAAACCCTACAAACAAAAAATTGTACTAAATAGTTTTGTAAAGTCAACGGCAGACACTGCTGTTTTTTTGACCACGCCCCTTTCATCTAATTGGCCAATTGCACAGCATTAAGAGCGTGCATATCATGAATGCTGGGTTGTGTTTGTTTCCTGAGAATCTACTGCACCCACTGGTAACTAGTTTGCCATGCAGCAATACAAGTATGCTAATAACAGTACTTCTTCTGGTTAGTCGCATCGCCCCGCTATTATTTTCAACACTACTGTACGTACCCCAGAAGGGGAGGGGGAGCGCCCACTCCCCTCCATTGCCTCGTGTTCTCTGTCTAGCATCCATCCACCCCCCCCCCCCCCGCCACCACCACCCACCTCCGTCCCTGTGCCTGCTGTCCTGGCAGAGGTCACGGATGAGACTGAGTGTGTTCCATGAGTGCAGGCGAACAAAAAGCACATCTTGACACGTTGGCGGCTCAGGAGAAGGTGTTGGTAGTTTGATTCCAGGCCTGGGTGAACTTGTTCTGCCTTCAAGCGGTTGAGACTAAAGCACATTTGATATGCTCTTCTCCAGGGGGCGGGGGGATCACTGCTTAAATGGCTTTCATTCCATTCCCGCAATCAGCATGACTTTATTTTCCTCCCCACCTTCCTCCATCTGCAGGATTTTTTTTATTATCCCTCCATTTTTCTGGTTAGCAGAATATTCGGCGCCCACACGGCGTCGATTTACCTGCCAGATGTTTCCTTTAATCATCCCACACGTCGTCTCCCAGGGCTGCTGTGTCTGTGGCTGCAAATTGTCATGTAGTCTTTGCCTCCTTTGTGTGTGTTTATCAGCTCAAACACAACACAGCCGCATGCACTTCTACATGTTTGCTATCAAAGCTCATTACAAGCGGCGTCAAGGTGCGAGCGCCGGCGCCGCCGCCGCAACGTGCGCATACCATCAGAGGATGGAGCTGATGTGCCGAGACGGACGCTTCCTTCCACGCTTATGCTCGCGTTTCTGCAGCTAATCTGGACCCCCCTTTCTGTTCCAGTCACGCCAGGGCCCGAAAAACTCACAAATCGCACCTAAAGAGAAATCTCTGCACGCATTTGCTGGTTGTGGTGTGCGTGCCGGACCAACAGGAGGCGCTGTGACCCCAAACGTCTTTGTGTTTGTTAAAAACAAACAAACCCGTTAAGATATCGACAATAGAGAATGTGGAGATCCTCCTGAAAGTAACGCTTGAATATTAAGTGGACAAAACAGAACATTAGAATCAAGCAAAATAAATAAAAAATGAAAATGTAAAAACATGCAATTAAATACGAAGTCGACAAAACTAAAAACTTGAATAAAGCAAAATAAAACAAAAACATTAAAATTTATTGAAATTCTAAGTCGACAAAAACGACAATGAGAATAAAGCAAAGTAAATCAAACAGGGAAAAATACATCAAATTTAAATTAAATAATAAGTCGACCAAACCGAAAATAAGAATAAAGTTAAGTAAATCAAACATGACAAAAAATGCATGACAATGAAATGAAATAATTCCACAAAACTGAAAATTAGAAGAAATCAAAATACATTTAAAAAACGGAATAATAATCATCATTCATTCATTCATTTTCTGTACCGCTTATCCTCATTAGGGTCACGGGGATGCTGGAGCCTATCCCAGCTGGCTTTGGGTGAGAGGCGGGGTACACCCTGGACTGGTCGCCAGTCAATCGCAGGGCCGGAATAATAATGTCCGTAATAATAATAATAATAATGACCTTCACTGTGGTGGCAGGTATGCTGGAGCCTATCCCAGCTGTCGTTGAGCGAGAGTATGAAATAATAATTTCTAAACTTGTCTTTAATTAAAAGTGTGGTAATAGTTCTGAAAATTCTGATTGTAGTTTTGTTGACAAAACTGAAATTTCCAATTAATTAAAGCTTAAAAAAATAAAATCAATTCAAATGTAATTTAATTTTAAATCGACAAAACCAAAAATTTGAATATAGCAAAATGTAATCAAAAATTTAATATATTTCTGAAAATGTTTGTTAATAAAAAAATGAAAATGTGTTTGTAGATCACAAAGAAAATTCTGCTTGAATTTTAAGTCAACAAAGCTGAAAATGAAAAGAAAGCAAACTGTAACAAAAATTAAAAAATATATAATATGATTTTTTTGAACATTTTATGAACATTACATTTAAATATTGAATGTAAATAAACAACACAATCAATAAAAAAAATATGACATTCTTCTTATGCGACCCAAAAACACACACTAACACACAAAACATACACTAAATAAAAAAAACATGTTTTTTAGTATTATGTGAGCTAAAATACATAAAACTGCCGAATAATAAAATATAAAATAATAAAAAATTAACAAAATAGTATGAAAATGACAATATTTTAAAAAGGTATTCCCAAGTATGATTGCTAGAAATTACTTCATTAAATATTAAGAAAAACGATCAAGAAAATATGAAAGAAATATTAACACTGAAACTTTTTTATGTGACCTAAACCCAAAAATGCAAGTAAAAAATTAAAATGAAAAAAAAGAATAAAAAAACAAAACCTTTTTTTTGAACGAGCTTATTATGCTAAATAATAAAAAAACGTGCTTCATAATGAATGTAAGGTAAATTGCATCCATATTTACACTGAGATATCATAAATAATACAATTTGTGGCTGCCAGTGGGGGGGGCAGAAAATAAAAACAAATCCTGTACTGGTTTGAAATGTCTTCCTATTTCTCTGGTAGTCTTGGGCTTGAACTAAAACCGCATTTGCATTCCTCGCAAGCGTCCGGTGCAGTGGATCAGCGTCAGAGGAGTTTGGGTCGGACTGAAGTAGCAAATCCTGCGTCCCAAAGTCAAGTATCAGCGTTGCCGCTTCCTACTCCGAGTTGAAAGAAATGCGGGCGATAACACGCAGCCTCTCGAGCGGGATTGAGGGAGGAGACGCCGCCTTGAGCTCCAGGACGGCTCTGAATGCGCGGCTGCACTCTTTGCGCTAAGTTGTGTTTGCGCCAAAGCGTTTCCTGCGTGACGACATCGGGGCTCCTCGTCACTCTTCTACTGATGCGGCGCCGAGTCGCAACAAAACCGGACCGAATGAGCAAGCACTTTGGTGACGGAGGCAAGGAAGGACCGGGACCAACATCCCCCTCCCACCGTGAGGCCCGTCGACACTTTACCCAGTTACCCTCGTCAGCCGCGGTACCACCGATCCTCGCCGGCGGGGGGCGAGTGCGGGCTGAAGACGGAAGAGGAAACATCCTGACGTTCCTATTCCCAGACGGGCCGGCGGGCGTTCGCTCTTGTACAAGATCTTCTAGTCCTGAACCTGCGCACAAAACGCTGCCAAAAGCCGGGCTCTTACTTTCCTCGCAAATACGCCACATAAGTCGAAATTTCTCGCACAGCCGACGCTGCGGCACCCGAAGCGCCCAACGGTTACTTTGTGCTTTGAATTTTGCTCAATATTTGCAAAACATTTTCATGAAGAACTCATAATAATAATGCTGGTTATTAGTCAAAAAGAAAAAAATGCATATTTAAGCAAATGACTTGTATTCTTTGCCCAAATGAAGCATTTTCATGCATAAAAATGCTAAATAACGAAAAATACAAATGTAAGGCGTAAAGCGGATATGTAGTATTTTCACTGGTCACTAGGGGTCACTAATGTTACATTGATGAATGGCACCCCCGCCACCCCAGGAAGTACTCCATGGTGAAAAAAGCATTCCCAATTCTAGAATGCGTCAGTCTATATTATTTATCTTTTATATGTCTTATTATGGCTACAGTTTTGACAACATTACTGACTTATTTGCGGATGTTTTTGTTTTTTTGGCCAGTGGCACATTCAAAAAATGTAATACTGTAGAACAAACAATTTTGTAAAAAAAAATTGTAAAAATAAATACATTGTAAAAATAAATTGTACATATTAAAGAATAAAGCAAAACAACAATGTTGTAATTTTTTTTTCAATTGGAAAAGTTATATTTTGGGAATCAAATCCAAATATTATGGGAATAAAGTCAGATTTTTGAGAATAAATTTGAAGTTGAAATTGTTTAGGGTTTTTTTGGCGAGAAAAAAGTCGTATTTTGTTGAGAAAGGTTGACGCAATTTTATAAAGAATGAACTGGCAATATAATATTTCATGATAATGTTATGAAATTAATGTTAGTAGCATAGAATTGAATAAATATTAAAGAAAAAATGCAAAAATATATTTTTTTTAATCTGATTATTATGACAAACAACAATTTAGCAAATTAAATTTGGAGAAAAAAATGATGAAATTATGGGAATGATGTCAAAATATGAGAATAAAGTCATAATATTATGAAAAGCAAATTTACAAAGATTCTTGAAGGGGAAAGTTGAAATATTTGGGATCGTTTGGAAAAAAAGATCAAGCAAGTTGATACTAATATTTGGCGAGAGATGTACTTTTTTTCTTGAAATATATATATAAGAGAATATGAAAGGTATCCTTTCATTTTTCAATGTAACGTTGACTATAGGGATGTTATTTCATGTGTAGCGGGCTCTAATCATGTTTAAAAAAAAGTATTTATAAGGTGGTAAACGGGTTTTCTACATTCCTATTTATGAAAATATTCCTTTGTGCACATAAGCGATCCTACTGGTCATGATCCAGTTGGAAGCAATTAGACGAGGGATTGCGGTAAACCTTCAGGGGGCGGACTAACACACGTGTGTCAAACTTGAGCAAGACCTCATGCAAAACACGCTCGACATCAGCGAAACGAATTGTCCATGAGTCCCCGCCGTTGGTCTAGCGATGATAAATCAAAGGGGGACGTCTTCCAATGCATTTTCAGCACACCCCACAGGGGGCGCCCTTTCCAGGGAGGTAGTGATGAGCATTGTTTCCGCTGTTTGGCGTTTTCTTGCACTCATCAAGTAGCAGCGACAACTTTTTGTCAAATTGCTTACAGAAAGAAGAACCTTAGATTTGGTCCAAAATGGAACTTCCTGCCCTGAGTTGGCTTTTGTGCGTCCTCTTCTTCTAGTAGAGATCTGAATCGTGGACTGGACTGGGTAGGAGACTTGCGGGTGTTCCGCTTATTCGCAGAGGCGTCGTCCGCTAGAGTCTTCGGTACAGAGAAGTGCGACGAAGTCCACAGGTTTGGAGACTTACAGCCTTGACTCCGCTTGACAGAATAAGCTCCTCCTGAGGGAAGAGTGGCCAGACCTTCCCCATTTCCTACACACTTGTTTGTCTCACCAAATTCAAATTTCGGAGCTACCTGGTACTGGGCGGTGTGGACTACATTAGAATTATCAAAGACCTACCGCTGTTGATTTGGTAAGGCCCATGCATGGGGGGACTTGCAACGCAAGCGATCGGAGCTTGTTGACATAATAGGCTTCTTTCACCCCTCTTTCAGACCAGCGCTTTTCCCTAGCTAAAAGCCTGACCTCAATGTCTTCAAAAGCGTGGTTGGTGTCCAGTCGCGATCCGGATCTCTACAGCTACGGATAACACCTGGGGGCCTCCGCAAGACTGCTCCTCTACGTGTGTTTCAGTTAAAGTCCCGCCTTCCTGCACCCTCCCACCCCTGTCGTCGTTCAGCCGAGTGAGCGTACATGCCCGCCGATGCCGTCGCTGTAAGGAGCTTTCGCAGCAAGGACACGGAGGTGAAGCCAAGGCCGCGCGCTAAATATGCATGTTGCCCTCTGGCGGACCCCCTTCGCTCCATTATGAATGACTCCCGGCCCTCGCCAGCTCGTGGTACTCCGTGTGCGGCGACTCGCTGATACGATGAGTCTGCGCCGCTCCCCTTTACTCCTCGGCCTCGCCCTCCATCAGCGCGCCAGCAGCTGTCGTTTCGGCTCTAAATGGCGGGTTAGCAGCTTGGAGAGTCAGCGCCTGAGTGCGGAGGTGGTGATTTAGTGGGGAGATAAGCTCCCAGTAATGGCAGGGTGGGAATAATTCCTCCTAAGCGAGGGGGCGTGGCGCTCTCCGCCCGCTTGCTTTCCTTCCGTCCTCCTCTTTCTTTGTTTTCGTGGCGTGTTTGGGTTTTTTCTGCTTTTGTCTTGTTGAAGTTGGACTCATCGGATTTGTGTGCAAAAATGACAGGGAGATTGATACCTCTAAAGACAAAAGTGGGGGTGCCTGCAAGAGCAAGGACAACGTAGCAGTAAGGTGGCTAATGTTTCATTAGCTCCGTGTTTTTATTTGACTATTTTTGACACATTAGTATGCATATTTTGCGTTTTCTTTTTACATTCCTGTTATGTTTATCATTTTTGACATTCATTCATTCATCCATTTTCTATATCGCTTATCCTCATTGGAGTGGCGGGGATGCTGGAGCCTATCCCAGCTGGCTTTGGGCGGGAGGTGGGGCACACCCTGGACTGGTCGCCAGCCAATCGCAGGGCACATATAGACAAACATTCACACTCTAATGGACAATTTAGAGCGGCCAATGAAGCTAACATGCATGTTTTTGGAATGTGGGAGGAAAGCGGAGTACCCGGAGAAAACCCACACACGCACGGGGAGAACATGCAAACTCCACACAGAGATGCCCAACGGAGATTTGAACCCTCAACCTCCTGACTGTAAGGCCAACATGCCACCCATTCATCCACCGTGCGGCCCTAATACAAATTTGAATTTTGTACATTATAAATCTTATCAAAATAAATATATGATATTATGTACAGTATGTATAGTATATTGCAAATGTATTGGTATTTATAAAATCTTTTTATATTCCGAGCCATTTAGTATATTTTAATTTCCCAGTGTATTTATTATTTGTGACATGTTATAATTTTCTGTTATTTTGGGCGGAGTTTCGGCACATAACACAGAGTAACACATAATTGATATATGATCACTTGGTGTTTAAGGAGCCAATTAGTGACCGGCCACACCAGAACTTTCGAGTCAGGTCGCCCCCTTGAGGCCTACAAAAAAAGCTCCATTTAGGAAGTCGTGTTTTGCAGCGTATCCCGTGCCTTCTCGCCAACGCCGTGCGCTTCTGTGTGTCGTCCTCGCAGCCCTGCTGTCGTCGTGGTGCGAGGAGCTGGGTCGGCTGCTCCTGCTGCGTCACCAGAAGAACCGGCAGAGCGAATCGCAGGGCAAAGTGGCCATGCAGCCCAGCATGACCAGCATGACCAGCATGAAGGCCGGCCTCACGCACAGGTCAGTGTCCATTCAGCCCAGTTTGTGTTCACTTTATTATTGCTGCCCAGTCAACAGCGTGTATGCCCATATTTTGTGGATGAAAAAAAATACATAAAAACAATAACAATGAAAAATATTGAATAAAAACAAAAAATGCTACAAAAAAAATACTGATTTCAATGTTCCAAAGAAGTTAATAACAAAAAACAATGTCCACTACGTGTCCACATTTTTTGTTTGTTGTATCCAAAACCCAAAACAATTAAAAAACCTTGACAAAATATATGTATTTTATTGATTTTATTTTATTTTTATTATTATTACCTGTACATAATCTTGAGGTCGCCATCCATTTTCATTATTAGAAACTCCTCCCACATTTCCGGTTCAAACCGACCCAATGTTTTTCAAAATTATTCTCACACTCTGTAGGACATAAACAATAAACAAGGTAGTTGTGCATAGTTAATTTTTTTTTCTAAAATAAATCAACCATGCACGGCCACCTTGGGTTCAAATGGGTCCATGACCATCATTACATGTGATTGGGATGCTATTGAAGGTGCAATTACTGCAATGGGACAATTTTCCCATTGAAAATGAACAGCTAATTTATTTGGCTCCCCCTACTGGTGGAAAATCATCCTACCTTTTCCTTGACTACTGTACTCTACTGATTGGTCATCTCCCAACTCGATGGTTGCCGCTTTGGTACTCGGTCCATTTTTACATTCCAGCACTTCAAATAACTCCAAACCAATCCAACTTCAAAATCTTCAGCCCCGTTGGGGCATGTAGGCTGTCTATCAGATCGTCTCTAAAAATCTCCACATTGTCCAATATTTTCTGAAACTTCTTCCTAATGAAAATGACTGGAGGGCTTCAATGTCTCCCTCTGTTGGTGGAAAGTCATTTTACATGTAACTTTCTGCTTGTTCTGTGCGCCGTGGTGGAGTGGCTCAGGTCTTTGGGTGAGCCCAACCTGGTGGTTGCTGGTTCGATCCTCTGTCCATTGTTTTCATTTCAAATTCTGCCTTTTCTTGTCAGCTCACTACTCCAACGTACTTGGAATGCTTCAAACCAATCCAACATCAAAATGTCCAGCTCATTCAGACATGTAGGCTCTCCATCAGGGCTTCTCTAAAGATCGCCACATTTTCCATTATTCCGTTTTTTCTGATATTTTTTCCCATTGAAATTGAATGCATAATTTAAATGTCTCTCCCGAATGATGGAAATTATTTTCCTTGTAACATTCTGATTGTTCTGTGCACAACGGAGTGGCTCAGGCCTTAGAGTGATCCAACCCGGTGGTTGCTGGTCCGATCTTCAGTCTGTAAACACATTTCACGGTGTTTGCTCCTGACACTATCAAAGAGGAGGCTTTCAAAAAAGGGGGAAGAAATGTGGCCTGGAGTTAGCCCGCAGACCTCTTCGGGGTCTGCCGAGGATGTGTGAGGAAATGTCGAACATGGCGTTGGTTCTGCGAAGCGACCTCGGAGAGAAAACAAGCCCCCGTCCAGAAATAGCAGCTTTCTGCTGCCCTCCAGCTTGGCCGCTCGCCTCGTCCCGTCTGGATGTTTATTGTTTGGAAGCGAGCGCTGCCTTGCTTTGGATGGGAATGCCGCACCTTCATTCCTGAGACATTTTTTGGGGTCTCCTGGCGCTGAGGTGTTGTTTTGAAAGAGATTGGCCACTTTTTGCCGGGCGTGTGTTGAAATTGCAAAGTAACATGAGGCTTGAGTTTGTGTTGTCATCTATTCTCCAGCGATGGCTCCTTTCCCTACGACGCCGTCCCCTGGCAACAAAACGCTAACCAGCCCCCCGGGTCCTTGTCTGTGGTTACAACAGTGTGGGGCGTCACCAACACGTCACAGAGCCAGGTAGGTCCCAACACAAGCTCCTTTCAAAGACCATCTGCTCTTTTATCGAAAAGAAACCCACTTATTATTTCCTGCATGGTTCCTGCAGGTTCTGGGGAACCCAATGGCCAACAGCAACAACCCCATGAATCCCGGCGGGAACCCCATGGCGTCGGGGATGTCGGCCAGCGCGGCGGGCCTCAACTCTCCGCAGTTCAGCGCTCAGCAGCAGCAGTTCCCCAGCAAAGGAGGCTCCAACCAGCCGTACATCCAGCAGGGGATGTACAGCAGGCCCGGATACCCTGGAGGCCCTGGAGGATACAGCGGCAGGTAAAGGGAAAAAATCCCTTGTCCTCCACTGCCGCACACAGAAGGCTGCAAATGTTTCAAAAATCTGCATAAAATCTGGTCCGAAACTGGCTCAACGCAGAACGTGCGCTGTGCACGTAGAGGGCAGTTTCCATTGGAGGGCGCATTCTCGACAAATGTGCAAAGGATCCGCATACCGAGGCAGGAGAGTGAAAGAACTAGAGATGAGAAATTGTTTAAATCAAGCCAACTTGTGGTACAGCAGCTGTCTGTCAAGGCAGGGGGCGCATGTTCGTTTTTGATTCTGTTCATTGATTTTGCACTAATAATAATTGATTGATTTTTTTCTTTTGTATTTATATTACATGTATGTGTGACATAAATGGTTCTGCGCCTTCACAGATCCCACCCCCCCAAATGAGCATCGATTTGTGCCAGCTAGCGAGCCGAAAGCCGTGTGAATGGAGGGGGGCATATTGCACAAGGGGGCGCATTCTCAGCAAATGTGCAAAGGATCCACGTACCAAGTCAGCCCGATGCAGCAGAGGGAAAAAAATAGACATGGGGCGCACGTTTGATTCCAACCCTGTGCATTGTTTTTTTTTTTTGACACGCACTGTCCTGCCTGGGTTCAAACCCGCATCCACAGACCCGCACTGGCAGGCAACGAGCCTGTCTCTTCGTTGCCTAGCACAGCTCTTAAGGCGTCAGGGAGTAAGGGAGGTTTACAGATGCGCTTTGGCACGGTCAAATCATCGGGCATCCGTTATACCGGATAGCATTTTGAGCACCACCCTTAGGGGGCGCCACAAGTAAACATCATGTGCAAAAATGATATTACACTCAAGCTTCTTAACACCCCTTTCTGTTCTCTGCAGTTACTCTGGTGGACCCAATCCGCCGCCCGGAGGCATGGGTATGACTTCCCATTCGCGTCCTACGGGCGACTTCACGCAGCCGGCAGCCGCCGCCGCTGCGGCTGCGGTCGCCGCTGCCGCCGCTACGGCCACTGCCACGGCGACGGCCACGGTGGCAGCGCTGCAGGAGACGCAGAATAAGGACATGAACCAGTATGGACAGGTAACGCCTGCTGGAGAGACCACCATACTTTTTCTGTGGATATTCTTGATCATCTCTGCTGTTATACAAGCTGCGCACTGACTACTCACATTTGGGAGATTCTGTATTGTTCTCCATCCAACTGCTGGAGACCAATCCGTCTCTTCTCTCGGCCAGATGTGCTCCTCCTTCCAAATGGGCCCGGCTCATACCTACAACAGTCAGTTCCTGAACCAGCCGGGACCGCGGGGCCCTCCCGGGGGTATGAACCCAGCCAGCATGGGTTCGGGTATGAGCAACCCTAACATGAGCGGACCTCCCATGGGCATGAACCAGGCCCGGACTCCCGGCATGGGACCATACGGGGGTCACGGCCAGCGGATGCCCCATCAAGGGTATCCTGGAGGACCCCGGCATGCTATGCCCATGCAGGGCATGAAGAGGGCGTATCCTGGGGAGGTGAGTGGAGCCTTTCACGCATGCGGGTCTACCTCTAATCTAACTTAACTCAAATGTCCCCCCTGTAGGCCGGCTATGGAGGTCAATACGGGCCTAGCAGCCAGTTCCCGCCCCAGCAGGGACAGTACCCCAACCCCAACTCCTCCAGGCCGCTCCCTTCACCCAACTACCCAGGACAGAGGATGCCGGGGCAGCAGGGGCAAGGGCAGTACCCGCCTGGCATGCCCATGGGCCAGTACTACAAGGTCTGCTTGCCGTACGTCAGCCGGGGATGATGTCAAAGTCCAACTTTATTTGTTTTGCAGCAAGAGCCTTTCAACGGGCAGAGCACCAACTTTTCTGGTGGAGGGTACTCATACGGACAAGGCACTGGGGTATGATCTCACTTCCTGTTTGTGTTTTTTTGGGGGTGTCACCAGACGAGACAAGATTGGTTCATTTCACTTTTAGGAAAAGTACAATGAAAAAATATAAATAATATCATTTTTATTATGTTCTACTACCCTTCTGCACTCTGTGTGTATGCTAGTGGCCCCTCCTCCACCCACCGAGACAAAGAGACCTTATGACTGACAACAGGTCTCACTCCATTCGTGGTGTTGTTCTATGGAACAAACGCGGCAGTGATCAGTTTGTTTGTTATCGTTGCAAGTCTAGCGCGGATCTCGCGAGATCTTGTGACACCCCCTTGTGTTTATGAATGGCATTGCAGCCTTTTTGCCCTGTCTTCCGCAGCCCCCCAGGCCTGGTAACTACCCCCACTCCCCAGTGCCTGGAAACCCCACGCCCCCAATGACGCCCGGAAGTAATATTCCTCCGTACCTGTCGCCAAACCAGGATGTGAAGCCCCCGTTCCCGCCGGACATGAAACCAAGTCTGACAGCACTTCCGCCCCCTCCCTGTAAGTACAAGTCTCATTCCACAATAAAACACGTTTGGGACCCAAACCAGTCCAGAAAGAGTGAGGAGATTCACGCTGCACGCCACTGCAACGGTGGGCATGCACATTCCCAGGAAGTGACCTACGTGTAGCTTCGAGGCGTCGTCTTCATCATATGTACCGATCATGGGGAAGATCTGACCCTGTGGGACGCCGTTATTAACGTTTAAAGTTCGGTGGCGAATTGTCTGATTGATCACCACAGTTTGTTGCCAAGCCCCGCCCACATCTTGTGAAACAGCCCCAAATCCTTCGCAACATAACGTCGTCCTTCTGTCTACTAGCCGTGATTTTCGTTTGGGCTCATTTGGTCCGAATGCTGGAACTCGTTTGTCGAAATGCAACCCCTGATTCTCGCCCCAAATCACCGCACCGTTTTTTTTTTAAACTGCAGACATTTTAAAAATGGAAAATTGTGATGATTTTTGTTTTTTTTTACAGATAAAGGCAAAAACACTCAAATGAATTAATTATTTTGAAATTAATCAAATGAAATTAAGTAAAAATTAGTTTGATAACCAAAGCAGGATTTTATTAGACAGAAAAATAGAATTTTTGTAAAGAAAATGTAAAATTGTAGGGTTTATGTCATCAAATTAAATATTATAGCACTGCAAATTTTGCAATAAAAAATAAAACACAACATTTAGATGTTTGCGTAGCAAAATGTGATTTTTCAAAAATCCAGCATTAAGTACAAAATATACTTTTTTTTACTTCACACATCAAAATTAATTGTATTGGTTTTATTTTTTTGTTAGATTTCAAAATTCAAAAACTGTTACAAAAAAACATTTTATTTTTTTCCCTATAAAAACAAATCAGACAGATAATTAGGAACTAAATTGAAACTAAAAGTAGGTCATCAGTTTAAGTATAACATGATATTGTATTTTACATCATGTATTTTTTTTTTAGAAAGGTGACAAAATAGTAAGTCGTTTTTAAATTAAATGTAGTAAAATATAAGACTGTATATGATCAAATACATTTTAAAGCAAAATTCGGAACTCTGCAAATGGTGTTTTTCGGACAAAACAGTACAAAATCGGAGAAACGTGCTTTTCCTTGCACTGAGAAGGACTTAGTACCATTTTCTTGTCTGAATGTGTGCATTTTTTACTCCCCCCCCAGCGAACCCCAACGAGGAGCTGCGGCTGACGTTCCCAGTTCGAGACGGCGTGGTGCTGGAGCCGTTCCGCTTGGAGCACAACCTGGCCGTCAGCAACCACGTCTTCCACCTCCGCCCCTCCGTCCACCAGACCCTCATGTGGAGGTAACGGCAAAACTACGGAAAGCAAACCCGACGGAGGTGGTGACGAACTGGACGTGTGGCCCTCTGTCGCCCCCGCAGGTCAGACCTGGAGCTGCAGTTCAAGTGCTACCACCACGAAGACAGGCAGATGAACACCAACTGGCCGGCGTCGGTCCAGGTCAGCGTCAACGCCACGCCCCTCACCATCGAGAGGGGGGACAACAAAACCTCCCACAAGCCCTTGCACCTGAAGCACGTGTGCCAGCCGGGCAGGAACACCATCCAGATCACCGTCACCGCCTGCTGCTGCGTGAGTAGCGAAGCCTCACGCCGTTGTGACGTTTTGGACTCGTCTGCATGCGTCTTTGTCTTTTTCTTTGCTTTGCAGTCGCATCTGTTTGTGCTGCAGCTGGTCCACAGGCCGTCTGTGCGCTCCGTCCTCCAGGGGCTCCTAAAGAAGCGGCTCCTTCCGGCGGAACACTGCATCACCAAAAGTACGTCGCCGTTTGTCAATATCTCAGCTACCTCGCCGCTTTTCCGCCGGCACATGCAGCCACGCGGGCAATGACCGTAGCGTTTCTCGGCAGTCAAGAGGAACTTCAGCAGCGTGGCGGCCTCGGCGGGCAGCACCGCCCTCAACGGGGAGGACGGCGTGGAGCAGACGGCCATCAAAGTGTCGCTCAAGTGTCCCATCACCTTCAGACGCATCCAGCTGCCGGCGCGGGGCCACGACTGCAAACACGTGCAGGTTTGTGCCGGGACAGGCTCTTTTTAGGAACTCGCCTGATCGCTTGTGGTGCTCCCCGCAGTGCTTCGATCTGGAGTCCTACCTGCAGCTCAACTGCGAGAGAGGCACCTGGAGGTGTCCCGTATGCAAGTAGGTGCACGCCTTTTTGCCGCTCACAGCTGTATTCGCTATAAAAAGAGCCTTCCTACCTGTCCTTTCACAGTAAAACCGCATTATTAGAAGGTCTAGAAGTGGATCAGTACATGTGGGGGATCCTCAACGCCATCCAAAAGTAAGTTTACGTGCACACGTGGCTCGAAGGACACGGCTTACCCGACCGCTTGTCGAACAGCTCGGAGTTTGAGGAGGTCACCATCGACCCGACGTGCAGCTGGCGGCCCGTGCCCGTCAAGTCCGAGCTGCACATCAAAGAAGACCCGGACGGACCGCTCGCCAAGCGCTTTAAAACCATGAGCCCCAGTCAGATGACCATGCCCAACGTGATGGAGATGATCGCACAGCTCGGGCCCGGACCCGGGCCTGGACCCGGCCACGGACATGTACCCGGTCCCAGCCCCAGCCCGTATCCCCCGCACCCGGGTCAACACGGCAGCGGAAATGGCGGAGATTACCCAGGTAAGGAAACGGGAGGATTGTTTATGTTTATGCTGCATTCAAGGACACTGGGGATTCTGACATTTCTGCGCCACATTCTAAAAATATAAGAAAAACTAAAAAACAGCAACAGCAGGAATAAACTCAAAATACAAAGAGAAAAAAGTTTTAATGCAACAACGAAAAGTCTTAATTTCACGATAATGATAATATTATAAGAAAATTATTTTAGTAGCATGAAAATATGAAAGGAAAAAGAATTTTTTATTTTTTATTTTTATCACTGCCTCCAAAGTCCCATTGGTCAAAACGGCCTGATTGACGGCATCCCTCAGCGCTGGTGTCCACCAACTGCCCCACTGCTTCTCCGTGGACCAGAATCTCTTTGAAGCCACCCGGAAGTCGTTCTCCATGGTCTCTCCGAACTCCTCCAATGTCCGGGTTTTTGCCTCAGCGACCGCCAGAGCTGCAGACCGCTTGGCCTTCCGGTACCTGTCAGCTGCCTCCAGAGTCCCATGGGCCAAGACGGCCTGATAGGACTCTTTCTTCAGCTTGACGGCATCCCCCACCGCTGGTGTCCACCAACGGGTTCTGGGATTACCGCCACGACAGGCACCGACCACCTTACGGCCACAGCTCAGATCGGCCGCATCGACAATGGAGGGACGAAACATCACCCACTCGGATTCAATGTCCATTGCTTCCCTCAGAACATGGTCGAAGCTCTCCCGTAGGTGGGAGTTGAACCTCCTTCTGACAGGGGATTCTGCCAGGAGTTCCCAGCAGACCCTCACAATGCGTTTGGGTCTGCCAGGTCTGACCGGCATCCTCCCCCACCGTCGGAACCAACTCACCACCAGGTGGTGATCGGTTGACAGCTCCGCCCCTTTCCTCACCCGAGTGTCCAAAACATGTGGTCGCAAGTCCGATGACACAACCACAAAGTCGATCATCGAACTGCGGCCCAGGATGTCCTGGTGCCAAGTGCACATGGGGACACCCTTATGCTGGAACATGGTGTTCGTTATAGACGATCCGTGACGAGCACAGAAGTCCAATAACAAGACACCGCTCAGGTTAGGGTCAGGGGGGGCGGTTCCTCCCAATCACACCTTTCCAGGTCTCACTGTCGCTGCCAACATGAGCGTTGAAGTCACCCACCAGAACAAGGGAATCCCCGAGGGAGCACTCTCTGGTACTTCCTCTAAGGACTCCAAAAAGGGCGGGTATTCTAAACTGCTGTTTGGCGCATAAGTACAAACAACAGTCAGGACCCGTCCCCCCACCCGAAGGCGTAGGGAAACTACCCTCTCGATTACCGGGTTAAACTCCCAACGTGCAGGCTTGGAGCCGGGGGGCAACAAGAATTGCCACCCCTGCCCGTCGCCTCTCATTGCCGGCAACACCAGAGTGGAATGAAGTCCAGCCCCTCTCGAGAGGACTGGTTCTTGAGCCCTTGCCGTGCGTTGAGGTGAGTCCGACTATATCTAGCCGGAATTTCTCCACCTCACGCACCAACTCAGGCTCCTTCCCCGCCAGAGAGGTGACATTCCACGTACCGACAACTAGCTTCTGTAGCCGAGGATCGGACCGCCAAGGCCTCCCCTTTCGGCCGCCACCCAGCTCACTTAGCACCCGACCCCTTTGGGCCCTCCCACGAGTGGAGAGCTCATGGGAGGGGGGACCCACGTTACCTTTTCGGGCTGTGCCCGACCGGGCCCCATGGGTCCGGGTCCGGCCACCAGACGCTCGCCATCGTGCCCCGCCTCCGGGCCTGGCTCCAGAGGGGGGCCCGGTGAACCGCATCGGGGCGAGAGAGAACGTGACGTGAGCTCTGAATGTGACGGTTTAGCAAACATTTTTAGCGGAAGCAAAACCGTAGGAAAAAAAAAGAGGTGTGAAGGACAGAGAACTGTTTGCGGTTTACCGTGAGCGCTGCTGTCGGCGTGTTAAGGTCAGTGTTAAAGTTTAGACGTTAGTCGGGACGCTTCGCTACTTCCAGCACTTGTTGCAGGCGTGCCTTCATTTAGCAGCCAAGTCAGGCACCAGTTTTTGCCGTCAGTTAGTGTACCTGTTGCTCACTTCAAGTTGTTTGTTTGGCTCCTTAAAGGCAACGCGTACCACAGCCAGGGGAACTTTGACTTCCCGCACGGGAACCCCTCCGGGGGCGGAGGAGGCGGGGGTCCACCCATGAGTGAGTTCATGCACGGGCCGCAGCTCTCGCAC
Organism: Oostethus manadensis; assembly: GCA_024372805.1. Taxonomy (NCBI): domain Eukaryota; kingdom Metazoa; phylum Chordata; class Actinopteri; order Syngnathiformes; family Syngnathidae; genus Oostethus; species Oostethus manadensis. Next base: position 1,705,688 of record QODF01000065.1, on the reverse strand, counting down.
CCGCCAGACGGCGGGCCCGGTGGTCTGCTGCCGCAGGACAAGCCCCTCAGTCACGGCATGAGCGAGGCGGTGAGTATGAGTGCACCTTCGGCTACCATGAAAAAGTGGGCTGAGGTGTGAGTTTGCTTTGCGGGCCAACGGCAGCATGCGTGCTCACATGATGTTACGTCACAGCTTCCATCCACGCCGGGACTCATTTCACTTTCCCCTCTCCTTCTCAAACCTCTCTCCTCCTCCTCTCTCCATCTTTTGCGCCCTGCAGATGTCCCATCCTGATCATAACTCCATGCAGGCCGGCTTGCATGTTTCTCCTCATCCTGGCAGCCAATCAGGGCCGTCCTTGCATCGCGGCGGCCTGGCGGGGCCGCCTTTGCACCACGGCGGCGGTGGCGGCGGTGGCGGCAGCCAGCCATCGCAGCCGCCTCGCCCGCCGCAGCCCCAGCCGCCCGGGCAGAACACGCACCCGCACGGCGATCTGACCTTTAACCCCTCGTCAGATGGCCAGGACATGCCCGAACCTTCTCTGGATGTAAGTTGCGTGCTTTAGGCGCCGTGCGGCTGCGCTTGTGTGTCTCTGGTTTGGCTTTTTTGTGTGTTGCAGCATCATAACAGCGCGTGCGGCGCTATCAATGACACGTTCAGAGAAGTCCGTGTACATCTTGTATAACGGTATATATTTACTCTACACTGAAAAGGCCTCACACAGCCTTCACAACAAATTGTGACCATATTTAGTGTAAGCATCATCGTTGTGTATCTCTGTGAACCGCGGCTCTCCGGTGCCGGTAGCACTCGTGCAGCCTGAGTCTGATTCGGTGATCTTGTGTTGCCAGCAGTTTGGACAATAGCGTCCACGAGTTGACTCATTTTTAGCGGAAATTAAATGCATACTGCTAAACAAGCTGTACACTGACTACTCTAAAGTGGGGACTACAGAAGGAGACTAGCAGCCGTCCTGTAATCTGGCAAAAGGTTTGCCATAAACCTCCAGGGCGCCACACCGGCCGCTCGGAGCATGTGCCCGAATACAGAGCACCTCCCTGGGCCACAGCAGGTGGCTGCCTCCCCCTCTGTACTCTGGTTCTCCTGATAGTAATGTGCTATTAGTAACATTGTGATATCTGATTAGGACAAATTATTAATTATATTATTAATATTAATAGCTATGTTATTATTATTATAATGCATATTTAATCACATTTTCCATATTTGCCTAAACTATTACTCACATTATTATGCATAGAAGTGGCTATAAATAAGTACAATTCAAATATAAGGCATTCAGAGAGGTTGCGATGCTATGTAGTACTCTGCACTGGTCACTAGGTGTCAGTAATGACAATGATGAGCAAATATCCACCGCAGGAAGTACTCGGTGATGATGTGACAGCGCAAACGTGTGAGTCTATATTGTGGCTTATGTGTCGTATTTTCTCTTTTTACGTCTACTATTTTTGGCAAAAGGAGTGTAAAGGTGACTATAGGGGTGTTATTTCATGTCTACAGTGCTCTAATGTTGTTTAAAAGGTGCATTTAGAAGGTGGAAAAGAGGTTTTCTATGCTCAAACTACCAAAATACTCCATTTATGAATAAGGAGTCCTATTTTTTAATGAATTAATTGAGCGACATAAAACGCTAATATCACCCCCACCCCTCCCCCTCACCGCAGCTTCTTCCGGAGCTCGCCAACCCGGACGAGCTCCTCTCCTACTTGGATCCTCCCGATCTTCCGGCCAACAGCAACGACGACCTCCTGTCCCTCTTTGAGAACAACTAAGCGACGGGTCGGGCCGTCCCGTCCGCAGACGCCACCTCACTGACTTGGCATCCCCGACGCGCACGCGTGCACAGGCCGTCTTTATGATGAGGTGATGTGCCGCCAGGGGTGGGACTTCCGGGGAGAGCATCCCTGCACATCTTTATTATTATTATTATTGTTATTATTTTGTGTGTGTGTGTGTGTCAAGATTCCACCAACAGCATCGGCGGCCATGTTGGCGGGCACAAGCAGACGTGTACATAGAGTAGATATCCGTGTATATGATACCCCGTGTGACTTATCAAGTGCAGCTATCATCATCATCAAGAGAGGAAAGCGTTTTTATAAATATAAATATATTATATAGAAGCATGATTTGGCTTTTGTGGGTGAAAAACGACAAAAAAACCACCAGTGGGATGGGGGGGGCTTTTATGTGTGTGTTTTTCTCCCGTTTCGAATGCGTTCTTCCAGCGGTGCACGTGTGTGCGCGGGAGGACCGGGAAGCGAGAAGGAAATCTTGGCAACGCCGCAGATGCTCTATTTATTGTGACGTCTCCCTCTTTGTCAAATCCAGCACCGTTCCTTTGTTGAAAGTGCGTTTGTGCCAATTTGTGCATCCTGCCTCTTTTATCCACATCCCTATTTATTCTTTTTACATTGGATGTGATTTGTTTGTATTACCCCGCCTCTCTCTCTTGGACTTCAACATCACCAAAGCAGATATTTCCGACGATTTTAAGTGTGTTTGAAGCAGCATAGGCCCCCCTCCCCATTTTTAAGGCTGGGGGGCGCCTGCATGTTCCAACAGAGTTTCCATTATATATATATATATATGTATATATATATATATATATATGTATATATGTATACATATATATATATATGTGTGTATATACATATATATATATGTGTATATACATATATATATAAATATATATATGTACGATGTATATATATATATATATATACATCGTACATTACATACATATACATATATGTGTATATATATACATATGCACATATATATATATACACACATATATATGTATATAGATGTGTGTATATATACACACATATGTACATAATATATATATATCTCTATAGAAATACATGCTTTGTGAGTACTGTGCAGTGCTGTCAACAATACACGGTACTGCGTCTCCTAATTCATCCCATTGCCCTCCGGCCTTGTATTGTTGTGTTGTGTGTGTTTGTGTCCTTTTTAACCTTTTTTTTTAATTACTATTATTTGTTAATGTTTGTGAGCCGGTGTTGTGTCTAAAATGTGTAACAGCAGCTTAGAGGTCCAAACCCCCCCCCCCATCCCTCAAAAATCGTATTGGATACTTTTTAAATTGCGTCAACGCCATTTTTTTGTACCCACATATTGTGTATTCTCGCCCGTTTCCTACGCCTTTAAGTTATTATGTCTCGTTTTTGTGACAGGTCTGATGCAGTACACGCAAAGTGAAGGTTAAAAGTTTTTTGTTTGCCCCCCCCAGCCCCGTTTTGAGATTTGTCACACCTTTACACGCAACCAAATACCCTTTTTGTTGTTTTTTTTCCTGTTTGTTGAAAGACGACGCACTGCCGCATCGGGTCTCTCCAAATCGTACTGTCCTCTTGCAGCCAATGTGAAATGTCTGAGCGTTTTTAAAGCAATTTCATGTTTAAAAAACAAAATGTGTGTGTGTACATAATTGTAAATGACATATAGAGACACGATTAAAAAAAAAGAAGAAGAAATGGATTCATTTTCCCCGCAGGGCGTGTGCATAGTGTATTTAGAATTTGTAAAGCTCGCAGCGTCCGCCTGTCTGTCCGACGTCTCCATTGGACTCGTGCCGGGTGACCTGGCTGACCTCACCCGTGCACTCATGTGTGATACACTTTATGTTCCCCAGACAGGAAACACATTTGCTCCTTTGTGTAACAGTCTGTGTATTTCCCCGATGACACGTGTACCTGATGTGACCGTACACAGTGTCAATATATCAAAGGTGCTACGAAGGGACTCGCTGAAATGACCGTGTGGAGATTCACAGTTTGTATAAAAACTCAATAACGTGTCCAGTTGATCGTTTTTATGCAATTCGGCGCAGTCTGAAGTGATTGGCTCTTTCTGGGGTTTCGTCCTTTCACATTGCAAGCTGCTCAGACAAATATTGTCTTTTTTTGTTGTTTTTTTTTAGTCCTGCAAATCTGTATGTAGCTAGATGACGTGACATCCTAATATTTATCTAATAAATATGTATTCCGAGAATCGCCGTGTTTGACGTGCGTCTTGATACTGAAATTTAACCCGAAATAATTCTAGCAGCCACGTTCATTCGTCATTTCATGCCACGGTTTTGGGGAAGCTCGATGGAATTCACATTTAGCTCAGTTGCATGACTCGACGTACATTTTCAAAATATATTCTAAAAATGATCACATTTTGGAAACTGCTCGTAATAGTACAGAATATTGGTACTATTTTATATTTTTATTAATAATGATTATTAAAACCATTACTACTGTTGTAAAAAATGTTTGTAGATGTAAAATAATGTTATTGTAATTGTTAAATCTATTTTTTTTCTAAATTATATATGTAGGTGTGCATATATAATTTAACATTTGTTGTGTTTATAATAATACATTTTTTTAATCGCCATGATATAATGATTCAATTATACAGGGTTTACAACACTCATAAATAAAAAAGGCGTCCAACAAAAATAGACGAGCACATGTGGTATTTTTATGTGCATATGTAAAGAAAACAAATTTGAAGGATTTAGAAATTTCACACAAAACCAGTACAAGCGTGGACTTGCACTTCCCACATTTCGCCACACGCTGTCGCTGTGACTCAATTGCACGCCCTGTCATGCTGTGTGACGTCATCCGTCAACATTCGCAGCCAAGCGTTTCCCGGCCTTAAAATCTGCTAACGTTAGCAGGTCAAAGTGTCATGCTTTCCCTCAAAAAGCAAATAAGATTCAGCCCGCTCGGCGTCGCCACAGCCAGGCTGCTTTCCTCTGCCCCCGCCGAGAACCCTGTGGTGTTCCTGGACATTGAAGCGGACGGCGAGCCGCTGGGAAGAATAATCATCCAGGTAGCTCTCTTGCTAGCTAGTTAGCTAGCCAGCCAGTTAGCATTAGCCTCTCCCGAGGACCTTTAGTAGCCCCTGCTGGGTGCCTGTTGAAAACTCATTTTGTGACTTGTATCTCGCAGCTTAATGCAGATGTCGTGCCAAAGACTGCAGGTAAGTTGCTTCAAGTGGAAAAAGAAGCGTTTCAGCTGATTTGTGTTCAAGTTAATAAATAGCATGTTTGTTTTCACAGAGAACTTCAGGGCGTTGTGTACAGGAGAGCACGGCTTTGGATACAAGAGCTCTGTGTTCCACAGGATCGTTCCAGAGTTCATGTGTCAGGTCAGCCACATTCACGTATTTGTTATTGTTATTATTATTGCTCAAAACTGTTAAAAACAATGATTGCCCATGGATGCTGGTTGTCTTTGCCCCAGGGAGGCGATTTCACCAAACATAACGGCACTGGAGGGAAGTCAATATACGGGAAAACCTTCAAGGATGAGAACTTTGAACTCAAACACACAGGGGCAGGTGCAGCTCTCTGTGATACTAGTACTTTTGTCCTCTTTTAGAATGTGTTTTTTCCAGTTAAAGAATTCCGTTTTATTTCTACACACGTGGCTGTCCGCTAGATGGCAGCACTGTGTTTGATTGCAATCTCTAAATAAAAAGCCTTCTTTTGCAGAAAAATGCAAACAAATATAATCACCCAGTTTTTACAAGCACTGTATTTCGCACTGACACAACACAAGCTGTTTACGTCGTGTAAAATGATTATTTAATGCTGTTTTCACTGGGCAGGGATTCTCTCAATGGCCAACTCGGGACCAAACACCAACGGCTCTCAGTTCTTTATCTGCACCACCAGAACGGAATGGTAAGAAACTTTCCAGTGCACTTTTTACAACGTGTATCGGTCCCTGGTTACTTCATTCGGCCATTGCTTTTGTGGTAAAATCATTAACTATATCTTCCACAATATTTAGATCAGGCTGAATAATTCTCATGTTTGTAGCATGAAAGCATCATTTGGAAATGTACATTTGGATTTACTGCCCACAAATGGCAACAAAAGTATGCGTTCATTTCAGGTGTGCCGTCCATTAATTCATGTGAACGACACACCGGAAATTAATTGAGGCGTGGCGTCAATTGGAGTGGAGGCTGCTCTTTGAGGATAATCCTTATCTGAAAATATTGATCGTATTGTCGTTTGAAGGGCAGCATTTAGCCCTTGCACCTTATGAAGTGTCCAGAGACCGTAGCGTCCAGTATTATTGCAGCTGTTTTTTGGGGGTTTCTCTGTCTCCTTGGCAGGCTGGACGGCAAACATGTGGCGTTCGGTCAGGTGACGTCAGGTATGGACGTGGTCACTAAAATGGAGTCTTTTGGTTTGCACGACGGCGGCGTGATCAAGAAGATTGTGGTATCGGATTGCGGACAAATGAAATAGTTTGTGCTTGGGATGTGCAGCCGTCCCTCGTTTGTCAAGATAAATTACATTGCACAATACAACATTCAGTGTTGACAAATGGAATGCCTTATTTAGTTAGAGCTTAGAAAATCTGTTTATGACTTTCTGATTACGGGTTTAACATTATTAGAACCCTGTAAACATTAAATAACAACGCCGTAGTCATTTTTACGCTCCTATTTTTCTTTGTTTACACCACATTGATTAACTCTTATGCTGCAGGGACTCGATACGGCCACCAGCTAGCAAAACTTAAAAAGCCCTAAACGTACCACTTCCACACAGGATAAGAAGATAACATTTTTGTCATGTGGCATATACCGTGGCTGACTTCATGCAGTGTTAAGGTAATGTAATGTAATTTATATGTAATAGCATGTAAGGTACTATACAGTATATAATAATAGACCATCAAACATTTATTCATTCATGAGTTTTTGAAAAAACAGGATATTGTGAGGGATGACTGTACAGTAATCTATCAGTACTTCACAGTTTTTCAAAAAAGATGTTAATTAATAACTCACTGCTGTTTTGTGGTTGATTACGCCTTATCATTAGTTATTAAAAAGCATATTTAACAAGATTTTTTTTCTAAATGAAGTATTTTCAAGCATAAAAATGGCTAAATGAAGTAAAATACAAATTTAAGGCATACAAAGGATGCATTCAAAGATGTTGCGATATGCATTATTCTATCGGGTCTGGAACCAATTAACAGCCATAATCTATTACTATATTGTTGTTGGGGAAGAAGGAATTGATTTGAAATGTTTGTATCTTCATTGGTCTTGTGTGTTGACAAGGCCCTGCTTTTATTTCCAAGTGTACATCTTGTGCAATGCCTGGCCGTTTCCTGCCAAATAAACTCCTGATGTTCCCGCTCTGGCTGCTGGGACATTGGCTTGTGTGCACCCCCGCTGCTTCTCAAACCTTCCTGGAAATGATCCGGTGCATGCTTTTTTTAGACGCCACCACTTCCTGTCCACCCGTGCAGGAAGTGACATCAGGTGACTTACAACTCAAACAGACACACTGAGCAAAGGCTCGGCTTCAGGGAATGCAGAAAACATCTTCCAGCGTGCACGAGTGCCGCCTCAGCGACGTGCTGATACTTTATGAAAGTAAACAACGGCAAATAGAAAACATCTGCTGACCTTCCATCAGCGTTTGTTTGAATTCTCACATTACAGCGTTGCTGTGGAGATGTCCCCTCTTAGACGTGGTTCTAACTTGAGATTTTGTAACAAACTTGATAGAATCTGAGCGCCGCACCCCACCCTGGGGGTTTAAGATGGGTGGAATGCATGGAAACTGGCCTCGCATCTGCGGCTGCATGCACTACAATGACATCTTAACAAGCGCTAGAAGGAGGTTTTCTGTAGCCTATAAATGTCTGCTTTAATCACACAAGTCATCTCGTGCTGACATCAAGGCCAGTATCTGTTAACACTTTCCTTCCCACAAAGGGGAACCCACTAAATGTCTCTTATGTTTTTTACAAGCTCATCCTTTTTGACATTTTTATTTGCATCATTCTCACATTTTGGTTGTAAAAATACTTGACAGGTCCCATGCATCCATCCATTTTGTATGCCGCTTTTCCTCATCAGGGTCGCGGGTATGCTGGAGTCTATCCCAGCTCACTTGGGCTGCAGGCGGGGTACACCATGGACTGGTCGCCAGCCAATCGCAGGGCAGACAAGCCATTCACACTCGCATTCATACCTATGGACAATTTAGAGTGTGCAGTTAACCTAACATGCATGTTTTTGAACTGGGGGGGGAACACCGGAGTACCCGGAGAAAACCCACGCACACACACACGGGGAAAACATGCAAACTCTACTCAGAGATGCACAAAGGAGAGTTGAACCTCGACAGATCCCTTTCTCCAATTTGAAAGAAATTAATGTAACGCTAGGAAGGAATAAAGCTGACGAGCCATACAATGAAGTTATGTTAGCTAGACTAAGGGCAAACGTGGGCATTTGTGAGCAGCAGTACGGTAGGGAAATAGGGAAATAAAGCAATTTTCAGTACGACTTTTATTCATCAAACACAAGAGCACTAACATGTTTTCCTAGCTAACAAAATAAGGCACATTTTGGAATGCCATTTTATGGACATGAAAAACAAACACAGAAAACCTGTACACATCAAAATGAGTTTCAATGTTGCGTAACACATTTGATTTGTTAACACACCACATACATTCAGTAAATATTATTGAAAGAGGCTTAGCTGTAAATGCTCATGACTATTAATAGGCCTGGTCCACACGGGAACACTTCCGGGTTTTGTCTTTTTAGCGGGATGAGAAATAAATGGCGCCGGGGAACGCATGCGCACAAGGTCCGTCGTCTTTCCGCTTTGTTTGCCTTGACGACGAAGCGGGATTACTTCTGCGGGTCACTTTGGAGTATAAGAAAGAAATATATCAGAAAAATGTCGACTGGGGAGTCGAAGTATTTACGTATGTTGGCTTTGGCAGCACACGACAGGTCATTTCTGCGACGCGCCGACGTCATCGTGCTAAGAAAGTAAGTATTTTTGCTGTTGGTACCTCACATGTAACATCATATTGGAATGGTTAGGAATAAGGTATGAATGATTCCTCACCAAGTACGTCATCACCAACGAGGCCAATCACCGCACGAGATGTTCACGTGGGGACCACCCAGAGACTGATTTGCATCTTTGTCTGGCACAGGCCAGTCCAGAAGACTTCTGCACACTTATGATCACGTCTTCAAGGACTTTTTTTTTGTCGTGGGAAAAAGATCTTTGTAGTAAATCTACCATTTTGGTCAAAAGTTTTCATCCACAAATGCAAATATCACAGGAAATGTAAATAATATATTCAACCTATGGACAAACTTGACAACAAAAAGCCACTCAAAACCCTAACAATTTGTTCTGCTTTCAAAGCTCTTATTTGCATTTATGTTTTCTGTATGCTGTTATTGTATATACTATGCTAGTCCTCACGGCAACGACAAAGCAGATTCAGAAGATGCAGTTTCAGGTGTCCCGGAACGCTGTTTCCGTGTGGACAGGACAGCATTTGTTTTTAAATAATACTACTGTGTAACATTGCACCAAATAATAATAATAATAATAATAATAATACTTCACTGGAAACCAAACACATGCACATGCAAACTGTCAGCTAGTTCTTTGTCACGTCATGGCTAAAAGATAACATCCCATAATAGATAATAGATCTCACAGTTTGAATGTGCTCATACAGTGGCGAGGAGACATATTCTGCATGTTCACACAATATCATCTTCATAGTTCCACATGATTACGTGTTCTTGGAGTTAGTAACACTGCGGGTTATATCACAAAGTACAAACAATACAACGGCTTGCAATTGAGAAAAGATTCATTATGTACCAGCTTTTTCTTTTTTCCTTCATAATATTCTACATCAGTATTTTCTTTGTAGTGTTTGCATATTCTATACAAAAATAATAATTGTAAAAAAAAATCCATAAATACTCCTGCAAGGATACTCCTTCCGATTATTGTAAAACAAAGTTATAAGAAAGGTTTATTTCTCAGGAATAAGCCCTTCTTTGCACACAAGCTTTATAATATTGCATAACACAACTAATATCTTTTTTTAAATGATGGCTATCAAATATATACATAAATAGGAATTCATTTGCAAATGTACTTGCCAGAGTTTGCTATAAAACTTTCTACCTTTTTTTTGTCTTTTTTTCAAAATACACAGCTAATAGAAAGGTCAAGTATATGTATTTCATGAGCAAAACCCCAAAAAATTACATGAACGGCCTCCATCTGCTGCAAACGTGCCGCTGACACTTTCGCCAGGAGGCTTTGTGTGTTTTGAAAGGATGTTCATGAGGACAGAATATGGTTGGGTTGACAACAGCGAAGGCAACGTTGGCACACAACATGAACATGGCGAAAAAGAAACAGTCGAGTGCGTTGTTCGCGATCACGATGAGAAATGCTGTAATGTTGCATTGTGGGAAATGTGGGCGTCACCGTGGCTGCCTCCGTGCATTCGAAATGCTAAAACCAATCCAATATAAGTCGGTGTGAACAATGCAAATGAGGGTAATTGAATAAAAAGTAATTTGGTTGTATATTTAGACTATGCTGAGGGCCCAAAACCACCCCGTGTGCCAAAAATGACGTCTGGTCAGCACTTTGGACACGCCCAGTTTAGCGTATTCAAACCTTTTTCTCCTCAGCACTTCATATGGCAACTTTTTTTCACCATATATACATTATGCACATCATTTACCATTAATAAATGTAGCATGTCGGGGAGGGGGCGCGGGGTACGTGGTGGGCGTCTACAACCTCCCCCAGTTGTACAGTAATCCCTCGTTTATTGCAATTAATCGGTTTCAGACCCGACCGAGATCAGTGAATTTCCGCGCAGTAGGATTCCTTCCTAGACATGAAATAACACCGCTATGGTCACCTTTACACTCATAACAGCCATCCCTCCATTTTCTATGCCATTTTCAAGGCTCGTGGGGGAGCCTATCCCCGCTGACTTTGGGCGAGAGGCCGGGTACACCCTGAACTGGTCGCCAGTGAATCGCAGGGCACGTACAGACCACAACTATACACACTCACATTAATCTAACACCCAGCCCGGTAATAATAATAAGTAAACAGTACTAAGAGAAAATAAGACATATTGTAGACTCGCGCATTAAAACTTGTTCTTTCCTGTTGGCACAGTACTTCCTGCCGTGGCTAGTATCTCATCAAAGTAATAGGACTGACACCTGGTGACCAGTGTGGAATACTACATATCATCACAACGTCTATACCTTACGTTTGTATTTTACCCCATTTTTTTGCTTAATTCTAACAAAAAACAGAGACAACTTATTATCACAGTTTAGCTGCAAAGTGACGAGGGATTACTGTAATCGTGTTTTTCCCGGACATTCGTTCTCGTTTGCTCCGAATCCTGTCCTTAAACTGCACTTGCTAACTGTAGGGGGTGCACTAGAGCACTGTGTCTGGTGTGCCGTGGGAAATCGTCCACTTTCACCTAACCGGTGTAGAATTATTCTTTTGAAAATGAGTCGCCAATAACGTGCCATTGCTGAGTGTTTGTGCTGTCCAGTGATCGGCAGAGTAATCATGTAATAAGCTAAATAGCAGTACTTTGTATTGTTTCTATAGGCTACAGAGATAAATGTTTACATTTTCTGCTGGATTTTGGGAATGACAAAAGTGTGCCTTGGCTCAAAAAAGGTTGAAAAACACTGCACTAGAGCACAACAACTGCTACTTTTGTTTTTAACGTCACTCACAAACAACTTCTCTCCTTCAGAACTTTGTTCAGAGCTCATCCAAAGGCACTTGGGATATTTTACATTAGCAAAATAGTTGACTGGCATGTAAAAATAGTTCCTATGACAACAATCCTAAGGCAGGTAAAAAAATGCATATATACTGTGTTTATATATTGTCTATGATGCATGTAAGGTAGACAGTACAAAACAAAAAAGTATTAAGACCACGCCTAAAAGAAATAACACTTAATGACTGAAGTCATAGAATTATGAGAAAAAAGGCAACAATTGAGAAAGTTTTACATAGTTGGACTTGCACTAGGAAAAAATACATACTGTATGTTTTTGGGGTAAATTGGAGAATAAAGTGGTATACAGTAGATCCCCACTTTTCATGGGGGTTACCCTCCTGGACCACCAACGAATGGCAAAAAACCCCAAAACGCAAGCAATGTCTATTTGTCACACAAACCCTCCTGCTGGCTCGATGTTGACATTTTATCAGATTTCCTGTCAACATTTGCGACCAAAGTGTCTGCAGTGTAATTATTAGATTAGATTCATCTCTGGAACCCTGCCCTTCTCTCTTCAATTGCCGTTGCTCCCTCTTGACACAATCCTGGTTTAAGCCCTAAACATGCCTCGCACACTTCAAGTAGAAAATGCATACATGAATAATTGCGAGGACTCATGGCGTAGAAGTTATATATATGTACAGTATATGAGTTTCACTTTTGCGTCTCACAGAAACTGCGGTGCGTTCAAGGACCGGCATACAAAGTGCGAAATCGCAATGCTTGATGAAAACAAACATGATCAGTGAAACATAAAGACATAAACATTGTGTTTTGTTTTGTTTTTTTACAATGGCACACGCATGCTGTACATGTGACCTGTATTATCACACATTTAAAAATTATTACCCACTTAGGGTGAATGAGTTTTCTGTAGAAGAATCTTCAGAGGGAATTTTTTTGGTACCCAAAGTCTGCGCAGGCCTTTATGTTGATTGGCGACTACGTGGGCATTCATCGCGTTATTAGGATCAAAGTTATGGTTACAGGGGAAAAAAAGCCAATATAAAAAAATGTAGCAATATTACAGATTTCAATAAAAAAATTAGTTGTTCATTCTTCTGACTGTTTTGTTTATGTTCCCTGTGTAGTTTAAAAACATAGTAATAATATTGATTAAAACAAAAAACTTGATTCTCCCTTTTCCCTTTTTTGTCAAATTATAACTTTTATTTTTGTAACTTTACTGTACATTACTCCCCCCCTTAATTAAGAATTATCTTCTAAAATAGATAAAATTATTTGCAACTTTATTTCTGCATCATGACTATTATTTTTTGTACTTTTCCCTCATAATGTGACTCTTTTTTATGTCCCTAATATTCCTTCATTATGAGCATGCCTCCATCACTGTACATAACTTATTTTTTTAATCCATGACCATTCTTTTAATTTGCTGCATTTTCAGCCAACCTTCCTCGCCTTTTGACGTTTCAAAACACAATCCGCTGCAATTGAAACTTCCAGTATTTTCCTTTAGAGCACGAACGTGCACCAAAACACTTCTCCTCTGAACCTCTCTCAAACAACGTCACATGTATTCCATCTTTATGTAATAACCCCACATTTTGTACATATCGGCATGTAAAACTGCACGGACGGTGATTTCTGAAAGAAAGGAACCAGCGACTGAGCCTACAGTAGTTTCTAAAGCACTAAGGCGGCATACAAACATACAAAAAATATACATATCTATTTCTTTATGTCATACTTGCATTGCACACCGGGCAGGAAAAATAAATAGGCCAAATGTAAGCTTGGGGACGTACGGGACTTCATCCCTCAGTTCATTCACAGTTCATTATAAAGATGTGCTGTTGACCCTAAATGCGGAGACGGTGTGCGTGGCGACCACACCCTTCACTTGGCAGGGAGAAGGAAGGCGGAACTTTGTAAACACTGAAGGTGACAAACCCCAAAGTGAGGTAAGGCAGGACTGGAACATGAGCCGAAATGAGAAGATGCACGTGTGGGCTTTCCTGCGCCAAACGTCCTCCTCCGTTTCTTTCACCGCCGGAGGCGGGAGGATTCCCCGTGACGGAGCTCGGATGACCGGTGAGCTCTCCCGGACCTCGGCGTTTATTGCACACGGCGGCAGTAGTAACCCAGAACTTTGCATTTCTCGCACAGGTGCTGAGGGTGTTCTTTGCTCTGGTCGGAGACGTCCAGGCCGTCCGGCTTCTCCAACGGGCGCTGAGGATGCCAAACCACAAAGGACAAAAAAAGTGAGTCATGTCCACCGCACACACACATCATGAACCCGAGGAAGGTCACGGTGACTAATAGATTTCTATTTATTATTATAATTATTCATTGATAATTTTGGCAGAAACACCAAAAGACTTGAATTTTCAAATGCAAACGTTGTCAGGTACAATCTGTGCCTTGGTTTGTTGACATGCCAGTGGCAATCTGGTGCCTAAAAATGCTAACACTTCAACATTTGGTCTAAAATTGGAAGTTTGTCAAAGCATCACTAATTTTCTGTGCATGCATGTTATGTGTTCAGGGTGGAAAGGCCAATATTACCTCAATATAAAGCCATTTCATGTGATACATGAAACCAGTGTTTATATTCATTACATGACCCACTTATGTATTTATTTATTATAATTAGGTCATTAATATACATAAATTATATATCTAGTCATCCCTCATTTATAGCAGCTAGTTGGTCCAGACCCGACCGTGATAAACTCATAAAATATATAGAAATTAAAAAGGTATTCAATGTTAATAAATGGACAATTTTTGTACGTAGCGCATAGAAAACCTTTTTGTGGCTTTTTAAAAACATTATTAGAGCTTGAACACATGAAATAACACCCCTACAGTCACTTTTACACTGTCATTGTTTATTCTTTACATCACAGTGCGTAACTCCTATGCTGCAGGGACTCGAGATGGCAACAGATCATTAGCAAGCTAATAAGTTAGCCCTGAATTTTTTTTCTTCCAAACCTACAAAGCGAAAAATGTACCACTTCTACACAAAATGGGAGGAGAACTTTTCTCACTCTATCATGTCGGACATGCCATGGCAACTTCACGCGTTAGTGTTGAGGTAATGTAATGTAAGCTACTGGCTCAGTGTTTTGCGTCATTACTGCCACCTAGTGACCAGAATATTACATATTACTTCCATTTAAACGTGTTTTGACTAATAATAGACCACAGTCTACCACCAAACAGCCACCATTTATTCATACATTTCTGAAAAATATCGCAAGGAAGCAATAATAAAACCACAATGGAGGAGGAAGAACTGTAACAATGATTTAATTATTCATTATAAATATTGGCTAACTAAGTAATACATTTTCTATCAATAATTTTTATGATGTATTTCTTAAATTATTATTATAATACTATACATTTTATATTATATACTTATTATATTATATTTATAATTATTAATATGATTTTATAATTTGTTTATACATTTAATAATCAACCAGTTAATTAACATAATATTTTATTGGATTTTTTAATGCTAATTATTTACTATAAATGAAAAGAAAAGAAATAAATGTGAAAAATGTTAAAAAACTCATAGGGTACTGAAACAATAATCTCTTGACAGGCTAAATAATTTTTACAACACAAAATTTAAGTACCAGAAAACGAAATAAACGCCAGGCCCCTATTAATTGCCTGGTGTGTAGTGGCTGCCTTTGCTACGACTGCCAGAACCTGGTGGATGTCACACACACCACCTGCACAGCAGACGTGGCACCTGTAAAGCTGCTTAACATCGGTGAACACAAATATTTTATATATGTATTCAATATTTTTCATGAAAGTACACGGAACAAAACAAGGGGGTAGGAGAGATTGGCTGTCGTTATTTCAAATGTCATCATACGTGACCTTTCCAACGTTTCCTGCCTTAGCGTTTCTTATCACCATCAAGTTCTCCCAACCAAGCGAGGCCGATCGAGGTATTTACAGCGGAGGAATGTGGAAAAGTCTAAATATTCAAAGATCAGGGAATAAATATACCGTCTGCTCTGCGCCCCGAACCGTGCGAGAAAGAATTGTGTTTGTTGTTGTGGGGAAAAGGAAAAGCAATATCTTATGGATAAAATGATCAAATATCACACTTTCTCCATTCAGGCAGAGGGGAAGTCCAGCAGCTCCAAAGCACAATTATACAACACTAGCTAATATTAAGGAATTGCTATTGTGATTTTTTCAATTACATTTTAAATGAGCCAGGTCTGTCCGAAGTGCGGCCAGAAGCTGTTTTTTTATCGGCTCGTGGAACTTTCTAAAAATCCAATTTAACAATGAAAGCAAAAATTGAAAAATAGCAGTCATTTTACAAGAATAAAGTCAAAATGATAAAAGAAGAAAAATGTACTCTAATGACAATATATATATTACAAATGTTATGAGAAATATGAAAAAGTAGATTGGGGAAAAAGTTATAATCTTCTTCTTTTCCTTTCGGCTTATTCCTGTTTATCCCAACTCGGGTCGTCACAGCGAATCATTGTGTTCTGTTTGAGTCCCATGTTTTATAATATGGGAATAAAGTCATAATATTACAATAACAACATTTACAAAAAGAAACTTGAAATAGATGTAAAATTTAAAAAACTAATGAAATGGAAAAAACTGCTGTAATTTCATGATAATAAAGTCAAAATATTACGAGAAACCATTCATGTTCCATTGAAAAGAAATGTTTCAATTTAATGAGAATAAACAGGAAGGAAAAATAATATCATTTCAATAGCATTGAGTTGAAATAACATTGAGTTTTTTTATTCAAGAAGTAGCATGAGAAACAAAGCAAAATAAAGTTGCAATTTCTGGAAACATAGCTTGGGGAAAAAGTTCTAATAGTATTGGAATAAAATAATTAGAATAAAATTTACAGAAAAAAAGTTTAAATAGTTGGAAAATTTAAAGAAAAAACAACACAGCTGAAAAAAATGGGGAAAAAAGAGCAACAAACAAAAAAGCAAAAGTTGATAGTAATAATAATAGCAAGTAATAATCACTTTCAGTACATGAAAGGCAGGTTTTTCTTGAAATATAAATAACTTGTTAGCATATCCGCATGTGTTGCTTTACAAAAAATAAAAGTGGCAAAGTTGCATCCTTTCATTTTTCACTGTGTGCCCCCTCACTGGAAAAAGTTTGGACACCCCTGTCTATGGAAAAACCCAAATGGGTGGAGACTGCAGAATTTGAGCATGCCGGCCAAGAGGAGAAGAATGCAGATTTGTAGAGCATTTTATTCAAATAAAAGTACTGTAGTGCCCCTTGGGAACCAATATCACCTTTGCTTGTGATTTCAGATATTTAATCTATTTTAAATATCCACTTTTTATAGTGCTGATATGTAAAAATAATCGTTTTAGGCATCTTAAAAGTTGTACCTGCTTGTGTGGATAAACGTTGATGTGGCACTTGATACATTCTTGTCCCATGTTGGCCCACGAGTTGCCGCTCATCCACTTCCTCTTACACTTGGGACACTTGTACTCGCCAAAGCATCTCTTCTTGCCCTGGTAGGGGGTCAGGCCTTCCCCCTTTGGACGAGCCTGCAGAGAAGCAGAGACGGGTCAGTGCAAATCAAGTTCCATTCAGCTGGAGACGATGCTCCTTCAAAAAGGGGCACGTCTATGCTTTCAGTGCTGATATAACAAAACATATCCATCCACTCCACACGCATACTCGTGCAGAGATGACGCATGCTTCCATCAGCAGCTGTATGATGACATCATGCCTATGATTCTCACGAGGGAGATGATTAGGAACAGGGTAGTAGAGATCTGAATCGTCAACTGGACTGGGTAGTAGAGTTGCGGACATTTCGCTTATTCGCAGAGGCTTTGTCAGCTAGAGTCTTTGGTACAGAGAAGTACAACGAAGTCCACAGGTTTGGAGACTTATAGCCTCCTTATAGACTCCTCTTAACTGAATAAGCTCCTCCTGAGGGGAGTGTTCCCCTGAAAGGTGCGGCCCCATTCCTACATACTTGTTTGTCTCACCAAACTAGCATGGCTTTGTTAGGAGCTACTACAGTAGAATTAACAAAGGCCTACCGCTCCCTTGATCTGATAAGGCCAATGTATGGGGGGGTAACTTGTAACTTAAGCCGCCATCTCGGTTGAGACTGGAGTTATGCTTCTTGACAAAATAGGCTTCTTTCACCCCTCTTTCAAACCAGCGCTTTTCCCTAGCTAAAATCTTGAGTCTTCAAAAGTGCGGTTTGTAGCCTTCCGATTTAGATGCACTGCTGACTGTGAACCATTGCTGTTCTGCCTCTGGTGTTGTGCCATTCTTTTGGACAGAGGTTGCTTAGTTTTACCTATGTATTCCTCACTACGCTCCTCCTGGCATCTGATGGTTTAAACTACATTGCTCTGCCATGCTAATTTGGTGAGACAAATAGGTACGTAGGAATGTGGAAGTTCTGGCCGCTCCTCACAGGAGAACACTCCCCTCAGGAGGAGCTCATTCAGTCAAGAGGAGTCAAGGCTATAATGTCTCCAAACTTGGATTTGGATTCTGGCTGACGAAGCCTCTGCGAGTAGAAGCAAAACGTCTGCAACTCTACTACCCAGTCCAGTTGAGGATTAAGATCTCTGCTACTATGGATAATACCTGGACGACTGAGAGCCTCCACAAGATTAGGAACAGGGTAGAAAAGGCTATCGCTGGAGGGGAATATACTGTAGCTGGGATGAGCACTTTTGCTTATTTGCTAAATTACAAAACCATGTTGGAAACATTACTTAGGCCACTATTTGTAAGTCAAAACTGATGGACAGAGTAATAATTCAGGTTTGAAATGAGGTTTACTGGATTAACACAAGATGTGAAATATGAATCAAAACAAATTTAGGCAGGTTCAAAAATGTGGCCACCCCAACAAAAATATGAATATTAATATTTAGTAGAGTCTCCTTTTGCTAAAAAATAACAGCTTTTAGATGCTTTCTATAGCTTCTAATTGTTGAACAATGTTGTTGAGGTTCTTTGGAAGCTCTCTGTGGGTTGTCCTTGACTGTCTTTGTCTGATGGTTTTCCTGGCCTTAACAATAACCGTGTTTGTGGTTTTCCATTTCCTCATTATGTTCCTCACAGTGGAAAGTGACAGCTGAAATCTCAGAGATAGCTTTTTGCGGCCTTCCTGTCGGCCATAATGTTGAACAATCTGCAAAATTGGCTGTTTTGCAGACCACGTTTACCATCTTCACTGGAGATTTATCAAGGTTTAATGAGCTCACCAATTTTGTGAGGTAGATAGAGGTATTTAAATCCAAATGTCAGGGGTGGCCAAATTTCTGCACCTGTCTAAATTTGTTTTAATGCACGTTGCACACCCTGTGTGAATCCAATAAGCCACATTTCACTCCTAAAATGTTTCTATGTCCATCAGTTATGTGACATATCAAAATGTAATAATCTCCAAACACCCAATGAATTATCAATGAAAATTCTGAAAATTGTCATGGGTGGCCAAAATTTTGCAGACAACTGTAAAAAGTGCGTATGAGCTTTGTCACATATTATTACTATCATGTTATTACTATCAACTTCACTTTTTTTTTTCAATTTTTCTTGTTTTTTTATCTTCTGCAATTTTCTCTTTTAAGAAATAAGACTTTATTGCGATAATATTTTTCCCCCAAACAAATTTTCCAAAAATTACTACTTTTTGTTTTGTTTGCATAACATATGACTTTTAAAAAATAATGTTTTTTTTCCTTTTATGCTGCTAAAATAGTATTTGTCCTGATAATATTATGCGTTGCTTCTCATAAAATGGTCACTTTTTCTAGTTAAAAAATGACGTTTTGCTATTTACCTTGTCACATTATTCTTGTAAAATTACAGCTGTTTTTTTTTTTTTACTCCATTTCTGCTGTTTTTATTTATTTATTTTCAAAATATTGCACATTTCTTCTTGTAATTTTTTTTCTCATAGTTATGAATTATTCCATAACATTTTTTCTCAACATAACTTTTTCCACAACTGAATTTTCCAAAAACTACAATTTTATTTGTTGATTTTTTGTTTCGTTTAATATTTAGGCAACATTTTCTTGTTAGATAACATTTTTCTCTTAATATTTTGACTTTATTCTTGTAAAATTACTGCTGATTCTTACAGTTTTGCAGCTGTTGTTTTCTTTTTAGTTTGTTATTTATACAATGTGCCATGTGCCACATTGGGCATGTGCCATGGCCCAATAAAAACAGCCTTGGGCCACAAATGGACTTTTGGACAACCTTGTAGTAGTTCAACGTAAACAAGAAACAAATAAAAATGTGTGTATATAAGGGTTCAAATAGCGTTCCCTCATTATATTGCATTTATTCCAAAATGATTGCTGTTTTGTGGTTGACTATGACCCATTATTAGTTAAAAATATTCCAAGACAATTTATGTGTAGTATTGTGTCACTATGCACCTTTCACACGTGGGGACTGGCTACTGGGCCAGCAGAGCCAAAGAAAAGGAAAGCCATCACCATGGAAGTGGAAATGATCATAAAAAGAAAATCAATCCCTTTAGCTGCATTTTTGTCTGGACTCGCACCAAAATGTGCTTAACCATCTTATGCCACAAGGTTTTTATGGACCATCCATTGGGTCGCGTTACACGAAACAACAAAGCCATCAAAACTCATGAAGCAGTAATAATCACACCAGTACAGTTCGCTTTCAGGTTCCCTGCAAGACTTGACGTTGACATTGAGCACATATAGACAGCATATAGGATGATGGGGGCGATTGGGTTGAGGGCGGGTATGCATTCCCAGGCTTTCCTTCATGTGTGTGAGTAATAGCAACTGTAATCAGCAGCATCTGGCGCTGTCTTAACAGACGTCAACGCTTTGCATCAGCACCGGCGAAGCGGCCCTTTATGTACCAGCGTCTGCGCTTCACCCCCGGCCCCCAAACCGGATGACCTCACCCACCCCTCATCCCCCCACCCTCCCTCGCTGTCAAACACTCGCATCTTAACATTCACAGTCTGGAAAATGTGACTTTGCATTAAACAAGGGAGATGACACTTTCTTTGGCTGCCATTGCAGCCTGTCATTTATTAAATATATCAAAATATGTTGGCAACATTAGGCAATTACTCAAATGTACTCATCTACACCAGTTTTTCAAAAATATATGAAATTATTACATCATGCTGTTTTGTGGTTGGATACGCCCTGTCTTTGTCAAACAAATGCGCATATTGAAGTGCAATTTACATATTTCTGCAATTAAGCAATCGCACCCATACAAATGGCTAAATGAAGTAAAATACAAATAAATCTAAGGCATTCTTCAGACACATTCACACGTTATGCAATATTATGCAATACACGGATATGCAATATTGTTAGAGACAGAAAGTACTGAGCATCTTATTTACTTTTTATATGTCTGATTTTATCTTTTTATGTGTACTGTATTAGGTAATAGAAGTGTTCCAAAATAATTAATTTAATAATAAGGAATCCTACTTATCTGCAAATGTTTTAAGAAAAAGAAAAGTGGTTCTCCCGTGTTACTTTCCGGAAATTTGACTAAAATAAATCCTAGTAACAACATACACCACGGATGCATGCCAGCATTCACGGCCCCCGCAATTTCAGTCTATTTTGATAAAAACATATCCATCCATTTTCTATACCTCTTATCCTCATTAGGGTCACGGGTATGCCAGCTGACTTTGGGCGAGAGGCGGGGTACACCCTGGACTGGTCGCCAGTCAATCGAATGGCAGACAAACAAACATTCACACTCATATTCATACCTGTGGACAATTTAGAGTGGCCAATGAAGCTAACATGCATGTTTTTGGAATGTTGGAGGAAACCGGAGTACCCGGTGTAAACCCGCGCACGCACGAGAGAACGTGCAACTCCACATAGAGATGCCCAAAGGAGATTTGAACCATGAACCTCCTGACTGTGAGGCCAACATGCTACCCAGTCAGCCATCGTGCGGCCATAAAAATTTCATTCATTTATTTATTTTTCAAATTTACATATTTTCCCAGAGGAAGTGGGCATCACGTTCATGGGTGCCTACTAACTTTTTCAAGTGTCACTACCCATTAAAGTAAGATTGGGCTGCACGTACGCCATGCCAAAACCAAGATCATGAGAATGAATGCAGTTAACCAAACCAAGTTTAAAAGTGGTGAGAAAGATTTAGATGCTGTAGACTAATTTACATATCTGGGTAGTGTAGTGAGCAGCGATGGGGGTACTGACAAAGACATAAAATCAAGAATTGGAAAAGCTGCAGTCGTATTTAAAACCATATGGTCATAGAAATAGAAAAAAACACTAAAATCAGGATTTTAAACTCGGGGACCTGGCGCACAACAAAGCGGATCTGTACTAACTACAAACTTTCACAAACAAATGTCTACGAACCATTCTTAAAATGAAATGGCAAGATAAGGTGATACATGAATATCTATGGAATAGGGCAAAGCAGAAGAAAGTGGTCCTGGTTAGGGCATACACTGAGAAAACCAAAAACCACCATAGTAAACCAAGCTCTGAGGTGGAATCCACAAGGACAACAAAAGAGAGGTAGACCAAAAAACTCCTGGAGAAGATCAATGGAGCAAGAAGCTAAACAACAAGGCATGACTTGGGGCGAGATCCACAAGCTTGCCCAGGACCAAAGAACATGGAAGAGCTTCCTCAACGACCTATGTCCTGTCAAGGATGAAAAAGGGGATGAATGAACCCATTAAAAATCTCAGAAAGTGATACCAATATTTGTGGAGCTTCAGCAGGAACAAAATTCCTAAAATTAAAATAAAATGATATTACATAAAAAATTACACTTTGTTAAATACAAAAAGATATGTTGTTGTTGTTATCTAATTTAATTACATATTATTAAACAGCCAATTTTCAACCCATATCTTCTATATTTTTTTATTTGAATGACTAAATATCCTTAATGGACTATTAGGAAAATTAACAATGGAGTGAGTGAAATCTTCATCTGTGATGGGAGAATCTTTGAATGTTCTGAACTCCTGACCCTGAGGCATCATTAATGCTGCCTGGAGCCAATTTATCGCAGACAATTCTTAACCGTCACTGAACGGATTCTTGTGCTGGATGGAGTGCCCCTCTCTATGTATCGTGTTGTTGTGGTGTCCCTGCAGCATGCTTCCTCCCATGGAGGTCTGATGTTTTTACCAGGCTAGGCCGCTATTGCACGTTTCACTGACCACCCAAAAATGATGTCCTTAAAAACATCTGGACTCTTGTGTCCCAACCTGCCTTAAAGGAAACTTTTTCTCCCACACACACGCACACACACGACTCAATTTTCATTGTACTTTGGAGCTGTTGGTGACAAATCAACTCCCCCCCACCTTCAAGATGCAAATACAGAATGGCCAAATGTTTAAGTTAGGCTCCATTTCCAGGAAAATAAGCTGGCTCTGAGGAAACATTTGCAAAACAGTCACCACACACACACACACACACACATAAGCTACGGTGAACGGACTGGTGTCATGGCATTGTGCAAAACTCTGGAAATGAGCCTGCACTGGAGGATGAGTTTGTTTTCCAGTGTGCAACCAAAGTCCGTCGGGACAACAACGCATCAAAGCATCGCCAAACAATGCGTCAGTTAGTGGCGATGCCTTGACGTATCAGTCAGGGTGTATTGAGGACAGTCCACGAGTCAACCACAACACACACCGAGGTTTAGTCGACTGTTAAATATGGCCCGGACCACAAACACAATCACTGATGCAATCTCTACGTAAAACGCGGCCACACACAAGCACAAGTAAACACACTGCCCCAGAGTCTCCTCTTGTTACCCCTAAAACACACATCCTCACATTTTCCCCTGAGACACACCCCACGGTTTGTACCGCATTCAATAGCACAGAGACGGTCCATGTAAGAAAATATGTCCGATTTGTGTCTTGGTTGGCAAATTCAAATACCACAAGACCCCACGGTCATCTGAGCCAACCGAGAGGAGGAGATGGAGGAGGAAATCTAAATCCAAAGCAGATGGCCTCTGTGGGGGTAGAACAGGAGAAATGGTCGTAAAAAACAACCAGTGCTCTGCTTTCAATTAAGTCATGTACTGTATTTCAGCAGTGCATTAGCCTCATTATCATGCGTAGGAATGCGATGAGTGATCCCTTTGTTAGGAATTTGAAGCATTTACGATGATGCAGGTAAAACGGACCATTCGGTCCCGTCTAGACGACTGACACACCCGCTGATGAGGTCTTATAATGACAGTAGTACTGTGTAATCCATATCAAATCCTACAGTTCGGGCTTTTGATATCCTTTTCCCCAAGAAGTCAGTACTCTAAAAAAAGTCAACCTCTGGACCATGCTTTAAGGGTTTTTAAGGTTAGACTGGTTGATCCCAAATTCCAAGAGAAGAGTAATGACCAGTGGATGGACACCAGACTCGACACTCCCTCACACTTACCTTCAAACCTGAACCCTTAATCCTTTTGTCTCCGACATCAGGACCGCCTGTTTGTCTCCATTTAATATTGGACGACCCGTCCAAGTCTAACCCAAAAGCAAACATTCCCATAGCCCAGATCTACAGAGCTACTCCCGCTAAGGTCAGCCAATAAGGAATGTCTTACTTTCTTGGTATATTAAAGACGACGTCTTACCTACAGTTGATTTAGGCTCAGGAAATTGGCGAGTGCGTAGAGGATAAATACAGGAAGAAACTGCTGACTAAGTTCTTAAGAAAATGTCAGATCAGCTCGGTGTGAGAGAACGATGCTGAGACCGTAGAGAACATTTGGTAGAAATAGTTGAATTCAACGTATTTATACATATTTATATATACAAATCACACCAGCAGTTGCCCCATGGATCTTTGCACATGAAGCGCTTTGAATATTAATAAGAGTACGAGCTTCTCGTTTTGGTGAACAGTTTTTAGTGTAGTAATGCACAAGCGTTTCAACCGTACACTTCTTGTTGAAGACGTTTCACCTTTCTGCCAAAAGTCTTCTTCAGTTCCAAACTGAAGAACCCTTCTGGACGAAGAGTGAAACATCTTCAACAACCAAGACGTCCGTTGAAATGTCAAGAAAACTCCACTTGCTTAGATTGAACCCTTGTAGATTTTGTCTATGGATTGTATGTCCTGTTGAATTTCTGGATGGTCGTTTATTGGAAATTGCTTTTTGATGAATATTACTGAATCTGAATATTCTGACCTCCTGTTTTAAAGGCATCGTATGACTGACTACAGCATACCTCTGCTGGGCACACAAAACTGACAGGACTATTTGTAATTAATTGACTATTGACGACTATCCCCAGGGCTCCTGTCCCTTCAGTCTCGCTCCTGGTCTCGGTGGGCTCTGGAACATTTAATTCTGTGTTCATAATGAGTTCCCTTTCACCCTGTTTCAATAGCGCTGGGAGACCAATGTGCTGCCTAGACGTAAGGGCAGACGTGCCAATACTCTTCATCTTGAAAGCCCTTCACAGGGGAAAGCAAATTTGACATTCTCGTACATTTATATGGATTTCCTAACGTAAACCTTTAGAAATGTAAACAAAGTAAGACAGTCTTAGCTGGATCTCCTCTTCCCAAAAGTACACAAACTGGAGGCTCTTTATGACATTCTTTGGCAGCGTTCCCGTCACAGCAAAGAAGAGTTATACTATCATTGCAGCGACCCAGACAGGTCAGTGCGTCACAACAAAAACATCCCATTCAGCACTCACATAGGGAGAAAGGACGCTGAAAAGAATCGACGCCTGAGGTTGTTTGCCAGACCACAACACAGACGTGTCGAGGCGTAATTATACTTGCAAAAGGATTAAGTAGTACGCGGTCAGTTTGGACTCCGCCACATTAAGGGAAATGTAATGTTAGTCCTGACAATGTGCAGAAAGTGTTACTCAGTATGGGCTGGAACAAAATGTTCATTGAGCATTTTGTTTTCTCAAGTGGTGCATTCAAGACACCTCCAAAGTTCCACTTCAACTTTAAAGGGAACGCTTAGAGGTCGGACCTCAGAAGCTGCAGGTGTGATTCTTTGTCATCCTCACTAGGGTGGCGGGGGTATGCTGCCTATGCCAGCTGACTTTGGGCGAGAGGCGGGGTACAACCTGGACTACTTGCCGGACAATCACAGGAAAACTTCAGGAGGGGATGCTGACTTTTTCCCGGCCCACATCATAAATGTGTTTATTTATTTATATGTAAATTCTACCGTCCGTTCCTAGTCGTTTTTAACAAAGACAAAGTCACTGGGGATCGGTAAAGTCTCCGGATCAGTTCAAAACAACGAAAACAAAAACCCGGGAAATGCTCAGGTGGATGTTTATACTTAAGATCGCTGATTCGCTCATTTCACTCTCAATCAAAAAGGGATTCTGCATCAGACAGATCATCCAATCATAACTGAAGCTGAGCGTCCAGGCCCACCCACTGCCCCATAGACTCCCAGTGACGCTGAGCATTTATTCACGCATTGGAACAACCCACTCTACGCTTCACTGTCAAGTTCAACTGACGCTCAGCGCCCGGCTGCGTAAGAAAGAGTGGTTTTATTAAAACGTCGTGACTCTGCAGAGATGAGTGAGAAGGAAGTCGTGTCAGTTACCTGTGACAGGTAGCAGATTCTAAACAAAAGATGAAGGTATTCCAGCGCATATTTGGTCAGAAACTACATTATATGACCACTTTTCTTTTTTTTGACATTTTAGGGGAAGCCGAGCTTCTCTTGCAGTCTTATGCCTTGTCCACACATAGCAGGGTATTTAAAAAAATGCATATATCTCCCTCTCCGTTTATGAAAAGAATAGTGTCCACACGACCTCGTATTTATAAAAACGCATCCTCACGTACCTTTTAAACTTTAAACGTAACTTTTTCTGTCACCTGATATCCCAAAATGAAATATTTTTTTCATGATTAAAAAAATAACGTCTACCTTTATGCTACTCAAATGAATTTTTCCTCACAATATTATGATGATTTTCTCAAAATAATACAATAATAATAAAATTGCGACTTTTTCTCATTAGATTGCAACTTTTCTCTGTTGATATTGTGACTTTATTCCTGCAACCTTACTGCTGATTTTTCCATTTTTTGTTTTTTTTCTCATTTATTTTTAGAATATGCCGAAAATGGCCCCCGGCCAGCACTTTGGATACTCCTGCCTTAAGCGATATGCTAGCATTTGGCGTGACCTTATGCATGAACGGAGGTGTTTTGTGCAACTTTGAGAGGCAACTTGAATGGGTAAAATGTTTTTATTGGACGTTGTCAATCCCATGGTCATAACAGGCGTTACTCTGCAATGCCCGCCCCTTTTATTCAGGGTGGGGCACCTCCGTAAAAAAGGTTTCCGTCCCTACGTTGTTGATATGACAGCAGCCGTAGTGAATCATCAACCTGTCAGTCAGGGCTGAGGGCTAAGTGAGGCCATGCAGATGGTCAGTGCTCACATAAAAATGACCCTCTGACTACCTCAGCTGTGTCCCACTGCACACAGAACACGCTTTTTTTTATTTGCTGTTTCCGCTGCTGGACTTAACGTCCCTTAGCACTGGGCCAGAACCTCAGCCAGGTGCATTACGGGGACACTGTTTATCACTCCCGTCATGTACTACAAGCTCTAAATACCACCACTGTGCATCTTTTTCCAAGCGCTCAGTGGACTCCTCCTGTGCTGGTGCAGCTGTCTCTTTCTAATGCCCGCGGGGAAAAGTGGCTGAGAGTGACAGGACGGGAACAGGTGTGCTGGGAAAAGTGATCGGTCTGCCCTTGCCGGAGCACAATGGCTGCTTGTGTCCGCAAACAATCCCCGCCGCCGAATGGGGCTGTTCAAAGGAAGCTGACAAAGCGCCTTGAATTATAGCACGCCGTCATCATCCGTGAGTGGAAACTGTGAATAAAAGCAACTTTCACAACGCATCCGATTACCCGTGTGTACGATAACGACTTTGGACTCGGCTGGGCACGTGTCGCGGCAACGCATTCACAGCCACGTGCAAACTGACAGAAGTCCTTTGGAAACAATCCTGAGAACCAAACAAATGTTTTTCCTCGGATTAGGCTGCTTTAAAAACTGGCTCGCCGACGCGTCCCGAAGCGCTGGGATCGCCAGCGAGCATCTGGAAACGATCCGTGTAAACAAAGGAGGCGCCCAGAACCCAGCCTAACGTGTGTGTGCTGTGTACTGACCGCTATTTGTTTTGGCCTTAGTTCAGCAAGAAATAAAGTAGATTGGGTTCAAGTCCGCCATGCTAGCTTGAGCCTGATGACGCCTGGAATAATTGCGCTACGTTGTTTGCAGTTAGCGTGCTAGCCACATGCGGCGCTGCACCAGCCTGGATGTGGTTCCTGAAAACTAGACCAAGGCAGGAAAACAACATCACACTTCAGTTGGACGTCTTTCCCACCCGCACAGTCACACAATCAATCATGTAGTTTGGGAATTTTCCGTCTCCAAGATGGCGTTCGAGTCATCCCACATCGCCTGACACCGCAACAATAATCGCTACAAGCTAATAAAATTACGCAAGCAGCCGACATCTCCTTGTTCAACTACAAACTAAGGCTGTTAAAACAATAACAACGATTATTTGTATGCCACAAAATGTCATTACAGCCTGATTAGCTAGCTAGCCTAGCCGCCGAGGTGCCATCAGTATTGTTAGCGCGCGTTAGGGTTACCAGCCGTTGCTTGAAAAACAGAATCATGTCGTATTTAAAAATAAAAGTATGCGCCCGTATTGAGCTGAGAAGGAAAAATAGTCTGACAAATGTGGCGTGTGATCACTCCTCTTTGCTGTTCGACTTTTCTGCCATCTTTGTTTACACACATTGCCTGGCTCTCTCTCTGGCACAGACAGCTAGCTACATACCTCTGCCTAGTCTCTGGTCTTCAGACTCCAAATGTCGTCGACTCCAAATGTTGTCTTTGAAACGCACGCGGGTAGTTTGCCGCTCGTTTTTGCCCCACGGGAAAGCTACAAGTGGCTAACGCGTTCATGGGGTACGTGCTAACTCACCTTGCTCTCTAGTTTTCCTTCAAATAATTCATTATAGCCTGTCTTCAAAATACTAGTTGTGCGTCTAAGTTGTTGACTATAAACATGAAGTGCATCCAGCTGGGGGTCTCCAACAGGTAGCTGGTGAGCTAGCAGTAGCTCGCCAGCTGATTCCTTCAAGTCTTAGTATTTGATCACTTTCGTAGACCCACGCACACTTAATTGATGTTTTATACTGTCTCATGTCTACTGTTTAATCAGGACTTTTTTTAATATTTCAATTGTTATTTTATTCTGATAATTGTGCTTTTTTTTTTTTTTTTACAAAAAAATATATTATTGAAAATTGATTGTTATTTCCCATGTATTTGTATTATTCCAAAACAGGCATCAAATTCAATTTAGATTTTTTTTTTTTACCAAATAGTCCAAAAACCGTCGGGTTGCTTGACCCGGCCAACAAGGTGTCCCTTTTTGCGCTTGTAAAAGTGGAAAAGTAGTTTTCCAGTGAAACTACTTCACTGGACTACATTCACTTTTTTCAAAGTGAATGTGCGACCGGAAAAGAGGTTTCTACTTTTAGGTTTTTCTGTGGAGCTAAAATCTCTACAATGTTGAAGAATACTCACATTTGTTTGCAATTGTGATGACAAGATACGAGCTAGGCGCTAATTTCATTTATAAAACAGCACATATTTTCCTTTAGCTATTGATCTATAATCTGTTTAAACATTACAACAAACCAAACAATAATTGAGTTTATTTGTTGAGAAATTGAATAATTACAATCTGGTTAGCTAATTAGCTTAGCTTCCGGGGTGCAATCTTTAGCTACGACACGAACTAGCACGCGTCAGAACAAATAGCTCCAGTGTAGGGCTGTTTAGACATCAAAACAAGGCAGCCAGTTAGCAAACTAGCGAGTATTTGTTGTGAAATACTTGAAAAATGCAGTTCTTTAGGCTACTTAGCATAGCGAGGCGCGTACGAGTACACAGTAAAAGTACACGAGTAAAAGTAAGAGTTTACGTTTGTAAGAGGGCCACCAATTTTAGGAGATAATAAGTCATGGATGAAATTAGTAGATGAAGGATTTATGCTTTGAATGATCTTTAATTGAATGCTACAGAAATCACTTGAATTGGCCCCGCCACTTGTTACTTCTCAAGTGTAATGTAATGTTTCCATCCTACGGGAAAAGGTGTTCAGAAAGGACAACTACTCGAACGTCAACTAGCGGTTCTGGGAAGGGTCCGCTCGTGTACGTTATGACACAATATGCCTCAGTGTTGACTTGGATTGGGTGGAATCTCTTTTAAGGCTTTTTTCATTGCTGCAAATTGAACTGACTGGTGCGCCATTTGGAGTTGTTTTGATGAACTGGAGGTGGGGGTCTCCCGATGAAAGCAGCTGGATTCCGTTGAGCAATTCAGCAAAATGCGCACGCTTGCTGTAGTTTAGGTTTGTTTACGGCCATGCTCCGTGGAGGCCAACAGTACGTCACTCACATCCAAGACAGCTGCAGATGCATGACTCCATGCCAAGGCTACCCCTTGCCAAAAAAGCTTATTCCCAGATTCCTAGATTTCCACAACCAAGCTTTCCTAATTGGCCACAGCTCTCAGTCTCATGTTCTCAAATGTCTGATGGAATCCCACCCTCCCCACCACCCCAGGGATCGAACAAGTGGGTGTTTAGCCTCAAGGCAAACGGACTCTTCTGAGTGGATGCTTTTGACAGAATCCTTCCTTTCTCTTCATGCTTCATAACAGGCGAACGGTTCCACCGACCTCCTCTTTCTCCACACATAAAGTAACTTTTATACCGTATGCTGCCTAGCCGGGCTAGTGCGGGCTGAGCGGAGCCATGGGTGTGAATTCCCTCCCCGCCGCCCCTTGCCCTGCCCTGCACTGGCCTTGGACTTAACAACGGTCCCTACTAAGCCCGACAAGCTGTGTGCAGCTGCAGGCCAGCGTTAGGTTACCAGCAAAGTGAATGACAAGCGCAGGTTTACAGAGGTGCACATCACACCCCATAGTGCTGCTTGTAATGCAGGATAACGTCCACACTTGTAGCGGTGCTACATTAGCGGTTAGCCCAATACGCACCGGCGAATGGCTCCAGTCGAGTCACACAGACAGACGGTGGTTGTGTCCGGCCGTGGCGAGGTGGCAACCGGTAATAAGTAGTAGCGGCTACAAAATGTCTCGCCTGTTAAAATAGTATTTTAATGTGAAAGTCTACACGGGTTTCAGGGAGACAATGTGTTTTTGTGCATATTTGTGCACCTGTATGTCTCTGTATGGTACTGGATATCGTAGGTGCAGGCGTATGCCATGGGAAACAAACACAGTTGCATGTTATTGCCGGCGCTTTAAACGCTGCCATATGCCGAGGCCCATTGTTATGCCAATCCTCCACGAGCATCACCTCGTGCTGCAGCAGGCTAATGCACGGCCCCGTGTACAGATCCTCAAGGATCTCCACGCAATTCCTGCAAGCTGAAATCATCCCAATTCTTGCATGGCCAACGTACTCTTTGGACATGTCAACAAAGTGAGCATGATTGGGATTCTGGGGATCAGCGTAAAGTTCAATGATGCCTGTTTTGTGGTA
This sequence comes from Oostethus manadensis, assembly GCA_024372805.1. Classification (NCBI taxonomy): domain Eukaryota; kingdom Metazoa; phylum Chordata; class Actinopteri; order Syngnathiformes; family Syngnathidae; genus Oostethus; species Oostethus manadensis. The sequence continues at coordinate 1,674,362 of QODF01000065.1, read as the reverse complement.
GACCATGGCCTATTGTCACCATCTGTGTCGTAGTCTGCGTGAGAGTTTTGCTTCTGTTCCCTTTTATGCCTTAGTTCCCGTTTCAGCGCTCTTATTTTGGGTAGTTCTTCCTGTTTTCCCTGGTTTGTGTCAGCCTGCTTTGCTTTTTCTTATCAGTCGCACTTGTTGCTAGTTTGAGTTTCCTTTCTATGTAGTTAAGGTGAGTTTTTTTTTATTTGTCGCTGCGTTGTCTTGGACTGACAGCTCTGCTGCAGAAATTATTATTAAAAACATACTTTTGATCTGCTCTCTGCATCCTCGGGGTCGTCGGCTCTATGCCGAAGCCGAGACACAACCATTGTTAGTCAAAAAATATTGAAAGACAGGTTATATTTACTATTGTGCTCAGTAGGCATCAGTAATGTTATGAGACAAGACGTCACATTACATTACCTTTCACACTACACGGAGACTGGATATTTAGCCAGCAGGCCACGGCTGAGATTGAGTGGAAAAAAAGCCCCTCTTGTTCCATGTGGAAGTGGTAAATTTTTGGCTTCATCCTTCTTCTCTACTCTTAAACAACTTTATTAAGTTGAGAATAAGTAAACTTTGGAGGCTAACTAGTTAGCTCGCTAGCTTGCTCTGCCAGTCATAGACAGTTATAAAGAGGTTTCCATGCTATACCCACAAAAATATTCAGGCTTCGCTTATCACGGCCTGTCACCAATGAACCACCACAAGTGAGGGACAACTGTATATGGTATTTGAGGCAAGTGGTGGTCACACCAGATGAAGACTGGTTTTCGAGCTGCACATTTTGGTGTGGCCAACCTGAGGCACACCTTTACAATAATCACGTGCAAAAAACAGCACACATTTATGAGTCGGATAATTCTGAATGATGAGTGCTCACTAACACAGATTTGTGAGAGAGCTAGGCCTCTTGGGAACACAGAAAAGGTCTTTGAGTAGAACTTGTGAAAGGTGGAAGCAAAAACAAAAGTGTTGTTTTTTGGTTGTGTACTGAAACAAAGTAGATGCGACAGCTTCATGTCCTGATAAGCTCTAGCCACTTACGAGACGTGTCTCCATTCCCTTACTAACCTGTCGGAGTGAGTGTGAGGGCAAGATAGACTCACAGGGGGGCATTCAAAGCCCCTGACTGCGACTGGAAGGAAGATCAAGGGTCGCCCTGTGAAAACATTCCCATGTTGCAGCTCCGCCCACCACCCACCACCAGCCCGGAACACTCAAACGCTGCCAGAAACTTCCCGACACACTGCCTCAGCAGAGAGCCGGAAGACTGAAATGAAATTGGAAACACAAGGGGTTGCATTGGGACTAAAAGCCACAGAATTAAGACACCGAGTTTTCCAAGCGAGGAAATTAACTTCATGCTGACATTGTCTGACACTCTTTAATAACTTTATTCTGACCTGAACACAGCGACAGCAGTGCAATTCCAACTCCATACACTGTATGTGGATCTCCAACTCACCAACACGTCTCTAGTCCACTTGTCTCGGGAGCGACCTCATTGTCACTAGATGACAGTGAGGTGCATTCACTGACACTCCGAACATCGCAACATTTTCCTTGTGTGTGCTCCAAATAAACGGAATGACAAATAAAAAACCAGTAAGGCGATGTCCACATGAAGACAGAACGCTCATCATTTCCTAAACGTAACCTTTGGCCGGGTCAGAAACTATGTGCGTCCATATGAATGTACTGAAAACGATGTAATTCACATGCCAAACCTGTTAGTGGCGCTGTGACACTCCACGTGACAGACCGGCAACCAAACACTGGTCATGCGGTGTTGCGCAGACGGTCTGTAAACCGAAAATAAGCGCCGTTCTGATTGATGTCTTTATGCGCTTAGACCTCGGATTGTCTTCGTGTGGATGGGCCGTGAGTGGATATGTCTCTGACGTAACTCCAACTGCTAAGTACAATTTCTTGCATTGAAGTATAATCAGAAATCCAAAAAATGCACTCAAAATCTGTGACTATGTCAACTTCACAATAACACACAGTGAAAGTGTAATTCACATTTCTGCTACTATTAAAGCAGATGCATTTTCAGAAGCGTGGTATCTTTTAGTACATTTGGAGCTGTTGATATATACAAATATACTGTATGTCATTTCCCTTTTTGTTCATGAAAGACAGCAAACAATGCTGATTAAAAAGGATGAATTAACTTGAAAATTGATTAATCTGATTAAAACATTTAATCAGGACTTTATTCCCATAATATTCCCCACCAACCTGCTTCTCCAAAAATTGCAACTTTATTTTGCTTTTTTTGTTTTTTATGTTACACCTTCAAATGTTTGTTTTTGTTTTTTTTACTATTTTCGTTACTACTTCAGCTCAAGGCTACTAAAATACTTTTTCTCGCTCAAAAAATACGATTTTTTTCACATTAGAATACGACTTTTTCTCATAAAGTTTGACTTTATTCTTGCAAAATTGCAGCAGATGTTTCTATTTCTGCTGTTTTGAGCCATTTTCCAATGATTCCAACTTTCTTGCTGTACATTGTTTTTTTCCCGTAATTAGGACTTTATTCCCCAAAATCATTTGACTTCATTATCGAGATAATACAACTTTTTATGCAACTTAATCTTCCAAATATTACAACTTTATTCATTGTTTGGTTTTTTTCTCATAATATTAGGACTTTAAAAAATAGCATATATTTATTTATTATTTTAACTTTTTTCCTCATAATATTTGGATTTTATTCTTGTAAAATGACTGCAGATTTTGACATATTTGCTGGGGTTTTTTTGTTTTTAAATGTGCTGCGGGCAGGTTTGGGTAGCCCTGCAGGCTTCTGATGTGAGGGAAGAACCCTTAATCTCCACACCCTCATTCTTTCTGCAGCCAATCTAAACCATATTAGATGTTGACACAATGTTAAGTGATAAGGATTACCCCCTGGGGGATCTGCAAAGAGAACATCAAGTCTATCGCAAGGCAACTTGTCTTGCTGGGTTTCAGTGTTCCTCACCCTAGCAATAATCTGATCCTCATATTACATAATCTAAACTGTATATCTGATTGATGGCGTTTTTTCTCCTCTCAGCACATTTGTTCCCGCTGTTATTCAAATCTCCTTGAACCGAGTCCGTGCAAATAAATACGCTGAGCACATCGCGTCCTGGAGGCGCATTGTGAAAGCTGGTTTGGGCCTACCTCTAGTGAGCGCACACACCCTTGCGGCTTCACGTTCTGACCACAACTGTTCTCTAAGCCGTGGTTAACACAGCCCCGATTCCTCGAGGAGGCCGGAGTTCCCGGGTAGGCTGCCAGAAAAGTACTTCAGGACACTTAAAGAGCAGGAAAAAAAAGGTTACAAAACGAAAGCCACAGAAGAGGGCCTATAGTTTGTATGTTGACATACAGTACGGATGAACGCGCTCCGCAGTCTGGTTTGTTGTTGTAATGCTTTTTCACCCAGAGATGAAACATGCACGGGTCTTGACGCACCCCCGAGTTTCAGCAACAATGCGAGGCCCGCTTTCCTGACCTCTTCCCCGTCTAGCGGCTCCTGCAGACGCACAATGGCTCGCCTTAATTACCGGCCTCCATTCCCGGCACTACGGCTTAGCCCAATGGTGCCCATTCAGAACCGCGGCCTCTCCCTAAGGTGCCCATTCAGGCGCAGCACAAAGCCAGCAGTGTACTTCGCAGCACGTCCAGAATCGGGTGCCAGCGATCGCAGCTTCACAGTGTCTCTGTATGTCCGTCGCTGGGATTCACGTCACGGAACAATCTCTGGGCTTCACACGTGAGCAACACGGAAACCAATGAGATTCACATTGCGCCATTTTTCTGTGTCCCTGCGCTGTGCAAAGAGAACAGATGCGGGATGAGGGGATGAACTCGGCAAAATGTCCAACGTCAAAGCCATGACAGACTCTTGCATCAAAGAGAATTCCGCAGTGCCGAGACGGGTTAGAATCTCAGCACTTATACATCATGCATACGTCGTTCATCACTGCCGACATCATCAAGCATCTGCCTTCCTGATGCCGTCGCAAAAACACTTGCAGCAAAATCCCAATTGGCAGCGTTAGCGGGTACCGTGAGGAATTCTGCCGATAGAGGCGGGTTTTGTTCAGCAGCACTTCGGAAACCCTGCTCATAAAATGTGGAACTTAGATTTTCCACGATGCTATTTTGCAAAACATCAATGGAGTGAGGTTCCCCAGGTTGGCTATACTGACCACCGCTCGTTCCTCCCCCTTCAAACCTTCCTGCTAGCTCTACGTTCTCCTCTCATTTTGGATCAGCATTTGCAATAAATACGAATGACTCTGCATAGAATGTACAGCTACACGCCACTAATGATTGATAATGTAGGATGATCAATAGAACAGATGGGGCCGGAGTCACAGACTAGCCTTCAGCCCGGGACTAGGGGTCGGAGAAGACGGTTCTCCAAGCCGCGTCTACGAAATGAGACTGTTGAATGACTGTTGTTATAAATATTTTAAAATGAATCAAATGAAATGCAATTAATTGCAAACAAATACAACTTTCTTTTTTTAAAATTGATTTTAAATTGATTTGAAATCTGCTAATATTCAGGTTGGCTTTTTTATTGGCTTTTGTTGAGACATTATGTTTAAAATAAAATAAAAAAAAACCTAATTACAACATAGAAAATTGTATTAAATACAGTTAATTTAAAAAAGTACAAAACTACAAAAAATATAACTGATAAATTATTTCAATTCTGTAGTTGGTCGCATTCACTTTAATCATATTTGTGAATAATATATCTTACTTGTTATTACTAGCAATTAATTAAAAATATTTTTTAAATTATATATATATATATATTTGTTTTTGTTTTTTTTACAAAAAAATCTGCACATTTTCGGGTTGGCAAATACCGAATTGTAGATATGCAGAGATTGAGTGTCTTTTCAGGGTTCTATGTAAAGACAAAGGCGGGTCCAATAGCTGATCTGTCAAAGCCTTAAGTAGATTATTATGCAAGATCACTATTGTCTCATCAGAACTGCCATCATTCTATCATGGGTCCAAATTCAGAGTCATTAGAATTACACAGAAACTGGCCTCTCCCAAGCAGATCTCCAACTCTGCCCCAGTGGAAAAAAATTTGTCACAGAACCTCAAGTCATTCAAAACAAAATGTTCTGGACAGTTGCTCATCGCCTTCTTCCTGCCGGCCATAGTGAAAGTCTGTCGTCCTTCCTTTTGGTTGGTAATGTGACAACGCACACAAACATCATTGAAGTTCATGTCCTAACAGGACTTCACATTGTAGCGAATATCTGACCTCCTCAGTGACAGGCGGCCCGGTTCCTGCAGACCCCGGTGACACCGTAGCTGTGTTGTGCACGCCAGCCACAGTGGGTTTACTGTCCACTTCACCACGCCTCTGGTTGCCGGGCAGCTTAGGCAAAACATATTCGACAAACTTTGGGAAAATATTCTACTATTAAAGACAGAGCACAGTAAAAAAAAATCCAAAGGGATGGGCAACCATCTAGAAGATGATTGTTTATTTTCTTTCATTAAATGGAGCCTGCAGTTTATTGCTGGCTTGGCAGCACGTTGGGAAGACCGCACAAAGTATGTAGGGAGATAAATGCTCAAGTATTTCCTTTGCCAGCGTTGCACATCATGAGGATGATCAAGGAAACACTGGAGAAGTTCTTAAGAACAATCCCAGATGACAGAAAATGCTGTAACATGCATGCCGGGTCAGTTTAGCACTGTTTTGCATAAAACCATCTTTTGAATATCACTCATTGACGTAAGTGTGGATTTAGCTTTTGACATACATGAGTAGCGGTTAGCATTGTAGTACATTTGCACTTTAGTCTTTGTTGGTTGGCTGGTTGTTACTTCGCATTTTCAGTTTCTTCCACACTGATACGTAAACAACTCGAGAACGACGCGGTTTTTATTTGTTTGGATTGGGAGTATCCGGGACACTCAACCTTACGATGGATTACTGAATCCAGAGTGGCAAAAAAAAGTTATCCTCCCATTCTGTGTGGAAGTGGTACTTTTTTGCCTTCTTACTGTGTCCTTCCCTACTTGGTGTGAAAGCGTTTTCTAAGTTTAGAATGAATAAATTGGAGGCTAACCAGTTAGCTCGGTAGGTTGCTATGTTTAAAGCGGCTGCCGTCTCTTGTAGTCTCTGCAGAGATCCGGTCCCGTATCCTGCACGTCTCAGTTGTACATTGTGGTTTAGCGGTGCCATGTGATGGACACGTTATGTTTGAGATACAACAACAATAAACGTTCCCAATGCTAACGTGTGAGTTACATCTTATTATGGCTTTTCATGTTTACTATATCGAATAATACATGTGTAGAAGTGATTCTAGGGGTGTTATTTCCAACTAAATAAGGAGTAAATAAGAAAACTAAATAACGTAATAATTGAGGGACAACTGCAGTCGTATATCGGCATGCGTCTCCTGCACCCTTTTCTTTGATAGTAGACATTGTAGGAATGAACCTACACAAATGTGGATAGTTTCAGAAATGTACACTTCCCTCACTCCGGGGTAAAACAAGATTTGTTCGGCCCGCAACCTAAAGTGGCTTTGAGTTTGACGCCCTTACTCCATACAGTTGCTGTCCTCCCACATTCCAAAAACATGCTTGTTAGGTTAATTGCTGACTCTAAATTATCCACTAGAGTGTGAATGTTTGTATTTTTGCCCTGCAATTGACTGGTGACCAGTCCAGGGTGTGCCCCGCCTCCCGCCCAAAGTCAGCTGGGATAGGCTCCAGCGTAGCCGCCACCCTGATGAGGATAAGCGGTAGATTCTCCAAAATGACTCTATAGTTTGGTGTGTGATGTGTGTGTCTGTTGCCGGCGCCACATGTAGGTGTGCCTTGTAAACACACAGAGATCCGTTCCCATGTGAACGCATATATTTTTTCAATCCACCACAAAAAAAACGTTCCCATGTGGACGGGGCCTCAGGGTGCATACCTATGGTTGCTAGCATTTGGGGACGTTCCACAGAGGTGGGGTCGAGTGTCACGGCTATGAAAACAGGAAGTGGAGCGATTGTTGTCTCAGCAAAAACTGAGAGGACGAATGGGATTTCTGTACGGAACACAAACCAGCTGGCAGGAAACCACACTTTTCCCCGCCTTATCATTCTTCAAGCTTTGATTTCCTTTCATGGGAAGTGTCCTCACACTGCTTTCCTTGGCTCGCTATCTCCTGACTCGTCTCAGGCCTCCGGACCGTCCCCTCCCTGTTTGTGTGCGAGTGTGAATCCGAGGTACGCCGTGCCATGACAGCGGGGGGAAAACCTCCCAACTGCCCGGCACGACAAACAACTGCAGCCATGCCGAACTGGCCAAGAGGCGTGGAGAGATCACGGGTGTAAAAGGCGAAGCGCTCTCTCATGACGGCGGTGTCGAAAGAGCGTTTATCGACAGGGCTCGCAACGCCAAGGAGGGCGGGGGTATAAGAGACAAGGCGAGAGAAAACAGCTGCCGGACTAGAATGTAAATAATTCCCTCTGCATGGGCGTCGCAGAAGTTTGCAGTTGATTAAATAACGATTACGCAAGCCAATCAACCCATGGAGGCTCCTCTAAAACCATTCGCCACCGGGGAGGGAGGGGTCTATTGTCTGCAGCGTTACCGCCACATAATCTGCACAACTTTTGACAGGGCGGCGGTGGAATAACTGAAAGATGGTTTTGCATCAGCTTTCCAAAACAAGGCTTGAGTTTGTCGTGCTGTGAAGACACAGGGGCCATTTTTGCGATGTTTTGTTTACGTGGCGATGGCGTTTGGGACCCTGAAAACCCCTACCATGTCAATACAGGTTTCCAAAATATACACGGTTGCGAACATTTCTGTTAAAACAAGCAAAAAAGCGCTTGAAACGCCTTTCCGATAAAGTTCCAGTACATTCAGCGACAAAGCATTTTCTGGCGCCCACTACTGGTCTGGCATGCACATTACAGGGCGTTCAGTCATCTTTGCAGCCCCAGACGGCGCCTAACCTAGAACTGTCCCAGACAAAGGGTTTGGGCTGAAGTAACAGATACTTTTCACGCCTAACCCTGTTTAAATCCCAAGATAATACAGCGTATTAACAGACATATGCAATTTTACAATGTACAAACTAATTTATGTAAAAAAACAAAACAGCAGCAACAAAAAAATAAATAAAATAAATCACACTCATTCAGAACCCCTATAACTTTCAAAAGGCAATTTTTTATACGGACTTTCAAAAGCTACAATAGTATTGGATCTTTTTAATGCATCATCGAGGTTGTTCCATATACAAACTCCTTTAACAGAAATACAATTCCATTTTGATTTGTTCTGGTTTTAGTTTTTTTAAATATCGCTGTTCCTCTGAGGCAGTCTTGTCTCTCTCTAAGTTCAAATAAAGTTTGTAGACGTGGCGGAAGCAGGCGCTTACACATCACAGTAGCAGTACACAAATCCACCAGATGGAAAAATGTTACAAGTTTTAGCTGAGTAAAAATGGGATTTGTTGGCGCATAGTAGTCTGCGTGCTTAATAATTCTGACTGCTTTCTTTTGAAGTAGAAAAATATCATTTAAGTTAGATTGATAGGTGTTTCCCCATATTTCCACACAATAGCTCACATATGGAAGAAACAAACTATTATATAGCGGGAACTTTGGTTCAATAATCTTTTAGTTTTACTCATTATAGCAATAATTTTGGCTAAGTTATTCCTATATAGTATATTAATGTGCACTTTCCAATTTAAATGTTCGTCAATACTAATACCTCAACATTTTGTAGCAGCCCCCCTTTCAATTTCAATATTGTCTCATTTTCACTACGCTGTCAATTTTGCTATTGCCAAAAATGATGTATTTAGTTTTATTCAGACTAACTGAAAGTTTATTAACATCAAACCAATTTTTGATTTCGCTAAGATCATTTCCTACAATGCGCCAAAGTAGTGGAAGGTCCTTCCCAGAGCAGTCGAGACTAGTGTCGTCAGCAAAAAGCATACAGTGTACACAAACGTCATTAATATGCATCATAAATCATTTGGGCCCCAAGTCGTGCGGCAACAAAAAACATCGGCAAGCTGCTTGCGGTACATGATTTGTGTACACGACTTGTCCGGAGGGCGGATGGCCCACCATCGCCAACGCCTCTCCTCCGATTTCGAATCTACTGACTGTTGTCACGCATCGATTAGTTCCAGCTGCAAAAACAATCCCCTTCTCTCATTAGTTGTTTGCCCGGAGCGTGGGAAGCTGACCACCTGAATCAGGGGTAGGGAAGCCATGGCTCTGGAGCCAGAGGTGGCTCTTTTGATGAGGCTCTCAGAAGTTTCTATACACCAAGACATTTTTTTATTTGAATGTAGTTTTCCTTCAAATATATGTAATATATCTTGCTTTACAACAGGGGGTTGAAGTGCGGTCTGAGTGATTTATTTGCCCGAAAAATAAAATTTCACAAAAAACTTTAAGGGAACTGAGCAGAAAATGAGCAGTAATTTTACAAACAATGAAGTCAAAATATAAGAAGAAAAAAGTTGTAATCTGACCACAAAATGTGTCATTTTTGGACAATAAGGTGGTGGAAAAGGTTTAACATTAGAAGAATAAAGTCAAAATATTACAGGAATAAAGTTATAATTATGAGAGAAGTTGAAAATATTGGAAAATTAAAAAAAAAAAACATTGTAGAAAGTTGAACTATTAAGGGAAAAAATCCACAATTTCACGAGTAAAGACAATGTCATTTTAGTAAGAGTTCATTTTTATTTTTTAAATGTCGCAATATTAAGAAACAAACAAAACAATATAAAGCTGTCATTTTTGGAATACTGGGTTGGGGAAAAAATATTTGGGAAGTTCATAAAGGTAATAAAGTCATGACATTACAATTCAACTTTTAATTGTTTAATTACCGTATAATATGTCCTTTGTTTTGGTGAGATTTTAAAGTAAAACCTGACAGGAATCACATTCAAAATGTAAGACCTTCACAGCACTTTCACCATCCAATTCAGAATTATTATCTTCTAAAACTGTTGGCACACTTTTAGTTCTTCAAAAGCCTGCCGTGACTTCTGCCTGGTCCCGTAAACATTCCCAGGAAGTAGCATAGGAACGTTCAACTCGACTCGAAGCTTGTTTGACGTTGGTATCGGTGACTACGTGCTTATGCTACGGATCCTGCAACCGTGGACCTCCAAGTGCCAGTTTAAATCTTGCAAACCGAGTCAGTTACTCACGACTTAAGCGCTGACAGACATTCCGACTCAGTGACCGTTCGGACCAAATGAAACCTGGCATTCCCAACTGCAATGTTTTTACAACAACTAGGACAATGGAACACAACGCCATGTAAGTACGGGGTTATTTTTGATATCCTCATACTTTTCTGGTATGTGCAAGCAAATATCCTGACAACTTCACTTACAAACGACGACATTTACGGTTGTTTCTCCCAAAAATTGGGTCAACTACTCCCTGCCAGGAATAAATAACGGCGCACAGGGATAATTTGGATTCAAGTCCATGCAAAATACGGCAGTTTACACCAAAAGGGCGCTTGAAGACACAATCCGAGCCAAATATACCCCCCCCCCCACACACACACAGCCTCAGTCCGAAGAAACAATGAAACGGTGTTGCACAATTCTCCCAGCAGAGCCGACACGCTGTTTAAAGAAGACCCTGTCAAATGCAAACGCCGGCAGATTTAGCAGCCAAAAGCACTAGGGCTGCCGTGATGGGATGCCATTATGTTCACAGCCACAACTGAAGGAAAAGCACACATTTGGGCCGCAAATGACTGAAAGGTGTGATGTTCTTCTGGTGTGAGGGGCATCACTTGGCATCTGGCCTCAGGGAGTGAGATAATGGCCACCATTTGCCGCTAAAGACATTCTCACCACTTGAGGTGTCCCGGGCCTTGGCATATGGACTCAATCACAACATCCACATTGAGGGAAGTGTCACATCAAAACCTTCCTTTCAAAATACTCGCATTGCACACAAGCCAGACCTCGAAAAGGAGCATTATCTGCCAATGCTTTCTTTTGGGGTCTACACAGTTTCACTGCTGCTTTCCACGTCCCCCACTGTTTATTCCTTGTTGGAGTACAAACGCTCCAAACAAGCCATTGGATGTTCAGGTCAAGGAGGTCCAAAGGTAAATCCAAGGTTGAACGGCGACTCGCCAAACCGGACAAGGTAGCCACAAACAAAAATGCATTTCATTTGATCTGCGGCATAAAAGACGACATAATCAAATCTGAAAAGACGAGACATTCAAACCGCTAGCTCGGCGGCTAACTCACGACTAGCTCCACTTTGCGCAAGATTGTTTAACATTACACTGTCATTAATATAAGCTTTAGTTTTTTGGTTTTATTGCAGAATATACAGGCAAAAAAACATTTTTAAAAAGCTTGCGCATATAATTTAGCCCAAAGAAGCTATTTATTGATGTATTTTAGCTTTCCGGGTCTTTCGGCCTCATGAAACTTTCAAAGTCTTTTAGATATCTGAGTATTTTACTGTACTTTCCTGTCGAAGTAGTTTAGCCTGAAGAAGATTCCATTCAAGCATTTTAGCTTGAAGAAAGCAGCTCTCTGAAAAAATGTAGCTTTTTACGTATGTTAGCTTGAAGAAGATTTCTAAATATTTCTGCCTGAAGAAACGATCTATCGAAAGTATTTTAGCAATATAAGTACTTAACAATCTAAGGAGTTTAGCTAAGCAGCTCTATTGTGGCTTTCTATCTGAGTATTTTAGCCTGAAGAAGCTATTTATGTATCTAATATTTTAATTTCTATCAAAGTATATTAGCTTGAAGAAGCTATCGATGTATTTTAGCCTTAGGAAGCTAGCTAGGTAATATAGCCACGAAGAAGCTAACAATCTAAGGAGTTTAGCTAAGCAGCTCTATTGTGGCTTTCTATCTAAGTATTTTAGCCTGAAGAAGCTATTTATGTATCTAATATTTTGATTTCTATCAAAGTATATTAGCTTGAAGAAGCTATCGATGTATTTTAGCCTTAGGAAGCTAGCTAGGTAATATAGCCACGAAGAAGCTAACAATCTAAGGAGTTTAGCTAAGCAGCTCTATTGTGGCTTTCTATCTAAGTATTTTAGCCTGAAGAAGCTATTTATGTATCTAATATTTTGATTTCTATCAAAGTATATTAGCTTGAAGAAGCTATCGATGTATTTTAGCCTTAGGAAGCTAGCTAGGTAATATAGCCACGAAGAAGCTAACAATCTAAGGAGTTTAGCTAAGCAGCTCTATTGTGGCTTTCTATCTAAGTATTTTAGCCTGAAGAAGCTATTTATGTATCTAATATTTTGATTTCTATCAAAGTATATTAGCTTGAAGAAGCTATCGATGTATTTTAGCCTTAGGAAGCTAGCTAGGTAATATAGCCACGAAGAAGCTAACAATCTAAGGAGTTTAGCTAAGCAGCTCTATTGTGGCTTTCTATCTAAGTATTTTAGCCTGAAGAAGCTATTTATGTATCTAATATTTTGATTTCTATCAAAGTATATTAGCTTGAAGAAGCTAGCTAGGTATTTTAGCCATGGATAAGCTAACAATATAAGTATTTTAGCTAAGCAGCTCTATTGTAGCTTTCTATCTGAGTATTTTAGCCTGAAGAAGCTATTTATGTATCTAATATTTTGATTTCTATCAAAGTATATTAGCTTGAAGAAGCTATCGATGTATTTTAGCCTTAGGAAGCTAGCTAGGTATTATAGCCACGAAGAAGCTAACAATCTAAGGAGTTTAGCTAAGCAGCTCTATTGTGGCTTTCTATCTAAGTATTTTAGCCTGAAGAAGCTATTTATGTATCTAATATTTTGATTTCTATCAAAGTATATTAGCTTGAAGAAGCTAGCTAGGTATTTTAGCCATGAAGAAGCTAACAATATAAGTATTTTAGCTAAGCAGCTCTATTGTAGCTTTCTATCTGAGTATTTTAGCCTGAAGAAGCTATTTATGTATCTAATATTTTGATTTCTTTTAAAGTATATTAGCTTGAAGAAGCTAGCTAGGTATTTTAGCCTTAGGAAGCTAGCTAGGTATTTTAGCCATGATCATTTTAAGTATTTTAGCCTTTTTTCACCAAAGTATTTCAGTCTATTAACGTATTTCATCCATGAAGAAACTATTTAGGTAAATATTTTAGCCCGAAGAAGTTAGCGCTGGTTCGATACTCCTTTGATGAAATACTCATCGATGTTTCCAAACTGTCTACAAATGTCTTCCCTTTCTAGTCAGAGACGAGCAGCCAAAAGATGAAAATTCGTCATTTAACATGCAAAACTTGTGTCCGTAACATTTAGCGGCTAAAACAATTAGCATCATCTCTGGCGACACGCAGCCGGTTGGGAAATGTTCACGATTGTGTCAAAGTTTGAGCGTTTTGACCATTTAATTAGCATGAAAGGGCCGCCACAAAAATACGTTTTGGGCATTTCTGCCACGCAATATGTTGTTAGACATCAACTGTGTAGCCAAAAGTCTATCTAATGTGTTCCTTTGCCGTTGCAGCAACACATCATTCCGCGTGCATCCTTTTAATCGGACCAATCCAAGGCGGGGGCGGCGGGGGCGGCGAGGGGGGCGCACTGTCAGCAGGGCTTAGCCCAGCGAGTTGAAGCAAATCATGAGCGCAAGTGGAAGACATCTTGGACGCAAGCCAAGGCGTGGCAGCGAGGGGGCATTCTGCTCATAACTGGGGGGCGACCTCATTTTTCCGAATAAAAGCCGGTTTACATAAGACCTCTGTCGCCACGCCAAGGGAGCGCCGGGCTGCCAGCCTGGTGGGCTTTCACTCAACTAACCAAAATCATTGTCTCCGCACCTCCTCGAGGCGCCGCCGTTTAAATAGGCCCTGGGAGTTCAAGTCATGCATAAATCTGTGAGAGGTCTGAGCTCTTGGAACACTCTAAACTAGCCCAAGACTTCTTTACGAGGGAGGCGCAGCAGGTTGAGCTAGGCTTCCAGGAAGACCCATGGCATGTTGGCGAGACTATGTCTCTCAACGGGCCTGGGAAGACCTCGGGATCCTCCAGGAAGAGCTGGATAAAGTAGTCAGGGAGAGGGAAGTCTGGGCTTCTTTGCTTTGGCTACTGTCCCCGCAGCCCATAAGCCGAAGAAGACGGATGGACGGAAATGAAGTAACACTAACATACCCTCTGGTGGCCTGGAGATACTGAACCTCCGATGCAGTACTGATGCTGCGATATCGGCCGGGAATACACTAAACCAGTCCAAAACTTTCCCTACAAGTGTCAGACAGGTTCAAGGGAGGCCTCAAAGAAGACCCTTGACATGTTGGAGAGACTATGTCTCTCAACTGGCCTGGGAAGACCTCGGGATCCTCCTGGAAGAGCTGGCTGCTGTCCCCGTAACCCAACCCGGAAAAGCAGAAGAAGATGGATGGAAATGAAGGAACACCAGCATACCCTTTGGTGGTCTAAGGTATGGAACCCAATCAGCCGCAAGTGTAAAATTCGTGCCTGTTAGGATAAAACAATCCAACAACGGTACAGCGGTGCCTCGGTTTGCATAAGATTCCGTTTTCTTTGTTTATCCGCGTGTCCCACATATTGGTGACTTTTTGAGTTCTTAAAATGATCAATTTCCTTTGTCATTTACAATTACAATGGCATTGGAATTTTTCTCTATAAAATGGGTTTTGTGTTCATATAATTGGCTGTCTGGAACGGATGAATTGGATTTCTTATGGGAAAAATTGCAGGGCACCATTGGATCCATTTAATTTTTTCCCAATTTCCGTTTCCGTTTTTTCTATATATAATTTTTAGAATTACATTTTAATACATTTTACACTTATTTTACCAGCAGAAAGTGTGTTCTTTTGGGGTTAGTGAACGAAATGAACAAAAAGTCTGTACTCTTATTTTGAAGGCCGGAAGTGTGTTTCGTGTGTGTTGAGAACGTCCATTCCGGGCAGGGATAAAAGTGACGTAAGCGGGCATCGTAAGGCGCTGGCTTACGTTAAAGTGGTCAATCACGACACAGTGAAGATGTACTCATCACAGCCGCACTAGCATGCTCTGCTAAACTAAGTTATGCCTACTAACTTCCATTCACGCGCTGGAGGAATTTTGGACAACTTTTGCCAGTGATTTAGGTCGGAACATGTTTAGTTTGGGAGGGGGCGGGTCCGTGGTTGTGATGACATTCTGCCACAATTGAGCGGTCCGCCGGGGAAATACTTCCCCACACGAACGCTCCTTTTCCTAACAATGAGATCATTTATATTATGTCAATTTGACTCTACATTTTACAGTAGGTAACGTTTTTACGTATTTGTCATTTTCCGTCTGCCATCCTGTTTACACGGAAATCACGGGGCTCTGGGATTGACCCATTTTTTTGTACAATTTGGTTCTCACGACCAGTCCAGGGTGTCCCCCACCTCCTGCCCAAAGTCAGCTGGGATAGGCTCCAGCATGGATGCCCTTGGAACAGAATAATAACAAAAGTGTTCAGTAAGAATATTTCCTTCCTCAGTCGGGCGCTTGCATGGAATTAAATCCTAACGACAACAACTTGGATGGCCTGTCCGAGATCCCGTTAAATGTGGATCAAAGCAAAGTCCAAGTGTGTGGAAGGGTGGACTGAACTGAACTCTCCTTCACCATGAGATGGGGTAATAGTATAAGTGATATAGCACAATTGGAAAGTACGGAGAGAGCGTTAAATAACCGCCATGTTGATGAAGTGTGTAGGTGCCGAGGGCTTTTGGAGACGCTCGCGGCATTTTGAATTACGGCTGGCAGTTTTACAACGGCTGAAACGAAAACCAGAAGGAGTCTTGATTTTTTTGCCGGGGGAGATTGACCCTGGAATGTCAAAATCCTTGGACTCGATCTTGCAAAAGATGTCAACATTCCGGGGGAGATTGACCCTGGAATGTTGACATCTTTTGCAAGATCGAGTCCAAGGATTTTGTTCGGGGCTTATTTCAAACATTATTTCTATGTCTGGTTCAAAGAGGAGTCTTCCACGTCTGGCTAGATAGAGATATGGAAAAGACAACAAATGTGTGTTTTACGGCATGAACGCTTGCTCCAGTAATCCAATCTATAGAGTCCCAGTCTTTTGATTAAGCATGACTTGTAGGCAAAACATCGGTGACTGCATGACATTCTCCTGCTCCATCCCCATTAGAGCCGTCAAGAAATGATCTAATTCCCACACATTGGACCGGCTGGCTCGGTCCAGCAGGACATTTCATCAGCGGACAGGTCTTTTAGGGACCTCCCGGGACCCGCCATCATATGTCATAAAGCCAGTCAAAGCATTTTAATCTCACATCTGCTCCTTGTTATTGTTCCACGCAAAAAAAGTACAGCGCCTGCACCTCACCCGGCGAGGGAAGGAAGAAGCAAACGGGGGAAAATGATGGAAGCAGGAATTTTCGGTGTAAGGTCCAGTGAAACGGGATCATTATGAGGCTCCATTTCCTGCCATGGAGTTTGCCTTTACTGGTCATCGTAGGATAACTAAAGCAAAGTACTCACTTAAAAGTAATCGGAGTAATTTTAGGCTTGGGGCTTTAGTTTAAGATGTGTAGCGAAGCCTTCTTTTTTTAATATATATAAAACCTGTGAAGTGGTTGGTGTACAGTATATGCCAAACGGCACCACGCTGCCTCTCAAAGGTCGGGTCCAGTCCGATTGCCCGAAATTTGCGAAGACGTGGGCTTGTGTGTCTCTCACATTTTTCGGATTCTTTACATTTGTTATTTTCTCTGCTGAGGAATACAAACAAATACTAAATGCATTCTTGTTGAATTAATAAGCACATCTCCCCAAAGCAGCAACAAATGTAGTAATTAAGAAATCAAGCTGTTTCATGGTTGGATATGCATATCTAAGCACATTTTATGTATTGTTTGCCTAACTTTAACATTGTCAAGCATAGGAATTGATAAATGAAGTAAAATACAAATATAAGGCATTCGGAAGACACATTCAAAGACCTACACTGACAAGACATTAGCCACTGCAGGAAGTACTGTACAAAACAAAAAGGAAAAAAAAACCTATAATCCCAACATGTGTGAGTCTATATTATGTCTTATTTTCTCTTATTATGCGTACTATGTTAGGTAACAGGAGATTAAAGGTGACTGTAGGGGTGTTATGTCATGTCTAGAGGGCTCTAATAATGTTAAAGAACATATTTATCAAACTTAAAAAATATGAGTATATTTATAAATAAGGAATCCTACTTGTCACAGTCGGGTCTGTAACCAGGTAACCGTTTTCATTGGACAGCGGCGATGTTTTAGTCATGGTCTTGGCTTTTTAAAGCATGTGCTCGTACTTGCCGAAGATAAATAATAAGCAATAATGGAAAAATGCTGCACATGACAGTGTTATAATAATTATAATATAGCAGCGTTCTAATGTTACATCATCCCAGGTCTCTAAGGAACTACTAATTGCAGTTTGTAGAATTTTTATGTGACGGTATAAAAAGGCTGCTGTCTTATTTACATATATGTTTGGATAATTAAAGACATGAATTATCATACGCTTTTAATAGATGAGTGTTGCTGATAAGCCACGTTGGGTCATGACAACAGCTGGTGCCACCAAAATGAGTAAGAAACAGAATGAATCATGAAGGAAATAAAAGAAAATCTATTTGGGCGAACCAGAAAAGACAGCTGTTCCAGTTTCAGAACCGTGAAATGCTGAACCAACACAACTTGGGCCTTGAACTAGCCCCACGGGTTGAACGCCACCAGGCGAGCGAGCGCACAAGTACACAAACGCTTGCGCACATGACTTCCGAAGACAGAGGCCGGCCTGTTTTACAAGTAGGTCAGCGCAGAGACAGGGAGAGGCTGGAGCAAGATCCACATTCATAAGAACCCAATTGAAAAGATAATTCAAGCAAACAGCACATAAGTCGTCCAGCAGGAACAAAAACATGGCGACCATGCGAGGCGTCCTACCTGAGGGCAGTCCTTGATGTAATGGCCCTTGTTGAAGCACAGGTGGCACAAGTAATTGGGCGGCGGTCTCTTGTTGGGCTTCCTTGGTTCCGACGACAGGGAAAGGTCTGAGAAGTGGTCCGTCAGGGAGTTGAGTCCGTCCACGATGTTATTGAGGGAGCCGTAGGGCGATACATTCTTGTAGAGGTTGTTGTTCAAGGCCTGCGGAATCAGAGAGATGCATGCGCTCAGCGGACTTACTGACTCGACTTTGCTCTTCAAACAGACGCTCGGCTCTCATTTGTGAGCGATATTGATCGTTTTTTTGTTGTTGATGCGTTCACGGGTAGCCTACCGCGAAGATGGCACGGCCAAGAAGGCGCCGTGGATGTGAAGCTTATAAAATAAAGCAAAGGAAACGAATATAGAGGAAATAATGCAATCAATAAATGAGCTTTTGTAGTGACGGAAAGGACCCACGACAGGAGCAGCAAATCAATACCAAGCAAACACGCAACATAATAATAAAAAGAGGAAAAATGTCCATGGCTTTTTTCAAAGGCAGCAGAAATCAGAGGATGTTTATACATTTTTCAAGTACTAAAATCGTTCCCAATTCATTGGATAATCAATAATCGTTGATCTTTCGATTCATTGTTGCGCTTCTAGTTTTCAGCGTAGTGTGTGAATACAGTAATCTCACTTGATTGCGTTTTTCAGAAATGTATTCATTGAATCGTTGTGTATCTGTTATTAATCAAACGTAGAAAGGCGAGGGATGTGTGGTATTCTGGCCGGTAAGCAGCAGTAACGTTACATGGATGAGACGCCCATCTTTATTACATTGACTAAGAAAGGTAGTCCTCCCATTCCGTGTGGAAGTGGTAAGTTTGTGGTTTCATATTTTGTCCACTCTGTTTGAAACGCTTTCTTAAGTCTAGAGTCGTGTCTAGAGTCCCTGCAGCACAACAGTTACAAATGGTCTCTCACTTGTAGAGAGCACTTTTCCACCGTTAAGGCTGTAGGGGTGTTATTTCATGTCTACAGGGCTCTAATAGTGATAACAAAGTGTATTTAGAAAGTCCTAAACAGGTTTTTGATGCTTTATCAACACAAAGTTCCCATTTGTTAACATTGAATCCTATATTCCGGAAATTAGGTCTTCAACCGCTATAAAGGATAAATAGAATATAAATTAACCGCTGTACACATAAGACAACTGTATGTGGATAAGACAACAAAATACCAGTACAATGTCAGCTGGGGTGAGTCAAGCCAGTCCAAGTATTCAGAGAAGTTGGCTTGTCGGCCTGTCACTTCTGGTCACGCGGCGGCGACGGGGCGGTCCCGTCATCGTTTTCAGACCGTAATGGACAGTGGCCGGCACAGCAACGACAAGTCTGTGTTTTCAGATTTGCACAAACAGTCTGCAGTTTGCTGTCCGATCAGCCAGAATGCTGATGTCCCAGACTTCCGTTAAAGACATTACGCAAGCTGCCGAAAGTCACGGTGTGTCATAAATCTTTCTGCAACCCAGCTGGTGAGGGTTGGCGCAGTCCGGAGTGAGGTGAGGCTGCCTCGTTGCTTGCCACAACTCCACCATGGTGGGGAACCATCCGAAAACCAGAAACCGATTGGACGTAGAACGGCACAAAGGGCTAAAGTCATCCACAGTTTTAATAAAAACAGACCGGTGGGTTCCAGTCTGGAAGTACCCTAAGTTGTTTTGGACAGCTGAGTGTGAAACGCCCACAAAGAAAAGTCCAAAGCCATGAAGTATTATACCCTCAATATCCATGGTGCCTTGTTGATGCAGCATGCACCACATCACATCCAAAATTGCATTTCTCCTTTGCACATTTTAAGATTCTGCCTTTAATCAGCAATTTCCTTTGTATGCCTTCTCTCCAATTTCAGCCGGACAAAAGCAAGAAAACACACACACACACACACAAATCCTCCAGATCTTTTCTTCTCATTAAATGCAGAACATCTGGCCAGAGGCCCAGCTGTGCTGGTGAGCTGGAAAAGTACTAAGCAGGTCTGCAAGGAGAGGACATGGACTTTACAGAGGATGACTCATTGTAAACAAGATGGAAAGCATGTTCCCTTTCGCCAGCCTGCGGAACATCAGCAATGTCACCATGCGCTGCCAGGCGGTAAACAAGCGCTGGGGAGTGTTGTGTCCTTGCAGAATGCAGCAAAGCGAGGAACCCACTGCAGCGCTGGAAATGCCATGCGAATGTTAATATCGGGACAGCAGAGCTTCAGTTGCCTTCCCTTCGTCTCTTCTAAAAGACAACAGGACCATCGGATCATGTGAGCTTCACTCTTTATCCTCCAGTTGCCTCTTGTTGCTTCTTAACCCACAAAGAACTTGACCCAAACTTCACAAATCTCACCTCATATGACTGCTGATTGCTGCCTCAATCTTTATTGCGCTTACTTTTCATTGTCCTATTAGGTTACAGACTCCAGACCGGTGATTCCAGTACTGAACAGTCCCAATCCCGGCCTCGTAATTGGTTTCGCCACTTATCCGAGCTTATCCGACTTCTAAGACAACCTAACAGTCCATTTGCCATCAATTCAGTGCCACGGATGAGAATATTCATGAGCGCGTTCAAGTCTCCGAGTACTTTGGTCCTAGGCACAGAAAAGTCATTTGGGATATTCAGATTCAGGAAGTCCTAGACCTGAAACATACAAAAAACGAATAACACATTGGAGCGAAAGAAGCCGGTGCCCGAGTGTTTAGCATGTTGGCCACAGTCAGGAGAGCTGGAAGACCTGGGTTTCAATCAGTGTGGTCTCCCCGTGCTGCCGTGGGTTTTTCATTCCAAGGACATGTTAGGTTCTCTAAATTGTCCATAAGTATGAGTGGGAGCGTGAAGGCTTGTCTGTCTGCCCTGCGATGTACCCCGCCTCTTGCCTGAAGTCTGCTGGGATAGGCTCCAGCATACCTCCGCGACCCGAATGAGGATTTAGCAGCGTGGAAAATGGATGGACGGACCAAAGGATGACACGTAAAGCCTGAATCTAATGACTTTGGACTTTCCTAATAGTTGGACTTTGTCCTATGGAACGTCCACGAGCCACCAAATAATGTGGATCGGCATATTTCTCAGAAAAGGTTAAGCACCTGTCAGATTTAACCCTTCAACCGCAGCAAAGGCAAATAGTCGCAAGAGCACATTAAAGCAAAAGTCCCAGTGAGTGAGTTTGATGGGATCCACAGATAAGAAATCCATCCCCATCACATTTGCTGTGGGACCCAGCCCGGTGTCTGGGAAATAATGTTGCATTGCACAGGAAGCCAAAACTTGGCAACGCGGTGGCGGCGCCGCGCCAAATCTATATATCTGCAGGCTGTTTGCCGTGGACTCTCTAACCATCTCCAGCTTTGAGACCGTGTTCGATAAATGTAAATCAAGCATCACGCCGCCGTCCATTCTCAGCTTTTCCATCTGCCGTGCCTTTCGGGCCTGGGTATTATACCACACACACACTTGTTACTACTTGTTAAAGCCACTTTAATAAACACAAAACTTGATTCTTTACTTTGGGTCCCAAGTGGTTCCCACACATCTGCTAAAGCTGGGGTGAAATTGCTTCTTGTTTCTTTATTAGGTGAGTCAGTATTCATGCATATGCCAGCCAGCAGTGGCAACAGCATTTGTTTGGCCCAAATGCAGGGTGGCGGGGTCACACACCAGGGGTCCATCACACAATGTTGTTTTGAAGCCTGCTGGGTGACCCGAGTTAGCATAAAACTACAGGAAGTGGCAAAGAAAACCGGCGCGGGTTCGGGTTAATGTAGCCGGGAAACAAAAGCACAGGAGAGTTCAAAGATTGATTCCTTTCTAATTGGTGATGAGATCGAGCTTAAAGACAACACAGGTTCTGACTTATGTGCTTTTGGGTCTTGAGTGATCCTCGCCTTGCAACAACAACGGCATTACTCATCTCCTCACAGAATCTCTCAGCGGAGGTTTATTTGACTTGGCGTTTAGACGGTTGCAAAATCCCCCCGGTGCCCCTAAACTGTTTCCAGCCTGCATGCTCGCTCGCTCGCTCGCTCTGAAACACGTTAACTCTCATGCGGATTGAATTGCATGACACAATTGCGTGTAACGTGTTGTCTGCACACGCCCATTCTTCAGAGGACTGCTTTGTGTTTGACCTCCACAGTCATGACCATAAGAAAGAACACTGGCACCTCTACTGGCAAATATTTGGACAACATGACGTCAAACTTGTATAATACTTGGACTACATGGCCAGCTTTCTGGTTGAAACTTGGACAAAAGAACATCCAACTGGTCCAAAAGTTGTCTAACTGACAAACAAACATGTCTATTATTTGAAATGGCAAGGGTCCTGCTTGATATTTGGACTAAATGATGTAAAAATGGTCTAATACTTGGTCTGAAAATGGTGTGAAACTGGTCTAATGCTTGGCCTAAATGACATAAAACTTGTAGAACACTTGGACTAAATTACATAATACTTGTCTAATATACCGATGAAATGACAAGCTGGTCTAATACTTGCTCTAAATAACATAAAACGTGTCTAATACTTGGACTAAATGATGTAAACTGGTCTAATGCTTGGTCTAAATGGCATACAGCATGAATAACACTTGGACTAAATTACGTAAAACTGGTCTAATAGTTGGTCTGAATGGCATAAAATACTAGAACTAAATTACCAAACTGGTCTAATGTACATTAAATGTCTCTTAACACAAGGACTAAATTACAAATTTGGTCTAAATGACATAAAACGGGTCTGATACTTGGACTAAATGACAGAAAAATGGTCTAATGCTTGGCCTAAAAGACATAAAATGTGTATCATACTTGGATTAAATGACATGAATCTGGTCTAAACTTGGTTTAAATAACATAAAACGTGTCTAATACTTGGGGTAAATGACAAGCTGGTCAAATACTTTGTTTAAATGACATAAAATGTGTCTAAACATTGGGCTCAATGTCAAGCTGGTCTAATAATTGGTCTAAATGGCTTTAAACTTGACTAATACCAGAACTAAATGACAAAACTGGTCTAAATTTGGTCTGAATGACACAAAACGTATCTAACACTCGGTCAAAATGACAGGAACCTTGTCTGATACGAAAAAAAACCGATCTAATTCTTGGTCTAAAGGACATAAAATTAGAATCATACTTGGAATAAACGACATGAAACTGGTCTAAACTTGGTTTAAGTAGCGTACAACTTGTCTAATGACTTGTAAATGACAAGCTGGTCTAATACTCGATTTAAATGACATAAAAGAAATTGGGCTAGATGACAAGCTGGTCTAATACTTGGTAAAATGATAAAAAATAACGTGGAACTGGTCTAATGCCTGGTCTAAAAAAAGGAAAACTTTCTAACCCCTGGAGTAGATAACAGAAAACTGGTCTAATGCTTGGTCTGCAGGACATAAAAGTTGCATTATTCTTAGTGTAAATTATGTAAAACTTGTCTAATACATGGACTCTATGAGGAGCTGGTCTAATACTTGGTCTAAATGATATAAAGTGTGTCTAAAATTGGGCTAAATGACAAGCTGGTCTATTACTTGTTCAAAATGATGTAATGATGACAAAACGATTTAAAAAAATAATGGGAAACTGGTCTAATACTTGCTCTACTTGACATAAAATTTGTATTATCCATGGTCTAAACGATGTAAAATGTGTCTAATAATTGGACTAAACAACAAGCTGGTCTATTACTTGTTCGAAAGGATGTCATGATGACAAAATAGTTTAAAAAATAAACGTGAAACCGGTCTAATACTTACTACTACTCTGATTAAAGTAAAACTTGGAGTAAATAACAGAAAACTGGTCTAATGCTTGGTCTACAGGACAGAAAATGTGTACAATTCTTGGTGTAAATGATGTAAAAACTGGTCTAAATGACAAGCTGGTGTATTACTTGTTCGAAAGGATGTCATGATGACAAAATATTTTAAAAAATAACAGAAAACTGGTCTAATGTTTATCTACAGGAAAGAAAATGTGTATGATTCTTGGTCTAAATGATGTAAAAACTGGTCTAAAAATTGGGCTGAATGACGTAAACGTCTGTAATGCATGGACTATATGAGAAGCTGGTCTAACACTGCTGGTCTAAATGTCACCAAACGGTTCTAAAACTCGGACTAAAAGGCAAGTGTCTTGCAATAGACCAGGACAAAATGATGTGAAAGTAAATTTCTCTCGGAGATTTCTTAGTCTGATGTTCGGTGTACATGGCATAAAATGTGACATCGCCTTTGCGCTTATGGACTTATCTTTGTCATCCCCTAAACGTTGATGTTACATTTTCCTCCCTCTTGTGTGATCAACGCTCCTTCGCATTGTTTTGACGCTGTTGCTGTTCCCTTTTATTTTGGGAACATTCCGTGGGACTATCAGAATTTCTAAAAATGCAACACGGCCACAAACGGGCCGGGCTCGGGGCAAAGGCGACACGGAGAATGAGGCGGCTTGTGGGGTCCGGTTTGCACTCAAAAATAGTAAACATGCGAGCAAGACGGGTCACTATGTTTCTCAAAGCCGGGGGTCTTGTGCCTTCCTAATGTCCTACAAGGCTTCAATGGCCACGTGCGTCCTGGTGTGCATACAGTTATTTTTACAGTATCCAATCAGAACCACCGAATGATTACAGCAATTCTAATTGCACCCCGGGCTGCTAAAACTTCCCGGCAACCCCCCGCAGGGAGGCTGGAGTCAGGCTCCTGGGAGAAGTGATCACAGCGGGTGTCTCCCGACCAGAATAGCCCGAGCCGGCCCAGGCGTGCATGCGCGCAACCGCGCCGGCACGCAGCGACACGAGTCGAACACGGAACGCGCGTCACCTCGGTCCGTTGCAGCTGGAAGAAGTTGTTGAGATAGTTGGAGTTGAGAGACGAGCTCAAGTCGGCCGCGGCGGGGTTCTTGCTGAAGTTGAGATCCGGGTGGGAAGAGTTGGGTTCGGGTCTGAAGGCGTCAAAGGCGCTGGTCTGGTGGTGGGGGTCTTGCAGGGAGAGATAGACCCAGTTGAGCAGCTGCGCGGGCTGGTACACGGAGGCGCTCGTCTCGATGGCAGACAACAAGCTCATCTTCGAGGCGAAAAAGTCCGCTTCTCAGTCTCGTCTGCTTCGGGAACTTCTCCCTGTTCGTGGCGCGTGTTCCCGAAGAACGAGCCCTTCTCACCCGGAGCCTGGCCCCCGTGACGCGCTAGGCAAGAGGCATCGCGCGAGCATGTCAGCGTGGAAAAGTTGCTCCCCGCGCGCCGCGAACACACCACCTCATGAATATTCAATGAGGGCGGCGGCGGGGCGGCGCCGGGGCCGCCAGCCAATCAGCCGCCGCCACTCATGAATATTCATGAGGTGCTTCTGCCGCCAACGGTTGGCGCGCCTTCACCCAGAAATGCAACCCCCTGAGACATTTTAGACATTTGTTTGTGGTTTTTTTGTTTTTTCAATGACGTGTTGTTGTTTTTCTGGACATTGTCTTTATAGCAACCCTATATTGCTAAAGTGCCCTACGAGACCAATACGCTAAATGGCGCCATTATATTTTACATTTATTCATAAAACTCTTGTCTGAATTTTTTTTACATTATCATATTACTTTCTATGTATTTTAAACTAGCAAATGTATTGTAGTTGACGGGTGGCGTAGGGTTAAATAAGCTTTGCTTCTTCCTACTCCTTTTTCAATGGGAACTGTATCATGTGGTGTATTCCGATGTAACTTGCATGCGTGTTCAAAATACTGTAAATCAAAGCATTACTATTACCAAGTGACAGCAATTTGGCTAATAACCGGACAAAACGATGTCAAATGTGTTAATACTGGAACAAAATCAATTCAAATTTGGCTAATATCAGGGCTAAATTATGTCAAATGTGTCTAATACTTGAAATAATTGTGAAATTTGGCTAATACTTTAACTAAAATACGTCAAATTTGATTAATACTTGGAATAAAGAACAAACAACATCAAATTTGTCTAATGCATGGACTAAACCATGTCAAATTTGGCGAATACTTGGACTAAATGACATCAAATTTGTCTAATACTTGGACTTCATGATGTCAATTTTGGCTAATACCTTGGCAAAATGACGTCAACTTTGACTAAACGACGTCAAATTTAGCTAATACACGAACAAAACAACAAACACCATCAAATTTGTCTAATACTTGGACTAAATGGCGTCAAATCTGGCTAATAATTGGACTAAGCATGGTTACATTTGACTAGTGCTTGAACAAAATTAAGTCAAATTTGGCTGATACTCGGACTAAAAATGTTAAATTTGTTTAGCACTTGGACGAAACATCAAACAACATCAAACTTGAATAATACTTTAACTAAAAGTGTCAAATTTTGCTAAGACTTGGACTAAATTACATGAAAATTGCACTTGGACTTTATGTCAAATTTGGCTAAAAATTGTTGTCAAATTTGGTTAATGCTTTAACTAAATATCTTCCAATTTGGCAAATACTTGTAGTGAAATTTGGCAAATACTTGAACTAAATGGTGTCAAACTTGGCTAATACTTCTAAATTACAAGTGTTGTGATAGAAATTGTGGAAACAATTACTTGAAAATTGTCCAATGTTCAAAGTAAAGAACCGATTTTGCCAAAATGACGTCAAATGTGACTAATAGTCCAAGATTATATATCTAATACACGGACTGATGTAGCACCCGTCCAATACTTGGCCACAATTTCAAAAAAAAGCTTGCCTGGTACGTGAACTCTTTGATATTTGTACCTTTTTGTTTATGAACGAAACCTAACGTACGTATTTCTTTGGCCCTGTGGCGAGTTAATGTTCTCCTCAATGAACCGCAGCTCCCCCTTCCCTCCCACCGTGCCGGCAGCACTCATGCTGCCCTAGACCACCGGGCTTAACTGTAAACACAATTATCTAACTTGTGATGCCAGCAATGGAACTAATAATGCGTGTTGAGTCATTTTCAGAGGGTCGTAAATTCCTACTTCTGCGCAAAGCGTACCCTGGAGCTGATCTTCCTCCACTATAAAGTATAAAGTACTTCTTGCACATGCAGTCGTAGGAACGGGACATTGTGTCTATAAAGACGACCTATTACTGACGACTATCCGCCGTTGTGCCTGTCCTCGCTTGTGCATGCTCAATTAGGGATGCATGTCCAGCTTACACTACTTGGGAGTGTTTTGTGTAAGTCATATACAAGTATTGTAGTGTACTTGTACTTGTATCTAAGGCCAAAACAGGGAAAGAAAGCCTAGGAGCAATTGTTTTTGACTAGAGGAACTTTTATATGCAAATACAGTCGCACATGTGAAAGAGTCATTATTTATAGGGCAGTTTGGGGACCTAAACACAAGTAATAAGTCACTACTTTGGATTTACTTCACCAGCCTGCAAGCCATCCGAGGGGCTCCCCCTTGTGGCCTGTTCGCATGTAACGCACGGCAAAGCGTCACGTAACAAAACTCGTCACGTGACACTAAAATGACTAAATAAGTCTCCCTTTTTTCCGAAGGTTAAACCACATAAACACAAGTTTGACTCCTAACAAACAACTAAACTAGTGTGGTTCGTTTTAGGTAATAGCGTTATCTTACCCGGGCGGAGCTACTTCGTTTTCATCACAAACACACCTCACGTGTCCACGTCCCGTCGTGGATACTTACGCGGACGCCTTGCGTATCCACGCATATGTTGTTTTTGGTGACGTTGTCATGTTACTTAGGTAACGGGGCGGCGTGACAGCCCGAGTGACGCACCCGCGGGTGGGCGGGTCTCTGTCTCAAGTGCCCCCTTCCGCTCGGGACTGAGACGTCGACGCGCACAAATACCAGCCGCGGCGCCAGGAGGAGAAGCTAACAGGCCGAAGGTAAGTACCGAGTCCCTTCTTTTTGGGGGTTAATGGCTTCATACAAGGATACGCTTGGAGACGGAGGGACTATTTTTGTGAGTTGTTCGGCGGTGTAATGTTACACTTTCCCCTCGCTAGCTCGGCCCGGCGTCACTGAGTGTTTATTATTAGCTCGAGCTAACTATGGTACAACCAAACATTCAATTCCCCCAAGGCCTTTTCATGGCCTCTTAGCGTCCGATTGCCATCATTTGAAAGTGGTTAGGGTGTCATTAAGCCAATTATACCTGATTTATAACCCGCGGCACAGCCTCCCTCCCACTAGCCGCTTTAAAGTTAGCTAGCATACCTAGCCTTACTAGCTAATCACTACTGTGTAGTGCAGAAAACCTTGATGCTAGCTAGCATACCTAGCCTTACTAGCTAATCACTACTGTGTAGTGCAGAAAACCTTAATGTTAGCTAGCATACCTAGCCTTACTAGTTAATCACTACTGTGTAGTGCAGAAAACCTTAATGTTAGCTAGCATACCTAGCCTTACTAGCTAATCACTACTGTGTAGTGCAGAAAACCTTGATGTTAGCTAGCATACCTAGCCTTACTAGCTAATCACTACTGTGTAGTGCAGAAAACCTTAATGTTAGCTAGCATACCTAGCCTTACTAGCTAATCACTACTGTGTAGTGCAGAAAACCTTAATGTTAGCTAGCATACCTAGCCTTACTAGCTAATCACTACTGTGTAGTGCAGAAAACCTTAATGTTAGCTAGCATACCTAGCCTTACTAGCTAATCACTACTGTGTAGTGCAGAAAACCTTAATGTTAGCTAGCATACCTAGCCTTACTAGCTAATCACTACTGTGTAGTGCAGAAAACCTTAATGTTAGCTAGCATACCTAGCCTTACTAGCTAATCACTACTGTGTAGTGCAGAAAACCTTAATGTTAGCTAGCATACCTAGCCTTACTAGCTAATCACTACTGTGTAGTGCAGAAAACCTTAATGTTAGCTAGCATACCTAGCCTTACTAGCTAATCACTACTGTGTAGTGCAGAAAACCTTAATGTTAGCTAGCATACCTAGCCTTACTAGCTAATCACTACTGTGTAGTGCAGAAAACCTTAATGTTAGCTAGCATACCTAGCCTTACTAGCTAATCACTACTGTGTAGTGCAGAAAACCTTGATGTTAGCTAGCATACCTAGCCTTACTAGCTAATCACTACTGTGTAGTGCAGAAAACCTTAATGTTAGCTAGCATACCTAGCCTTACTAGCTAATCACTACTGTGTAGTGCTTAAAACCTTGATGCTAGCTAGCATACCTAGCCTTATAGCTAATCATTACTACAGTATGTAGTGCAGAAAACCCATTCTTATTTTGCAAGACTGTGCTGTACATTGAGATGCGACTATTGTCATCAATAAAGTTATGAATTGAACTGCAAAAGTACCTTTCTCAACATTATTATTGTCTGTTTTGTGACATCAAAACTGCTAGGCAAAGATCCTTTATTTGAGATCTTCTATCAACATCAAGGTTGTGTGTGTTTTGTGACAGTACCATTTGATCTCCTCCAAAATTGCTAGTATAAGATCCTCTATTTAACAAGTGCACCCTGACCTACTGCAAACATGCTAGTCTAAGATCCTCTAATAACATCAAGGTTTTGTGTATTTTGTGACAGTAACCTCCGCTGTACTTCAAAATGCTAATAAAAGATCCTCACTTTAACGGGAGCACCCTAACCAACTGCAAAAACGCAAGTCAAAGATCCTCTATTAAACAGGAGCACCCTGACCTGATACAAAAATGCTTTCAAAGATCTTCTATTTAACAGGAGCACCCTGACCTGATACAAAAACGCAAGTCAAAGATCTTCTATTTAACAGGAGCACCCTGACCTGATACAAAAATGCTAGTCATAGATCCTCTATATAATAGGCACATTCTGTTTTGCGAGAGTAAAACATGACAAGATTTCTTGTTTTGTGGGCACTGATGCATCACATCAATAAATGTAAGGATTTTTATCCGCTAACCAAAAAAGCACACAGTCTACGCTGGTAAAAATATGTGTAAAACAAGACACTGAATTCTGAAAAATTTAAACGGGAATTGAGGAAAAAGCAAACAGAATTTGGCAAAAAAGAAAAGATTTCATAGGGCCCTAGATAATAAATTCATTCATTGATTACTCAGTCAATGAAAATGAACTCTGCTGTTTAAATTGGCCTCTACACTGTATCTCCATGTGCATACTCGCCTGTTTTCCTCGCCTTTGTTAGGCTACAATGGCCTGGTTTGAGACAGGAAGTGACACATTGTATCTCGTGACTCCACCTTAGGCAGTCGCGTTTTGTATAAAATCGTTGACCTGGACCTTGTCATAGTCATATCTTCTCAAGGAACTTTACAACAGAAGTGAAACTTGGATACACTTAAGAATAGTCAGTGTACAGCTTGTTTTGCAGTATAGATTTGCTATCCACTAAAAATGACGACACATCATCATGTTGTCTAAATAGCTGGTAATACAAGATAATTGTGACTTAGGGGGCGGTCCAGGGCTGCATGAGTGCTGCCGACATCAGGGAGCTGTCGCTGCGGTTTATTGTCTTGAATCATGAGTTCTGACATTCTCGAAATAGTTAGCAATACAAGTGAGGACCAAGGTTATTTTGAATTGATGGTGGTCACGAGCCAGGAATGCATGAGTGCTGCCAACATCAGGGAGCTGTGGTTTATTGGCTTGAAACATGAGTTCTGACATTCTCGAAATAGTTAGCAACACAAGTGAGGACCAAGGTAATTTTGAATTGATGGTGGTCACGAGCCAGGCATGCACGAGTGCTGCCAATACCAGGGACAAAACATGAGCATGATCCCTGATGATGATCACCTGTTTATATATTGATGATTAAACCACTCACAGAAGTGTGACTATGTCACAAACAACGGATAAACAGAAAAAAAAATCCTAACTGAAATGGCGAAGGCGCGTGCAGTTAGCGCCACTTTCAGTTACCTCAACTGCACTCTGTTTTCTATAAACTCTCAAATAACCCACTCTTCTATTTTCTTTTCAAAGACATGAGCTACCCTGGATACCCTCCTCAGGCCGGCAGTTACCCTCCGCAACCTGGTGGTTACCCACCTCAGCATGGAGTGTACCCTCCCCAAGCAGGGGGCTACCCACCTCAACCTGGTGCCTACCCTTTCTTCTATTTAACAGGAGCACCCTGACCTGATACAAAAACGCAAGTCAAAGATCTTCTATTTAACAGGAGCACCCTGACCTGATACAAAAATGCTAGTCATAGATCCTCTATATAATAGGCACATTCTGTTTTGCGAGAGTAAAACATGACAAGATTTCTTGTTTTGTGGGCACTGATGCATCACATCAATAAATGTAAGGATTTTTATCCGCTAACCAAAAAAGCACACAGTCTACGCTGGTAAAAATATGTGTAAAACAAGACACTGAATTCTGAAAAATTTAAACGGGAATTGAGGAAAAAGCAAACAGAATTTGGCAAAAAATAAAAGATTTCATAGGGCCCTAGATAATAAATTCATTCATTGATTACTCAGTCAATGAAAATGAACTCTGCTGTTTAAATTTGCCTCTACACTGTATCTCCATGTGCATACTCGCCTGTTTTCCTCGCCTTTGTTAGGCTACAATGGCCTGGTTTGAGACAGGAAGTGACACATTGTATCTCGTGACTCCACCTTAGGCAGTCGCGTTTTGTATAAAATCGTTGACCTGGACCTTGTCATAGTCATATCTTCTCAAGGAACTTTACAACAGAAGTGAAACTTGGATACACTTAAGAATAGTCAGTGTACAGCTTGTTTTGCAGTATAGATTTGCTATCCACTAAAAATGACGACACATCATCATGTTGTCTAAATAGCTGGTAATACAAGATAATTGTGACTTAGGGGGCGGTCCAGGGCTGCATGAGTGCTGCCGACATCAGGGAGCTGTCGCTGCGGTTTATTGTCTTGAATCATGAGTTCTGACATTCTCGAAATAGTTAGCAATACAAGTGAGGACCAAGGTTATTTTGAATTGATGGTGGTCACGAGCCAGGAATGCATGAGTGCTGCCAACATCAGGGAGCTGTGGTTTATTGGCTTGAAACATGAGTTCTGACATTCTCGAAATAGTTAGCAACACAAGTGAGGACCAAGGTAATTTTGAATTGATGGTGGTCACGAGCCAGGCATGCACGAGTGCTGCCAATACCAGGGACAAAACATGAGCATGATCCCTGATGATGATCACCTGTTTATATATTGATGATTAAACCACTCACAGAAGTGTGACTATGTCACAAACAACGGATAAACAGAAAAAAAAATCCTAACTGAAATGGCGAAGGCGCGTGCAGTTAGCGCCACTTTCAGTTACCTCAACTGCACTCTGTTTTCTATAAACTCTCGAATAACCCACTCTTCTATTTTCTTTTCAAAGACATGAGCTACCCTGGATACCCTCCTCAGGCCGGCAGTTACCCTCCGCAACCTGGTGGTTACCCACCTCAGCATGGAGTGTACCCTCCCCAAGCAGGGGGCTACCCACCTCAACCTGGTGCCTACCCTCCTCAGGCAGGCGGAGGATACCCACCCCAGGCTGGGGGCTACCCACCCCAGGCTGGGGGCTACCCACCCCAGGCTGGGGGCTACCCACCCCAGGCTGGGGGCTACCCACCCCAGGGAGGGGGCTACCCACCCCAGGCAGGGGGCTACCCACCCCAGGGAGGGGGCTACCCACCCCAGGCAGGGGGCTACCCACCCCAGGCAGGGGGCTACCCATCCCAGGCAGGGGGCTACCCACCGGCACCACCGACAGGTAAGGCAAATTATGTAGGCTCTTTGAAATGTAGCTTGGAGAACTTGCCCACCCCTCCCTAAACAAACAATCCTCCAGTGGCTTTCCTAGGAGAGACACTTCCCACAGGACTCTTTCACTTCCACAGTGCTCCCATTCTGAGTCCATCACTCTTTCACCTATGTGTTAAGCAGCTGGAATGTTTACGTCATTCCTCCATTCATTATCCGACATACTCATAATTCCATTTCCTAGCAAGTACAATCCTCAGCATTATTTGGAGCAACAATTGAGTCTTTTTTGTGTTGCAGGAAGCTGGGGGGGCGGGCCTACTGGTGGATATCCTTCCATAGGTATGGACAACCTCACCAACCCTGGATACAACGCTGGTATGGTAGGTTGAATCTTCTTATTTTTTAATGCTTCATTGTTACCTGCACTTGCATATGATGAGATTATTGCAGTTAGAATGAATCTCAGACGTTACTGGAAAATTTGGCCCTTGCACTCGACGGTAAGTCTGCATCCTAAAAGTATTGCTTTTGTTGTCAGTTTATCTTCTAGCTTTTTGCATAATTTAAGAAAATCATCTTACAAGCCATCAAGCATCCATGCCTCTAAAGCTTTTCTAGCCTGTGCAACTTTTAGTGCAGGGGTGTCCAAAGTGCGACCCGCAGCACATACAAAAAAATAATTTAAGAAAACTTGAAAAAAAAAAATTCTAAATGGCAAAATCAACAGTAATTTAGCAAGAATAAAGTCCAAATTTTAAGAGAAAAAAAGAATAAAAACATTACCTGTATGAGAATAAGGTTATTTTATGTAGAAAAAATAACATAATTTTAGTAGCATAATGCAGAAAAATACACCATCTTTTAAAAGTCAAACAAAAACAATGTTACATACTACAAAAGAAAGAGGGAAAAAAAACACCAGAAATGGAAAAAAGAGCAATCATTAATAAGGTCAAAATGTAAAAAAAAGAAGTTTTATTCCATCCATCTATCCATTTTCTTCCGCTTATCCGAGGTCGGGTGGGGGACGGGTCCTGACTGTTGTTTGTGCTTATGCGCCAAACAGCAGTTCAGAATGCCCGCCCTTTTTGGAGTCCTTAGAAGTACTAGAGAGTGCTCCCTCGGGGGATTCCCTTGTTCTGCTGGGTGACTTCAATGCTCATGTTGGCAGCGACAGTGAGACCTGGAGAGACCTGATTGGGAGGAACGCCCCCCCTGATCCTGACCCGAGCGGTGTCTTGTTATTGGACTTCTGTGCTCGTCACGGATTGTCTAGAACGAACACCATGTTCAAGCATAAGGGTGTCCACATGTGCACTTGTCACCAGGACACCCTGGGCCGTAGTTCGATGTTTGACTTTGTGGTTGTGTCGTCGGGCTTGCGACCACATGTTTTGGACACTCGGGTGAGGAGAGGGGCGGAACTGTCAACTGATCACCTCCATCACCGCCACCATCATCAGGAGTGGAGAGTGTCGTCCGATCCGCGAAAGAAGCTTTTTCAAAGGACGTCCAGCATGTTATTTTCTTCAATAATGCTGGTTCTCTGGGTGATGTGTCCCGTTTCTCCTCAGTGAGTTGGTTCTGATGGTGGGGGAGGATACCAGTCAGACCTGGCAGACCAAAACGCATTGTGAGGGTCTGCTAGGAACGTCTGGCAGAGTCCCCTGTCAGAAGGAGTTTCAACTCCCACCTACGGGAGAGCTTTGACCAAGTTCTGAGGGAGGCAGCGGATATTGAATCCGATGCGGCCGATTGGAGCTGTGGCCGTAAGGTGGTCGGTGCCTGTCGTGGCGGTAATCCCGGAACACGTTGGTGGACACCAGTGGTAAGGGATGCCGTCAAGCTGAAGAAAGAGTCCTTTCAGGCCGTCTTGGCCCATGGGAGTCTGGAGGCAGCTGACAGGTACCGGAAGGCCAAGCGGTCTGCAGCTCTGGCGGTCGCTGAGGCAAAAACCCGGACATTGGAGGAGTTCGGAGAGACCATGGAAAACGACTTCCGGATGGCTTCAAAGAGATTCTGGACCACCATCCGCCGTCTTCGGCGCGGGAAGCACTGCACAGTCAACACCGTGTATGGCGGAGACCGTGTGCTGCTGAACTCGACTCGAGATCTTGTGGACCGGTGGAGGGAATACTTTGAAGACCTCCTCAATCCCACCGACACGCCTTCCAACATGGAAGCCAGGCCCGGGGACTGAGTCGGGTTTGCCTATCTCTGGGGCTGAGGTCACCGAGGTGGTCAAAAAGCTCCTTGGTGGCAAGGCCCCGGGGGTGGATGAGATCCGCCCAGAGTTCCCTAAGGCCCTGGATGCTGTGGGCATGTCTTGGTTGACATGACTCTGCAGCATCGCGTGGACGTCGGGGTCAGTGCCCCTGGACTGGCAGACCGGGGTGGTGGTCCCGCTTTTCAAGAAGGGGGACCGGAGGGTGTGTTGTAACTATCGTGGGATCACACTCCTCAGCCTTCTTGGTAAGGTCTATTCAGGGGTTCTGGAGAGGAGGATCCGCCGGATAGTCGAATCTCGAATTCAGGAGGTGCAGTGTGGTTTTCGTCCTGGTCGTGGAACTGTGGACCAACTCTATACTCTTGGCAGGGTCCTTGAGGGTGCATGGGAGTTTGCCAAACCAGTCTACATGTGTTTTGTGGACTTGGAGAAGGCATTCGACCGTGTTCCTCGGGGAATACTGTGGGGAGTGCTCCGGGAATATGGGGTATCGACCACCTAATCCAGGCGGTTCGTTCCCTGTACGACCGGTGTCAGAGTTTGGTTCGCATCGCCGGCAATAAGTCGGACCCGTTTCCAGTGAGGGTTGGACTCCGCCAGGGCTGCCCTTTGTCACCGATTCTGTTCACTACTTTCATGGACAGAATTTCTAGGCGCAGCCAGGGCGTTGAGGGGTTCCAGGTTGGTGGCCGCAGGATTCGATCTCTGCTTTTTGCAGATGATGTGGTCCTGTTGGCTTCATCAAGCAGTGACCTTCAACTCTCGCTGGATCGGTTCGCAGCTGAGTGTGACGCGGCTGGAATGAGAATCAGCACCTCCAAGTCCAGTCCATGGTTCTCGCCCGGGAAAGGGTGGAGTGCCATCTCCGGGTTGTGGATGAGGTCCTGCCTCAAGTGGAGGAGTTTAAGTAAGTTTTATTCCAACAACAACAAAAGTGTGGCACATTATAATAATAAGCAGTAATTTTGCAAGCATAAAGTCAAAATAGTAAAAGGATCAAAGTTGTCATCTAACAAGAAAAAGTCTTCTTTCCAAGAATAACATAATATTATGAGGAAAAATAATGTTGTTTTAGTAACAAAGTCATAATAATGAAGTTTTTTTTGTTTACCTTGCAATCTGGGAAACAAATGAATAAGGTGGTATTTTTTTTATTAGGTTTTGAAAAAAGTTTAAAGTATAAAGACAATGAATTTAAATTATTTTATTAAGTTTTATTTTATTAATTATTTTATTCAATTATTAAGTTTGAGTAATTGGAAAATTTTAATTAAAAAAACTTTAAAAATGGAACTAAGGTCAAAATATGTGGTAAGAGATTCTATCAAGACAAAATCCCCAATTCTAGCAGAATAAACTCGAAATATTATGAAAATTATGTAATTGTAGTGAAATACATGTGGAGTTGAAATATTAAAGAAAAATACAGTACTTTATTTTAAAAAAAAAAAGGAAAGAAATAAAATAATATTCCGAAAATAAATTTTACAAACATTTAAATATTAGGAAAATTAAAAAAAACAGCAAAGTAGGAAGGAAAACGCAAGCAGAGTTATTACTAGATACTTATTACTTTTTCACCATATCACCAATCCCATGCATTTTTTTCTTGAAATATATAAAACTTGTTAGCATATCTGCATGTGTTGCTTTACTAATGATCCAAGTGGAAAAGTCGCTTTCTTTCATTTTTTACTATGTGGCCCTCACTGGAAATAGTTTGGACACCCCTGTCTTAGTGCTTTCTCTTTGCTGATCCTTTACGTTGTCTGCCATGTTGTCGTTTGTGATGTCAGAATTCCCATTTCACTGCACAGCATGGCCACACTTTGTTTGGATGCTCACCTGAATGAACTTTGTTGCAAATATTGTTGGGCGTCGTAAGAACAGGACTCAAAAAGGTATGAAGTAATATCGCACGTGTTATGGAATGCCAATCTTTCCAAATTACAGGCCAACCAGATGTGCCACGGCATAGGGTGTTTTTCTCCAAACCCATCCGTGTACCCCTACATCCCTGGGGGGTACCCACCTGCCTACCATCCAGGCGGGTACGGTGCCCCATACCCTAACCAACAGTCATATGGCCTGTACTCACAGCCAGGAGAAACCATGCCCTCGCCCCAAGGTCCAGGGATGGGCTACCCAGGCCAACCTATGCCCGGTTACCCCCGTGCACCATCTCCCAACCCCTCCATGCCTGGCTACGGGGGAGCACCAGCACCTATGCCAGGGTACACAAACGTTCCCTCGCCAAATCCGTCCACGCCAGCCTATGGAGGCGGATCCATGCCAATAGCCACGCCTGTCAGTGTAAGGAACTCCACTTTTTATGATTAGAATAAGCATTTGTACAGTTTAACTAAAATGTGCGCCTCCAAAGTCAAACCTTAGAATTCAAACAAGCAATATGTATGTCAACACAAAAGACCTTAGTCAATTTTCATCATTAATATGATGATAAACATAGAATCCTGTTCCATTACATGTCATGTTCTACTGTTTTTACACGTATGTAGCCATTTGGAATCTTAAAATGTTCCTTAAAGGGGCCCTGACCTACATGTCCAATGTTACGGACTTGCATACATGAGAACCTGGTGACAAGAACTTTGAATTTCTCACGTCACAACTTTAGGAAGACCCATATATGGCAAGTCCTAACCCTCTGACTAATCACAACAAGTTGGTGTGGTTGGGGAGGAAGCTGCAAAATTCAAGCATGCCAGCCAAGAGGAGAAGAATGCAAATTTACGGTGAACACAACTTGATTTATGGAGTATTTTGGAGTTTAAATACACTTACTATGGTGACTCGCTAGGTTCCGGTATCATTTTGAAAGCCCCTGAAATGAGCCCTTTACTTCCTATTGAAACTAGAACCACCCGTAAGTTGTGTTTTGACATTGGAGGTCCCACATCTTCATCTTGTACCCCCGTGTTGTGCTGAAGATTTAAAACGGAATACTAAAGTAAGTCTTTGGTGGATGTGTGTTCTCAGAAAGGATTCAGAGGGACAATCAAGGACTTTCCTGGAGCGGACCCCCTCAAAGACGTGGAGGTCCTGAGGAAGGCCATGAAGGGCTTTGGTGAGTGACACCTAAATAAAGACTTTCACGCCGTTTTGTCTGAAAGTGTAATAGTTGTAAACAGCAAAGTACTGCAATTATGGATTACTATTTCTTCCCGAAGGTACTGATGAGCAGGCCATCATCGACTTGCTGGGGAGTCGCTCCAACAAGCAGCGTGTGCCTTTGCTCCGCGCCTACAAAACCTCCTATGGGAAGGTAAGCAACCCGTCCGTGCTTATTTTTAACTTTCTACCCCTTGTGTGGAAAACAATACCTGTTTCTATTACGGGAGAATCTACACTTTTTAAAATAGCGTTGCTGTTTCAGTCAACGTTCTCCAACGTAGACTCTTAACGTCGCTTGGTGTGCATTGACAGGCGCGGGACAGGTGGTGCCGGCTTAATGGAAAGCGGGCTGCAGGATGCCTTCAGTGCTTGTTATAGTCACACCACTGTGTGTTTTTTTTAGCTGAAGTAATTAATGGTGGCGTTCACTTATTCCAAGCATGTTTCCATTTTCAGGATCTGATTAAGGATCTGCATTCAGAGCTGTCTGGCGACTTCAGGAACCTGGTCATGGCCATGTTGAAGAGCCCCGCTGAGTTTGACGCCTTTGAGATCAATTGTGCCATCAAGGTAAACCCACCTGCTGTCATCCCTCCCATTAGTTGCTTCCACATGTCACAGGCGAATGTCCACAAAGTAGGATTCCTTATTTATAAATGGAGAACTCTAGTTTGGGCATAGAAAGCTGTTCATGACCTTCTAAATATGATTTAAAAAGATTATTAGAGTCGTCTAGATATGAAATCACACCCCTATAGTCACCTTTAGACTCCCGTTAACCAATATAGTAGACGTCAACCAAAAAGGACACGAATACCAGATGATATAGACTCACATGTTAGCAGTCTTCCTGGTTTAGACTTCCCGCTATTGTCTCATCAATGTAACATTACTGACACCGAGTGACCAGTGTAGAATACCGTCGTCTCGTCCTTCATTGCCGTTCAAACATAACTCCCTCACTCTATTGTAGTTTTTAAAGTTAAATAAATAATCGTCGTTTCATGGTTGAACATGGCCTATTATTAGTCCAGAAATATGTATATTTAAGTAATTTGTATGTATTGTTTGTCCATATTTAATACGCGCAAGCATAAATGAACTACAATACAAACATACAAGCCATTAAGACTATTCAACTTTAATGTAGTGTTCTATATTGGTCACTAGGTGGCAGTAATTCAGCGGGACAAGCGCCAGACTGGCTTTTATAGCAGGTTTAAAACAGCCACAATAATAATAATAGTTTATTAATCACTGATTATTATAAATGATTAAGTATATGATATATTGTTAAAAACATCAAAATAAAACAAGGGCAAGTGTTGCAGCCGCGGCCCAAAGCAAGCTAAAGCGCAACTCTGAACTTTCGACGTCACTCCGTGTCCGCAGCCCATTCTGCTCTGGTACAAGGTAAACTGTCTCAGATGGCTTATTCTCTGTTATGCTGACTATATTGGGTAGAAGGAGAGTGACCGATGTAGCGAGTGACAACTGTGTTTGTATTCTACTTCTTTTAGCCATGTTTATGCTTGAAAATCCATTCTTTTTCTATAGCGCTTGTCATCGTTAGGGTCGCGGGTATGCTAGAGCCTATCCCAGCAGATTTTTGGCGGGGTACACCCTGGACTGGTCGGCAGTCAATCGCAGGGCACATATAGACAAAAAAGACATACAAACATTCACACTCACATTCTTACCTCTGGAGAATTTAGAGTGGCCAATTAACCTAACTCATGCTTGAATATGCTTAATGAATACAATTGAATTACAAATAAAACAATGCCTATTAAATTTACCTAAATATGCATGATTTTTTTTACTAGCATGTCTTACTCCAACATGAAACGGTGATTTATTGATATATTTTGAAGAACCTTGAATGAAATTTTGAAGCGCAAAGTGGTTTTGCTATTGTTGTCATATTATTTTTAATGGGGTGTCAGTGTTGTGGTGATCCGAATGATTGGAAGAGTTGTCATTGTGTGGATGTAGCTTTCCTTTCCCCGGTGCACTTCTTTAGTCATCAAAGTGAGTGAGTCAACGGCGCCGCTGCAGGTTGCAGCCAAGTAGTGCACCCCTCAAATTGCTTCAAGGCGGAATTATTGTACAACTAATTACACGCGCTTGACAAGAATTATTAAGTAGTGATTGTAATTGTGCCCCTTTCCTCACAGGGTGCTGGAACCGACGAAGCCTGTCTGATAGAGATCCTATCGTCTCGTTCCAATGCTGAAATCAAGGAAATAAGCCGTATTTACAAGACAGGTAAAATGCTTACATGTTATTGCGCAAGTGGCCTAATTCTAAGGAACTGTTGTTAGATAGCATGACGCCACAGTGTAGGATGTCTTTCATGAATCCTCATGTTCCAGTATACAAGAAGTCTATGGAGGATGCCATCAGCAGTGACACGTCAGGACATTTCCGTAGACTCCTCATCTCTCTAGCACAGGTACAAAAACAAAACCTACTTTCATGATGTTCATTTTTTTACCGACTGTTTTTTCCCTCCACGTAGGGTAACCGTGACGAAAGAGAGAACGTTGACGTTTCACTGGCCAAGCAAGACGCTCAGGTAACATCTACTTTACCCTAACTTCTAATCCGCTTCTTTGTTATCCGCGTTTCCTTCTCATGAAATGCAACACCTTTCTTCACGCAGGTTCTTTACGCCGCTGGAGAGAACAAGCTGGGAACAGACGAGTCCAGATTTAATGCCATCTTGTGCGCCAGGAGCAAACCCCATCTCAGGACAGGTAGAACCCGAGCACAGGCGATCCCCGTGTTAGTGTTTCATGTTTTGTGGTAACGTACGCATAAATTCTTCATACTGTGCAAAAAGAAAAAGAACTAGTGTGGGGGAAACTCTGCTGATGCTGCCAAGTCAGGTAAAAGTAGTTGGGCTGTCAAAAATTAGTAAATGATTAAAATAATTACATCTCGTTTATGGCGGTTAATTGGTTCCAGACCACTGTTAGTGGGATTTACTATAAAAAAATGTGAATGTTTTTGCAGTTAGAGCATAGAAAACCTGATTACAACCTTCTAAATACTTTTTAACATTATTAGAGCCTTCAAAATTTAAAATAACACCCCTATATTTGTGTTACACAATAGCAACTTTAAATGGCTTTACACTCATATTACCCAATATAGTAGACAAAATAAGAGTGAATAAGCCATTTGAAATGCAGATAAAGCTCCTGCTAGAGCAGTGTCACAGTAAATGTATTCCCTAGGGAACTTTAGTGACGAGTCTAGCGCTTCCTAGATTTGTGTTTGTATTTTACTTTGTTTAGGTCGCTAATTAATCCATTTTTCTGCTTGAAATGCTTAGAAATATGCTTTTATGTGTATTGTTTTTGTTTTTTTTTACTAATAATTGACCGTATTCAACCAAGAAACCTAGATCATTTATTAACATAGTGAGGGAGCGATGTTCAAACCGTAAAGGATGACTTTTTGCTAAATTGACGCACGCGTATATTTACCACCATTTCTTAATGTCCGAGCAGGAGCTAACTAGCACTGTGCTCTCTGCCAGGCGAGGCGCTGCTCAAAATAACCCCAAATAATCCAAGACACTTAATCTTTATGTTTGGTTTAGCATTGCAAAGAGTGATACAATATTTATGTGCTGTTTGTCAGTATAATGTTACTGCATGAACATGATAATGCAGGAATCAAAGGTGTATAATAAGAGACACGGTACAGTTTATGCTTTCACAGTTGCGTGCCTCCCTCGGAGGGCAACCATAACTGCCATGTAGCCCGCGGTCAAAACGAGGTTGACGTTAATTCATGGCAACGTGTATCTACAGTATATATAATCCCGTCCTGCCTTGTCTTTCTGTTCTTAAAATAGAGTCAAATTTGGCATATTTCAGACGCAGTGGCAAATGGTGATTAATTGTGATTAATTCATTGGAAGACTGTGATTAAAAATGTTAATCAGTTGACAGCCTTCAAAATTAAGCATAAAAAGCTCAAACATGGGAAAAACTTTTCTTTTTTTATGAATGGTTCCTCTTTTTATTACTGTACTTGACGTCCTTCATGTGTTGTGGGTACAATGGGAGTACTTTAGATGTAATTTAGATACAAGTTCCGAGTGCCAACACCATAGAAAGTAGTGAACGCGTACGTAGACCGAATGTGAGTTTGGACAAAAGGTTCTGAATGTGTGCGTGTTTTGCAGTTTTTCTTGAATACAAGCAGATGTGTGGCAGGGATATTGAGAAGAGCATCAGCAGGGAGATGTCAGGAGACCTGGAGAGCGGCATGTTGGCAGTGGGTGAGTTTAAAAACAAAACGCCAGCAAGGCACCACACCCCAACCTAGCAATTGTCTGACGAACGCACTTGATGACGTGTTGAGTGTTGTCTGCAGTGCATCATAGATGCAACCTTCACCTGGAAATATTTGTATGATTAACATCCTGTTTTGTTGTCTTTCTTGATGCCACCAGCAATGTTATGGTACCTCATGTTTCATTCAGTTCATTGGTTTGCAGAGTTGTCATTGCAGTGTGTTCTGTGCCTGTTTCCGCTTGTTTTTGTTTTTTTACCGCATGCACGAGGTTTAAAATATAACTCGATATATGAGTAGTTTTTGGCGTGAAGGAGATGAGGTCACCTCATGCAGAAAGCGGGAGGTAGCGCTTTGTAGGTACATGACAGGGCAGCTGTTCAATCAACGTGTGTGTGTGTGTGTGTGTTTTTCCCCAGTTTTCCATTGTACCAATATTATTTAACAAAACACTTTTATTCTCATATGTTGTATTAATTAAAGCCAATATTTAGTTAAAAGTGACATATGTTCTGTTTTGCAGTGAAATGTATTAAGAACACACCCGCCTATTTTGCCGAGAGACTTTACAGTGCCATGAAGGTGAGACCCTAGCGTGGAAATGTGTGTGGAATATTTCATAATGTGTGTGTGTGTGTTTAGGGAGCTGGTACCAAAGACTCCACTCTGATCCGAATCATGGTGTCCCGCTCCGAGGTGGACTTGGCGGATATCCGCCAGGAATATGTGAAAACCTGCGGCAAGTCGCTGTATACGCACATCTCTGTAAGTATTCCGATTTATTACTGCGCATGACACGCCCAGCACAGTGGACGCACGTGTTTATTTCCACCGCCCCACAGGGCGACACTTCGGGAGACTACAAGAAGCTCCTACTGAAGCTGTGCGGTGGGAGTGACTGAAACAATCAGACGGCGCGTGCCTTCAATAGTAATGGCCTTTATATTCTACATGCACTACGTACACAAGCTGCAAAGTTGACTTCATTTCGCCACATGCTGTTTGCTGCAATGCCATGCACACAAAGCTGTTCTATATTTTACCAGCCTTACATGAAAATGACTGAGTTACACTTTATATAAATATATATAAAGAGAGTTCAATACATTTGAAATAAAGCTTTATATTTTTAAAAATATTTCTGCATGATCGGATATTTAGTATCTGCTGCGTCTTGCAATAGTATCGTAATAATAATGATAATGTTCAGGAGCGCCGAGTTAAAATGTCTGGTGCCACAACATGCCATGACCATATTATCATCGTTGTGTGTTTTCCTATGAATTGTATTCAATTTAGAATCATATCGTTAACAATCATATTTTGGTCGTCTGTCTTGGAATTTGAAGACTTCACCAGTCTTGGGAAATAAAACTCTGAGAACTGAACACTTTCTGCTTCGTGGCTCACACTGAAAATACACTCCGCATGTCCACACGTATTTAAATCCCTCCTTTATTGCAGTTCATTTCTTCCAGACCCGACTGTTTCAAGTCAATTTCCGCAAAGTAGGATTCCTTTATCATTATAAATGGAATATTTTCACAGTTGGAGCTATTCTGCCGCCTTCTAAATAAACGTTTAAACATTATTAGAGCCATCTATACTCTTGTCTCATTACAGTAACATTACTGACACCTAGTGACCAGTGTAGACATAGCACTTCACATCGCCTCTTTAATGCCTTATGTTTGTATTGTACACCATTTTGCTGTTCTTATGGGAGAAAACGCATTGAAAATGTAAAATGTGCTTAACGTAATAAAAAAAACAAAATAATTCAACCACAAAACTGCGAAATTTATTTGATCAAAATTTAAAAACCAGCTGAACAATTGCAAGAATGTACATTTTGCACTTAGTTACTTTTAGGAGGTTCTAAGTGAAGCTATAAAATGCAAAAAACAGAATTGGGAGTGAGACACAAATAATGTTTAGAAAAATCTATTAAGCGAAATAGTGTGTTCATTGGCTGACCCAAAGTTTAAGAGCACAGCCTTTAACGGCAAAATGTTGGCAAAAATGTGGATTGGATGTGATTTAGTGTCAGGAATTCACACTGTCGTGACCTCTTGATGGCAAAGGCAAAAAGGCTTTCTCTCTTTGGAGGCGGTGGGGTTCCTCTTGCAGCCTCAACGCCACTACTGCAGAGGTTGGACGCGGTAAGACAACCATTTATAACTTCATATAACATCCTGAGGTTCATGGAACAAAAAGACCCAAAGAAATTTGAGCTGGTGAATCCTTTTGACTGTCCATCAAGACATGGGACCATCCTTGGCCCAAACCAAGGTTGTTACTGGTGCCGAGGGCAGTCCAATAAT
This sequence comes from Oostethus manadensis, assembly GCA_024372805.1. NCBI lineage: Eukaryota > Metazoa > Chordata > Actinopteri > Syngnathiformes > Syngnathidae > Oostethus > Oostethus manadensis. The sequence continues at coordinate 1,629,627 of QODF01000065.1, read as the reverse complement.
CATCAGACAGCATCTGCCAGAGAAGGCTTTTGAGAGCAAAAAACCTCTTCAAAGGCCTCGTCTCCTTTGACGCCACAAAATCACCTGTTTGGAATTTGCGGGAGAGCAAAAAACATGGGACATTGAAAGGTAGAAGAAAGTTTCATTGACGGATGGCTTCCAACGTTACTGGCATGATAAGGAGATCCCACCTGAGATGTTTTCCACACGGCACAGTGGAGATGGCGCCATCATGATCCTTCAGTGGAACAATGGCGCTTCTGTTTGTGCAGGGGCGTCAAACAGCAGCCGGCTGTGTAGCGCTGCAGGGGGCATCCCAAATGACTTGAAGGTGAGGTAATGACCGGCTTCTTCAACACTTCACAAAGGTCTTCTTCCAGAGGAGTAAGCTCACTCTTTTGGACCATCCTGGGTGTTCCCCTCATCTAAACTCAATGGAGAACATTTTGGGATGGATGGCAAGGGAAGTTTACAAAAATGGGCATCAGTTCCTGACAGTAGATGCCCTGTGTGAGGCCATCTTCACCGCCCGGAAAAACATTTATTTGTATAAATTAATTGAGTTTTTGGTCTTACAGTGATCCGGTCAACAGAGTCTGGGATGAACACGTTCTGTAAGGGGAAGGTTGCTGTGCCATGCGTTGCGCCTGGTGTTTTTTGTAGGCGACAGGGGGCAGTAAAGCACCTACTCAGCAGTTCTTTCCACAAGTGATCTGCTGGATGGATGATGACAGGAGGGCATCTGGTGTGGGTTTTGTGATCCAATAAGACAACACTAAAGGAGAAAGGTTCTGTTAGCGTGACTTGAATTGCTCTTGAGCAGGCATTACAGTGCTGGCGGCGGTGGTGTGTGCTAACTGCCCTGCAATCGATACCTACAGGAGGAGGGGCGGATTAATGGCATCCATAAAGCAGCTTTGGTAATGTTGAGCATGTCTGGGAGAACCCTTTTTGCTTGATAACTCGAAGGGCTCGGATGAAGACAATCATAATTTGAATCAGGATAAAACACAACCCCACCATTGCGAGGCAATCATGTCGTTTCCGTATCGTGCTGATGATCTGAAGCCCGCCATCTGGTGCAGGTATCGAACTGAGGCTGGTGATATTTGCTTTTAATTAAAAAAAAAAAAAAAATTAATTTGATGTGTCATTTCCCCCCAGGAATTACACTCACGTTGCGAAACAATCACGTAGGAAATGTACAGGCATGATGCTGAAGGACACCGATGATGTCCTCCCTTGTCATTAGCACATCTTTACAGATTAGACACTCTGAGATACGAAAGAGCCTTCCTAACCACTGAAGTCGAGAATAAACAGCAACACAGTTCTCTGAATGCATAATAAACAAGCTTAGGCCGTAGGGTTGTTTTCTGAGTTTGTACTCAAGAAAAACAACACACAGACACCAAAGCATCCAATCTGTCTGCAGTGGGCACCTGCTTCCCTTTTCATATGAATGAGTCTTTATTAATTTTTCATCTAAAGGGGGAGCACATTTGCACAAGCTGTGCTGCCAACATGGCAGACTGGTGGGCGGGAGCAGGGTGGGGGTGTAGATGTCACAATGAGATTGGGTGCATGCATGAATAAGGTCAACGCTTTTGCGAGCGCTTCGCCCGCAGACGCCTGCCTTGCCTCTGTGCCAGCAAGCTTTATTCCTGCCGCAGACTGGAAGCGGACTGCATCCATCATCTTCACGTTGTATTTCTCAAATGCTAATATCATTTGTCAGCACTTGAATATGCATGGCCGAAAAAAGCCTGCACAGACTTGGATGGAGACGAATGCAGCGTTTGGCTGTGCAGCAACAGTATCGAAGGATGCATTGGAACCCTCGTATGTCGCAGGAAATGGACACCTTTGGCTGCCGCATGCAAAAGGGGTGGTACCTTGGTTAACGTCCGCCTCGGTTAGCACTTTTTTGGTTAAGGTCCCAGAATCTTTGCTGAAATTTTTCTCTGTCTTACATTCGCCCGCTTCTTTGGCGTCCAAAATACCGTCCGGTGTGTTTACGCCGCCATCTTGCAAACATAGCACACGTCACCAGGCATCCTCTTTCTTCCATTTTCTATATTAAATGAAAATGATATTTAGTTTGATATTTTTTATTTTTAGTTTTGCAAATTGTGGTTGCAGCAGAAAAATTGTTATTTTGTTAATTGATGGTTTTGAGGGATTTTTTAGTCATGACTAAAGTGATGTTAAACATTCACTTGTCTTTTTTTAATTATTTTTGCATCATTTTCTACATGCAATTATAGTCTATAAATGTGTTTTTTTGTTAACAGTTTGCATGTCTGGAACTGATTAATTGGATTTACATTATTTTTTATGGGAACAATTGCTTTGGTTTGAGTTTGACCTTCTGGAACGGTTTAATGATGTTAACTAAGGCACCATTATAAAAAAAAACAAATAAAAAAAGCAGCTATTTTACATCCAAGATGACTCTTGACCGAACAAAATAAATATGTTAAATCTTCGTTGGTCCATTCTTGTGGTTTGTTATTATTTTTGCATCATTTTCTGCATGTAATGTGCAGAAAATGTGTTTTGTCTTAACATTTTGCGTGTCTGGAACAGATTCATTGGATTTACATGATTTTCTAGGGGAAAATTTGCTCCAGTTACAGTCCGTTTTGTTTTGCGTTGGACCATCTGGAAGGGATTAACGATGGAAAAACCAAGGCACCACTCTGCTATTAAAAAAACCCATCAATGCATACATTTTCCACCCTGATTGAGCATAGGCAAGCTAGAGCTTATCCCAGCTGACTCAGCACTGAGCAGAATGTTAAATCTTCGTATGGCATTTGTAAAAATGTTGCATCATTTTCTGTGTGTAAATATTGTCTCTAAAATATGTTTTGTGTTAACATTTACGTGTCTGGAACGGTTGAATTGGATTTACATTATTTTCTGGGGGAAAATGTGCTTTGGTTAGAGTCGTTTTGGTTTGAGTCGGCCCTTTTGGAAGCGATTTATGACGTTAACCAAGGCACCGCTCTACTATTATGAAAAAACAAAAAACATCTGTGCATCCATTTTACATCCTGATTAGGGCCATGGGCGAGCTGGAACCTATCCCAGCTGACTCAGCACTGAGCAGAATAAATGTTAAATCTTCGTATGGCATTTGTAAAATTTTTGCATCATTTTCTGTGTGTAAATATTGTCTCTAAAATATGTTTTGTGTTAACATTTACGTGTCTGGAACGGTTGAATTGGATTTACATTATTTTCTGGGGGAAAATGTGCTTTGGTTAGAGTCGTTTTGGTTAGAGTCGGCCCTTTTGGAAGCGATTTATGACGTTAACCAAGGCACCGCTCTACTATCATGAAAAAACAAAAAACATACGTGCATCCATTTTACATCCTGATTAGGGCCATGGGCGAGCTGGAACCTATCCCAGCTGACTCAGGACTGAACAAAATAAAAAGACAAAAGATCATTTGTCCATTCATTTGTCATTTGTAAATTTTTATTAATTTCTGCACATAATTGTTGTTCATAAGATATGTTTTGTGTTAAAAATTGTTGCATATCTGGCATGTATTACTTGGGTTTACACTATTTTCTTGGGGAAAGTTTGCTTTGGTTAAAGTCCGTGTTGGTTTGAGTCGGACCTTCTGGAACACATTAATGATGTTAACCAAAGCACTACTTTACTATATTTTATACCATTCCATTTTACATGGCATGGGCAAGCTGGAGCCTATCCCAGCTGACTCTGGACTGAACAAAATAAACATGCAAAATGATAACAATGCAGAGGGTGAGGAGCTCAGAGTAGAGCCGCTGCTCCTTCACATGGAGAGGAGCCAGTTGAGGTGGCTCGGGCATCTAGCTTCCTGGATGCTTCCCTGGTGAGGTGTTTCGGGAATGCCCGCCCGGGAGAAGGCCCCGGGGAAGACCTAGGACACGCTGGAGGGACTATGTCACACAGCTGGCCTGGGAACGCCTTGGAGTCTTCCTGGTGGAGCTGGAAGAGCTCGCCGGAGACCGGGAAGTCTGGACTTCCCTACTGGAACTGCTGCCCCCGCGACCCGGACCCGGATAGCGGAGGAAAATGGAATGGATAACAATGAGGGTAATGATCAATTATGATATGAGATTAACAGTGACGGTACTTGTTTTTATTGAAAAAATGTTACACAGCGTCACCTTTTCATTTTGAAATTGACGTCATGCTTCGCATACTCCCGCATTTTTTAATGTTCGACCGAACGTGAGGTCATATTTACGCCCATTGAAGAAAGGGGCGTGTTTTCGTCAAACCCCGCCCCGTATCGCCATGTACGGGCATCCGACGGCGCGTTGATTGACAGCGGACAGCAGCTGCTGAGTTGCCCAGACATGGCGGAGGATACGCTGGAGCAGAGGCACGGCGGCGGACTTCCATGACTTTTTCCCCAGCAGCCAAGTCGTCTCCGGGCACGGCCAACGCTACACCGGAAAAGGGGACATGTGTCGGGCTGGCGCACACGCGGAAAGGCGGCGAAAGAAGATGGGAGCATGTACCGCCGCGTCGCGCCGTCAACAGCCCCGGGCAACAAACATGGCTCCTTGCGCCTTCCTGCTCTGAACGCGCAGCTCCCGATGCCGCGAGCCGCGAGCCGCGAGCGTAAGCTGACTCCCACACGCTGTCGGTGCTTCTAGTTCGGCTTTGCGTTAGCTGGCGAGGCTAAGGCGACTACAAGCAGCAATGGAGCCCAAGCACAAAGAGTGGCTCGACCGGTGCCACCGGAACTTGCTGGAGTCCATAACGGACGCCGACCGGGTCATCGAGCTGCTCATCGGCTCCGGTGCCCTGAGCCAGCTGGATCGCTTCGAACTGGACCAGAACTGCTCGTCCAGCGCGGAGAAAGTGGAGCACCTCCTGAAGATGCTGATGAGCAAGGAGAGCGACCATTTCCTGGACCTGTGTGTGGCCCTGGAGAAGGCGTACCCTGACCTGCACGCGGCCCTGTTCGGGAGCAGCAACGGCGGGGGACCGGCGGACCACAACACCGGTAAGGGAGCCCTGCCTGTGACCCGGTGCTCCGGTCCTGCTGTGTGCGTCTCCAATGATGCTCTGTATGAATGATGACATGATCCATAATCCTATGAATGATGACATGATCCATAATCATATGAATGATGACATGATCCATAATCATATGAATGATGACATGATCCATAATCATATGAATGATGACATGATCCATAATCATATGAATAACCTTCCTGTGCTTCACCCACATCATGAAGGCCCCTCCTAAACGGCCTCTCTGTGATGCGAACCGAAGGAGGCGGGCATCGGTTGGCCGGCATCAGCATCGAGTTCGCCGGCGGTGGCGTGCGAAGGTCACGGCGCATTAGGCCGGCTGGCCCGTCTCCACAGCGACGGGTGTAGCGCCGTACCTCGCCTGCGCGCGCATGTACGGGTCCCCGACGGGAGCGGGTTCGTGATTGGCGTACGGTTGGTCTGTGGCGGCGCTTGACCGGCCGAGACGAGGCGTAAAAGCCGCATCTGACTGAGCCCCGACCGGGGAAGCGGGGGAAGCCGCCGGGCGCAGCCGGAAGCTTTGTTTGAAACATTTAGGTCCGCTACCGCCAATCCCTCCTGAAGCCGTAAGGCCTCTTGTGTTGATTGTTGCCGCTGCGGATTACTGCTGATCCGGGAATACTGTTCATTCGTAAGCAGCTGCCCAAGTTCTCCTGTGCTCTCCGTGCCTGACTGGAGGGCACGCTCGGAAGGCGCGCGCTCCGGAGCTGTCCCGCCGTGCACAATCACACACTCCGTACTCGCGGCGATTTTGGAGACGGCGAGCTAGCTTTCGGGATCTTTTTCCACGGCCTTCGATGCCCCCTTTTCCCTGCACGCTGCCTACAGGGTTTCCGCCTACCATACCAGGTAGTGTTTCTAGGACTCGGTCCACCATTGGTCTAGGGTTGGGCGTCGTGCTCCGGCATCGATGGGAACCAGGACTTAACATTCCAGTTCTCCCAAATGTTTTTCTTTTTGTTTCCTAGCTTTGGTGCCCACTTCGTCGGATTGCTTCGCCAAGCAAACAGAATCTGGGAAGTCATGGTCCCGGTGTAACTCGGGTTTCAGGATGCTCGCCGATGTCGTGGAAGTTGGGTGTGAAAAAAGGGAGGGTGGGAGCTACGCCTACGGCTGGGCGAGTTTATTTTTTTGCTCTGTCCGTCCCTGTTGGCAACCTTCTCAGCTCACAGTTCCGGCCTTCAAAATAAGTTTGCTTGTGATAACAAAATAAGGGCATCGTAAAAAAAAAAAATAGCCGAGGCAGCAAAGAACTTTTCAGAGGTAAACGTCTTTTGTGAAATAGACTTCTGCAAATCATTTCTAGTCAAGTTTAATTCTTATCTACTTATGATGAGAATCAGCACCTCCAAGTCCGAGTCCAAGGACAAGATGGCGGGTACAAGCGACCAAAAAGAGATTTCTCCACAGGGTGGCTGGGCTCTCCCTTAGAGATAGGGTGAGAAGCACTGTCATCCGGGAGAGACTCGGAGTAGAACCGCTGCTCCTCCGCATTGAGAGGAGCCAGATGAGGTGGCTCGGGCATCTGGTTAGGATGCCTCCCTGGGGAGGTGTTCAGGGCACGTCCAACCGGTAGGAGGCCTCGTGGAAGACCCGGGACACGTTGGAGAGACTATGTCTCTCAGCTGGCCTGGGAAAGCCTCGGCATCCGCCGGAAAGAGATGGACGAAGTGGCCGGGGAGAGGGAAGTCTGGGCTTCCCGGCTTAGGCTGCTGCCCCCGCGACCCGACCTCGGATAAGCGGAAGAAAATGGATGGATGGACCGGGGTCGGGAACCTACGGCTCGGGATCCAGACAAGGCTCTCAGACATTTCTAAACAGCATAACATGTATTTCTTTTAATTTAGTTTTTATTTTAAATTATATGTAACATATCTTGCTGTACAACAGGGGTGTTCAAAGTGCGGTCCGAGAGATTTATTGGCCCGCCGCACGTTCTAAAAATACAATTTAAGAGAAAACTGAAAGGAAACAGAGACAGTAATTTTACCAAAATAAAGTCAAAATATAAGGAGAAAAAAGAAAATTAGGTTGCGGAAAAGGGAGAATAAAGTCAAAATATTACAGGAATAAAGTCATAATTACGAGGAACATTGAAAAAATTGAGACAAAAAACCCTGCAGAAATGGAAAAAAATGCTGCAATTTTACGAGTAGAAAGCCAAAATATGAAGAAATTTTTTTTCATAATTTTACGAGAATAAACTTGTAATATTGTAAGTAAAGACAATGTCGTTTTAGTAGCATAGAGAGCATTTTAAATTTTTAAATGTTTTTTTATGAGAAGCAAACAAAACAATATAAAGTTGTAATTTTTGGAATAATAATTTGGGGAAAATGAAGTTAAAATATTGTGTGAATAAAGTTGTAATATTACAATGAAATATATTACATTTTAAAGAATTATAAATGACATCAAACCTTCTCAGCACATGCACCCATCCAATTCAGAGTTTTTAAAGTAATTACTCGCTTAAAAATGCACACTTTTAGTTGTAATCTGTCCAAAAATAGAATATGGCTCCAATGGGAATACATTTGAAAATATGTGACTTTCATGGCTCTTAGCCCAAAAAGTTCCCGACCCCTGCTGTTCTGTCGCGGGTTTTCGGGAGCCTATCCGAGCTGACACCCGGGATCGGTCGCCAGTCAATCGCAGGGTAGACAAGCACACTCCCGTTCATACCTATTTAGAGTTGCCAATTACCGGAGTATCCGGAGAACATGCAAACGCCACACAGAGTTGCCCATCGGAGATTCGAGCCCAGATCTTCCAAATCCCCTGACTGTTTGGCCAGCATGCTAACCACTCGTCCACCGTGCGGCCAAGAAGTCGGTTATAAAGATCATTTGTTGTCCTAAACAATTCCTGGAGAAGTTCAAACGTTTCTTCCTTAAATAATTGTGGTTAGCTCCTCGTACGACCATGCCGCTTGAAAGCATTGGAATCGAGAATCATTAGCATTTGCAATTGAAACGAGGAATCGGAATCGACACCGGGATTGTTCAGATTCAAACGATGCCCGACCCTACATTGGATGTTTTGGGCCGTATCAAATGCGTTTGAGTTTTTACCAAATTTCTTTTTGTGATTTTTTTTCCTCCAAATTCTGCATAGTTTGTGGGATTTCTGGGTAAGTGAATAAAAGGCCCGTTATTAAAAACAAAACACCTCACATTTACTTAAAAATGTAGCCCAGTCATTGAGAAAAGGATGCAGCTTGGCTAATGTTTCTAATGGGATGTCAGCCTCTGCACACATTGCTAGAAAATCCCCAACTAACTAAGAGAGCTGATTTCGCCACGATGGAGCCGTCCTCCGGGGAAACAATTCCCCACGTGAACGTTCCTTCTCCACACGATTGCGGCATTTTGTTCACATGTCACTTTCCGATTCTGTCAATACGGAAATCATAGGGCTCGGCATTGGCACCAAATTCATCTTTTCCGCGTAACGTTTGCGGATGCGCGGCTAGGAATGACAAAAATAAAGGGAGTAATCTGAGGCATGTTGTTTGGATTGATCGAGTCAAGTAATTTTCAATTGACTGGGTAATTGATCGGGGGGTTAGCGGTGGTGGTTACGATGTTGGCCACACAGTCAGTAGATCTGGAAGACCTGTGATCATTATCTACATTTGGGCATCTCTGTGTGGACCGTGGAGTTTGAATATTCTCCCGGTCTGTGGGCATTTTTAGGCTTTCTTTCCAGCTTCCTCCAACATTCCAAAAATACTGGAGACTCTAAATTGCCCATAGCTGTGAGTCTTGTTGTTTATGTATGATATGTGAGCTGTAATTGGCTGGCGACCAGTCCAGGGTGTATCCTTCTTGTCCCAAGTCAGCTGGGATAGGCTCCAGCCTACCCCTGCAACCCTAGTCGCATGGATAATTGGTGAATTCATTGATAGAGTACGAAACTGCGGTACGTGTGTTTCGTACCCCCAGGAGTAAATAGTTGATGGACTGAGTTTGTTAAGGCAAAAAGGTAGAGGTAAAATTCCAGTGTGAAAGGGACAGTCGTAGTATCTTTGGGTACAGAACTCCAGTGATAAGCCTTTGCGTCCTCAGATTTAGTGTTAAACGTTAGGTTGCTGTCACTCGAGGTACCACTGAAAAGACCAGAATCTGGCTTTGTTTGTGGCAGCCAAGTCGTAGGGTACCTGAAATATAACTTTTAAATGATGCTAACTCAGTGACAAGGTATTTGTACCCACACATGTACCTCGGAAATACAGGAGGGGTAGACTAGGAGGCTTTCAGTCCGTCATTGTGCAATCAACAGTAATCTGGGCTAATAATTAGACTCAGAGCTAAGCATATTTACTGTAAGTAGGTAATGATCTGAAAGGCAGGTACGTTTCCAAACTGTCACGTCAGTCAAGGGTTTTGGAATAAAGTGGTTGTTATTTTCCCTTAAGAAATCCAATGCTAATTTCCCATAGGAAATGGGAGAAGTCTGGACTTCCCTATTAAGACTGCTGCCCCCGCGACCCGGACCCGGATAAGCAGAAGAAAATGGAATGGAAATCCAATTAATCCAAACACCCAAATTATGAACAAAAACAATTATAAATAAACGAAATTAAGAAGGATTCGGGGATCCAGACCAGAAGCATCTTCCATGGTTTGTGATCTCTGATGTTTCGGCTTATCCCTTCAGAGGTCACCACAGCAAATCAGTTGCCTCCATCTAACCCCGTCTTCTGCATCCCCTTCTCTCGCACAAACTCCCTTCATGTTCTCTTTCACTACATCCATAAATCTCCTGATTGTCTTCCTGCTGCCTGGCAGTTCAAAGCATCCTTCTACCAATCTATTCACTATCTCTGCTCCGGACATGTCCCAACCATCTCAGTCTGGCCTCTATGACTTTATCTCCAAAACCTCTAACGTGCTGACCCTCTGATGTAGTCATTCCTGATCCTGTCCATCCTGGTCACACCCAAAGAGAACCTCAACATATTCATCTCTGCTACCTCCAGCTCTGCCTCCTGTCTTTTCCTCAGCTCTAGACCGAACCACATCCATTTACCCCTTTCAGTTTCAGTACCCCAGTTTGTGAAACTTTCTCAAATGATACGGTAGTTTGATGTCAACTAAGTTTCACCGCATTTGGAACAAACAAACAGTGGCACGCCGAATTGTACGAGAACCGGCGCGACAGGTTTGCCAACATTTTGAGTTGAAAACCAAATCCTACCATACGTGTGCCGTTGGAAAACCAAGGTTTGACTTCCATCTTAGACCCTGCGACAACATAGTGTGAGCCTGAGGGTACAACAAGTGTACTTCAGTGGCGTGAAGAGAGCTGGTCGACAGCGGAGACCCGCGCGGTACACAGGGAGCGTTGGTCGGGTGTGAGTTATTCAACAGGGGATTAGGCCCGGTTCTCCTCTCTTTCTGGTGCAAGACTTGCTTTTATCACAGCCCCTTCTGGTGTTGGCGGCCTCTGTTTCTACTCGGCTCGTGTTTCTCTCTTTTTATCTTGGGAGTTGCGATTCGGGTTGATGCGATTACCACGTTTTAAGTGCACTTGAGAGAGAGAGAAAGGGGGCGCGAGCGAGGCGAGGCTTTCGCCCAGCACCTCCGGGGGCACACGCATGCAGTTCTTGCACATCGGAACGGCGAGTAAATGAGTGTGTGATGAGCCTCGCTGATGGCAACCTGCTCTCAGCTCGCTCTGCCCGCACGATGACGCCTGCCTGTTCTCATTCTCCGCCATCTTTGCCAGCTGAGCCCGCACGCACGCGCAGTCACGCACTGCATGCCATTCCGATGCAGATACGTCGTCGTGAATTAAATGCAAAAATCCTTACATTTATTCACACAATCCGTCAATGGACAATTTTGCCCAGTAATTGAGAAATTAATGGGATGTATATGTAGGATGATTACTTATCTAAACTTGATCAAAATATCCATCCATCCATTTTCTGTGCCGCTTGCCCTCTCTGGGGTGGCGGGGGGGTATGCTGAAGCTTATCCTAGCCGACTTCAGGCGGAAGGCGGGGTACACCCCGGACGGGTCGCCAGTCAATCGCAGGGCAGACGAACAACCTTTCACTCTCACTTTTGTACCTACGGACAATTTAGAGTCGCCAGTGAACCTAACATGCATGTTTTTGGCACGCACTGGGAGAACATGCAAACTCCACACAGAGAAGCCAGTTGAGAATCCAACCCAGCTCCTGACTGTGTGGCATGCTAACCCCTCGACCACATTGTGGCCCTTTTAATGAGCGTGCAAAATGCACATTGATTAATTGAGGCACAGCAGAGAGCAGTATTATTGATTGATTGTGTCTCCACTGTAAAAAATGGCAATAGGAACGGCTCTTATCCAAGGTCGCACCGTTGTCCAGATTTTTATGCAACCCCTGCAGTTACAGGCTTCCAAAAGAAAAACTTTATGCGGGATCATTATTAGCAAGAGTACACTCTAATTATCTGGTCAATAAGAGGGAATGAACATAAAAAATATTTATTATTAAAAAAGGCTTCAATAAGGTGAGATTAGCCGTACTGTGCCTTTGAGCAAATCAAACGCTCCTTTTTGCTCCGGCCTGTGACGTTAATAACCTTTTGTAATTTCACGTGCTCGTTGTACCAAATGCTCTGCACAAAAACGCCTTATCAGCCACCGGAAACGCCGGTGCAGCGGCGTTAGAAAAGATAAGATTTTTGTTTTTTGTTTTTTTTTAAAAAAAAAAAAAAAGAAAAGATAAGATAAGATTGCCAGAGACATCTGTGGCGTCACGCAGGCTCCTCTGCGTGTGTCAGAAAATAGTGCACCTTGCCCGGCCACAGCAGGTGGCTCCTCCCCACTCCATACTCTGGTTCTTCTGACCTCCATAGCGGTACGCCGGGTGCTCGGAGCGTGTGTCCGAATATAGTGCACCTTGCTGGGCCACAGCAGGTGGCTCCCTCCTACTCCTACTACTCCTACTCCTACCTCGTACTCTGGTTCTCCTGATAGAAGTAATGTCCTGAAATTGTTCCAGTCCCTTCTTCCATCCAGGTGTGCACAAACTAGAATTAAATCTATATTAAAAAAGCAGACATAAGAAACGTATTGGCACCGTACTGGTCTGGAGAATAGGAATGTTAGCAGATTTTATGGGTTTGGGGGAAAAAAAGGCATCATGCATGTTCAAAATTTGTCATCCCTTACGTTTCAGTCATGTGAGGGTTTCATTTAACCTGTTAATAGCAATACCAGGTTTTAATGTGATCCCAATTTTGTGGCACCCCCCTGGAGGCCATCATGCTGTATCTCAACCACACTTTGATGTGCTTTGGTACACTTTGATTGGTGTAGCTACTGGAACTTGGCTCCGTTTTGCCTCAACCGGAACTTAGCCCATGTGCCTGCGCCCTATCTACCGAGTCCCATTCCACTTCTAAATTCCGGTTGCTTTGGCCGTCAAACTTCCTTCACACGCTTCTCGCCGCAGACAAACAACATAAAAAGTCATTCATTATTCATTCCATGTTGCGCGTCAGGATACTGGAGGGACTGGTGTCTCGCGTCTTGACAAATCCTCCTAATTAAACTGCGGGGCAGAAAGATTCATTCACCAGCCCTGTCACAAAAGCACATCCTCATCCGGCAAGTGAATATAATCAGATTCGGATTTATGCAAATGGCTGCGAGCTGATTTCACAGCCCGGTTTTCAGATGCGACCTGAAGATGGACCTACACACACACACACACACACACACACACACACGCACACACACACACACGCTGGAATATGACGGGCATGTGATATAAACACATTTCTTGCAAAGAGCAGCACAATTCAGCCTGGCGGGATGCGGCATCCACGTTGTCCTTTTGCTTTTGTCCTCTTTTTTTCCCCTAAATTCAACCTCCACTTTGCAACACGGAGCGCAGCTCTTGGATGCACCCAGCGGAGGCGCTGTCCAACACCGGCATTAAAAAATAATTGTGAATCGATTTAAGAGAATTTTGCCAATTGCCCATTCCCAGAGTCGGCATATTTGTTATGATTTCCTGTTAATAGTGACTGCGAGTCGTAGTCGTTATTGGGACGTTCAGCAGAGACTCGGCTCGCATTTGCACAAATTTTGTTCTGGTCCTTTCCTGTCCTCCAGAAATATGTTGCAAAAAGAAGTTGACTGTTGAACTGATATTTAGTTGTGTTTACTATTATGCCAATCCCCAGAGACAACCATATTGGTATGAGTGTGGGTGTTTATGAAGTGTTTATCAAGTGTTGATAAGCGGCTTAGCTGTTTGGTAGAGATGAGGCCTGCATTTGTTTCAATGTACTTTGAATGGCGTTTTTGTCACACATACGGGATCGAACGATGTACAGTAATCGGTAAGTAAATAGACTGGTTCTTGCACCAAGCTGTCAGTCTAGAGCTGGCCTACCTGGTGTGTGTCCCACCTAGTCTTTGAGCATGAAGTGATGAAGCCTGCTCGGATGAGAGGCGAAGCATCTTCTAAGACGACCCGAACAGTCCGGTTGTGATCGATTGAATTCCCTTAGAACGCAGTGACCTGGATGAGAATTCACAGAATATTACATACAGTATTATTATACAGTAACCCCTCGTTGATTGTGGCTCGTTTGTTTCAGAATTCCCTGAAGTAGCATTCCTTCTTTATAAATGGAATATTTTCATAGTGAGAGCATTAAAAAAAACTGTTTACCGCCTTTTAAATACGCTTGTTAGCATTATTAGAGCCATGAAATGACACCCCATAGACACTTTAACGTTGATATTACCCCACATAGTAGACATAATAAAAAAAATATGGCGACTCACACATTTGCATTGACAGTGTACTTCCTGTGGTGGCTACTGATGACGTAACGCTACACCCAGGACAGTGTAGAACACTGCTTGTGCTCAGGCAGAGACTCACGATGCACTGCAATCAGCAAGGCACTGAATTTTAATTATATATAAATACAGTACAAACACTCCAAAAATAGATATGCAAAAGTTTAGCTTTTCCTCCCGTCTTCCATGAGCTGGACGTGTGCAACTTTTTCCGTCTACACATGTTGTTGAAAATCCGTCTAAATCTGTTTTAGTGTGCATTCCTTGTCATTGAACCTGACAATTGCTGGTTCGATCATCGGCGGTGAATGGATTTTAGCACATTTCTAGGATATTCTAACGTCCATTCGACATTTCAGTTTCCACTGAGTACTGAGGCTTGGATTCAGAGTTTGCGGGTCATCTCACAAACTGTCTGCGGTCCTTGAAGCCAAAAAGAACAATTTTACTCTCATCAGTACATAAAATATCCCTCCTTTTTCTCTTTAGGGAAGTCCATGTGTTCTTTGGCAAATTGTATCCTCTTCTGCACATGACTTTTTTTTTTTTTTTTTTAACAAAGAGACTTTGCGGGGAATTCTTGTAAATAGTTTAGCTTCACACAGACGCCTTCAAACTGTCACAGTACTTACAGGTAACTCCAGACTGTCTTTGATCATCCTGGCGCTGATCATTGGCTGAGGCTTTGCCATTCTGGTTATTCTTCCATCCATTTTGATAGTTGTCTTCTGTTTTCTGCCACATGTTTCTGGTTTTGCTCTCCACTTTAAGGCATTGGAAATCATTTTAGCTGAGCAGCAATTTCTACTTAAAGTGGCCTGACTGCCGCGTACCACGTGTAACCAGACCAGTCCCAGGACATTTCAGGCAACGGGCAACACAGCTGCTGATTAGTTTATTTAGAATTATTTGTACAAACGTGATGGAGGACGCGTACTTGTGTGTGTACACTTTGATGGAGCATACCAGTAAGGCCCGGGAGGGGTGTGTGAAAGAAAGAGGGTAGGGGAGACAACAGGCCTTTTGTGTGGAGCAGACCCAAGTTGCCCGCTCAGCAGTTTTCTGTGTACAACATAGACGCAGTGTTTGCGTGTCTTCTCTGCCCACTTTCTGTCCCGCTCCATAAAGCCCTTGGAAAAGACAGGAGAGGATTATGACCCCGACGCTCCCGTCAAGTCCGCTGCCTTTGAAAGTCCCCCACGGGGTGGACCCGGGCCTCACTTTCTGTCTGTCTCTCGGCCGTGACGCACGCCGTCACTCCCCTCGCTCTGTCCTACCCAGCGATTGCGTCCGTCCTCCCCCGTGTCCGCGGTGCGAAGCGGAAGCCGCCGCTCGGTCCGCAGTTTGCTGTCCTTCCTGCTGAGCCTGATTGATGGCTTTGGAGCGCGTCGCGTTTTGTACGTCATTGTGTGCGTTTATCACGCTGCGGGATCTCTGCTCAGGTTGCGCACGAGTGGCGCCTCGGAAAATCCTCGTGACAACAAATGTCTGGAAAAATAATAGTGCCAAAATAAAAGGAGATACAAATGAAAATGTAAAGAGAATCTAGATTACAAAAATATACAAATGTTGTCTTTTTTGTCCCCGTTTTGTCTTTGCTTTTTCTGTTTTGCTTTTTGTCATTGCATTTACCGGACGGCTCAAGCGGGCGACACAAGCAAATGCAAAAATGGTACTTGGGAATCGATTTTCAGTACATTTGTGTGTGTTTAGATGGTAATTAATGTATATGTACTATTTTACTATTTATTTTCCACTATAAGATATTTACATGCCATATATAAAAACCATGCAGTTACATGCAAAATGTTAACAGTTGCCGATCACTTTGTGATGTTTCTTTCTTAAAGCACAATTGAGTCCCCACCTGCACCTTTTTATGTATCTATACCTTTACAAACTGCATTTTAAAGTGATTTGTATATTTCGATGTCCTTCCTGCACTTCTTTATCAGCAACACTAGGGGGCGATTGCAGTCACGGAATTGCTTTGAGCTTAGAAGTGGTTGGCAGCGATACCACTGACTCCCCCCGATTCGACCCAGAGTACAACTCAGGCTGGTCTTGGTGATATCGACCCGATACCTTTAAGCATGGGAGAAAACACCAATATATTCCCGCCACAAGGCATGCCGGGTAGCTTGCGGCCCACTTTGGTCCAACATTCTGTCGCGTTTGTGGCATTCTTACTTGATTGCAAAATATGTTGAGGAGGTTGTCAGAGAAGTCAGCATTGGAGGACGTCAACATAAGCGTAATATCCAATCACTGTTCATAGCTCATATTTCCTTTTTAAAGGATATTTTATAGTTTAAATGCATATTTGTCATATCATAACCCTCCACAGTCGCCTTTTTTGGCTGCCACTGAATTTGTTGGCAGCAAAGTTAAATATAGCATTAGCATTTTAACTCTGGGCTGCTCAAGTCAGAATTCTCATGGCCGCGTTTCTTTGCCTGCCGACTGGTGACCTTTCCAAAAACTATGGCGTAATCGCCGAATGATCTGTGCAGGCCGTGAAAAGGCTATCTGAATCAACACAGTCGCCCTTGTTATTGCAGATGAAAGGAATGTTGGAAAGATTATCCCAAAAGAAATTCCACTTGCGGGTTTTTGCCACTCTTTGGCGGCGCTCGTTGGGAAGACATTTTTCAGCCTTTCCGTTTTTCAGCTCTCGGCACGGGCAAGCTGCTCGGGACAAAAGCGGGGTCGTCTTTATGCTGGTTATTGTGTAGCGAGGAGACCCGTAATGGCTGCTGATAATAAAGCGGACTGGATGGCGCTCAGGGGTACGTTTCAGCACCGCTGCCGCTTAGTCGTTCTGACAGGTCTGTCGGGCCGAAGACCTTCCTTTGTCTTCATGACTATTATGTTCTATTTCAGGAAGATCATTTGTATCTTGTGCGTCAAAGAGCAAACATCACGACAAACCTAGCAGTGAAAAGAAGTGGGTGGGGTTTTTTTTGGGTTTGTTTTGACCCGAGGCCCTGAAGAACGTGGAGCTGTGAGTCAGGCGCCGAGTGCCGCCGAGTAATCTTGGCTCACGGAGTCATCACGTCGGACGTCTTTTATCTTTATGCTTGGCGTTCTCTCCTGAAATCAGATGGCCCGGCCCTTTCACACTCGCAATAAGGCTTCGCTGGCTGTTTGCCCGGATTGTGGGCCCCGGAGTTTTTGCGCTTGTTGTGCGTCCCGGCAGAAGGGAGGGAGATTGTAGACTTGAGTTGACGCAGCCGGAAAAATGAGCACAGCATTTCAGTAGACCAGTCTGTGTGTAAAAGCTCAGAAAAAGATTGATCAGTGTTTATCTAGGGGTTCTGTAGAACCACCCGGTCTGGTCTCGCAGCAGAGTCGCCTACGAGTCGGGCCATTTCCCGTCTTCCCATTGGTTTTCCCAACAGTTTTCCTCAAGGACGTTTAAACACTTTTCCATGTAGGTCAATGAATGCATCAGCGGGATGGAAAAATCACCCTGAATGTTCTGAACTCCTTTTTCCACGCCATTGCCGCATAGAGCAGAATAACGGCTCCCGAAGGTGCTGTCATTGCTCAGTGTCCCGCACTGTCGCTAACCTTGTCTTCTACTTCCTTAGACAGCAAACCAGTTGAGACCGAATCGCCGCCGCTTCAGGACACAACTAATCAATTGCACAGTCAGCCAACATTCGTAATCAATTGATTAGCCCGTCGTGCCCCACCCACTATCAAGCTGAATCAAAGGCTGCACGCAAGGCAGGACAAACTTTGGACCCCAACAAGAAAACGCCCAAAACAACAAACAAATAAGTAGTCGATAAAAAACATGACGTCACAATATTAACAGAAATAAGTTCTAACCTAATGAGAGAGGTTTTTTTTACGAGAACATTATATTATGGGGGGAAATAAGCCTTTTAGCATAATGTTGAAATATAAATAAAATATTTTTTTTGAAGTTGGAATATGTTAAGAAATTATCTTGTCATTTTTGGTATTGTAGGTTATGGATCGCTTGCATCCCCCCGGTCCGAACGGGTCGTATTCCGTGCCTCCATTGCTGAGGCAGCCAGTCGTAGTTGCGGCCGCAAGGTGGTCGGTGCCAGTCGTGGCGTCAAGCCCCGAGCCCAATGGTGGACACCGGGGGTTAGGGCTGCTGTCAAGCTAATGGAGTCCTATCGAGCATGGATGGCCTATGGGACTCCCAAAGCAGCTGACAGGTACCGGCAGGCCAAGCGGCACGCGGCTTCGGCGGTGGTCGAGGCAAAAACTCGGGTGTGGGAGTAGTTCGGTGAGGCTATGGAGCATGGCCTTCAGTCGCCCTCGAAGAGGTTGCGGCAAACCGTCCGTCACCTCAGAAAGAAAAGCAGCCCCCAGTTCACACTGTTTACAGTGGGGATGGGGGCTTGCTGACCTCGACTGAAGATATACTGTAGTACATTGAGGCCCTTCTCAATTCCGCTGACATACCTTCCTTAGAGGAAGCAGAGTCTGAGGATACGTACGTGGACAGTTCTATCACCGTGGCTGAGGTAATTGGGGTATTAAAACGCTCCCCAATGGCAAGGCTCTGGGGGTAGACGAGTTTCGCCCTGAATTCCTCAAGGCTCTGGATGTTGGGAGACTGTCTTGGTTGACACGCCTCTACAAAATTGCATGGAAGTCGGGAACAGTACCTCTGGACTGGCAGACCGGGGTGGTGGTCCCCATTTTTAAAAAAAAGGCCGGAGGGTGTGTTCCAACTATAGGGGATCACACTCCTCAGCCTTCCTGGGAAAGTCTACTTCAGGGTGCTGGAGAGAAGGGTACCACCGTTAGTCGAACCTCGGTTAGGAGCTGCAATGTGGTTGTTGTCCTGGTCGCGGAACACTGGACCATCTCTACACCCTTCCAAGGGTACTCGAGGGTATGTGGGAGTTTGCCCAACTCTTCTACATGTGCTTTGTGGACCTGGAAAAGGCATTCGACCGTGTCCCTCGTGGTGTCCTGTGGGGGGTGCTCCGGGAGTACGGGATTGATGGCCCGCTACTACGTGCCATTCGGTCCTTGTACAATCGAAGCAGGAGCCTGGTTGGCATTGCCAGCAGTAAGTCCAGCTTGTTTCCGGTGAACGTTGGCCTCCGCCAAGGCTGCCCTTTGTCACCGATTCTGTTCATAATCTTCATGGACAGAATTTCTTGGCGCAGTCAAGCCGGAGTCCAGTTTGGTGACCTTAGGATCTCGTCTCTGCTATTTGCAACGATGTGGTCCTTATGGCCCCATCAGGCTGTGACCTTCAGCGTTTACTGGAGTAGTTTGGAGCTGAGTGTGAAGCTTCTGGGATGAGACTCAGCACCTCCAAATCCGAGGCCACGGTTCTCAGTCGGAAACGGGTGGACTGTACCCTCCGGGTTGGTCTTGCCTCAAGTGGAGGAGTTGAAGTATCTCGGGGTCTTGTTCACGAGTGAGGGAATGTTGGAGCGTGAGGTCCACAGACGGATCGGTGCAGCGTCAGCAGTAATGTGGTCGCTGTACCGGACCGTCGTGGTGAAGAGAGAGCTGAGCCGGAAAGGTAAAGACCCGGGAAAGACCTAGGACACGCTGGAGGAACTATGTCTCACAGCTGGCCTGGGAACGCCTTGGTGTCCTCCCGGTGGAGCTGGAAGAGGTTGCCAGAGACCGGGAAGTCTGGACTTCCCTACTGAGACTGCTGCCCCCGTGACCCGGATAAGCGGAAGAGAATGGAATGGTTATGGAAAAAGTCCTTTTGTTACGAGAATAAAGTCATTATGGAAATGAAGCCACAAAGAGAATTTTCAAGAAATAGTTAAATAAAATAAAAACCCCAAAAACAGCAAAAATGGAAAAAAATGTTTCATAGTTTATTTTATAGTAGTAACAGTTATTGACTTAATACAGTATTAACAGTAGCAATTGTTAGTATTAAACAAATCTGAAATATTTAACATATTTTTATGTATATTTTACTTATTTTTATTTTTGGTATTTATATCTTTATTCAATATATTCAATAAATTTGAAAACAGTTTAAATATTAATAAAAAAGATACTTTTTTAAAAAGTATTATTTTGTCAAAAAAATGTACAATGTTATGGAAATGAAGCAAAAAAAATCAAAATATTATTTAAGAAGAACGTTTAAGTATTTGGGAAATAAGGGGGGAGGGGGGCTTCATTTTAAGCGTATTATTTTGCATCATTTCATTTTCCACTGTGTGGCCCTCGCTGGAAAAAATGTTTGGACACCAAAACGAGAAACTGCTTTTGTCTTCTAACATGGGAGCGTACCAGCAACTAAAGGACTCCTTTTGTGTCCTGAAGTAAAATAAGCCAGAAATTGAACACAGTTCAGCACCTTTTTGTGTTGAGCCACCAGCCAACCTCGCCTCTCAACACGGTGACATTTAAACGCCCGTCTTGTTAAAGCTTTTTTTTCCCACCTCGGGGAGCGATTTCACACACGCAACACTGATGAAGTGCACCACCGATGGGTAAATCTTCCCGGGTCTACTCGGAGTTTTTAATCTGGCGTCCCTGGTGACGTTCCCACACTGGTGCTCCGCTGGTGGCGGTTTAAATCACACGGCGGCGATCGGTATTGCCGAGGAGCCCAGCTTCATTTGACATGTGCCGTAGTCTTCCCGGGAACCGCGACACGGCTGCTTTTTGCTCGTCGCATCGTTACGCCATCAGTTGATCTGCGCTCTCGGATCGCAGCGCTTCTTCCTTAATCTCGCTGGGGTGTCTTTGGGTTTAAGACCGTGACAAAGGCCTCGGTTGACATGGTAACACCGGGGTTAGTCTCTGCTAGATTGTGCTCTCAACAAGCGTGACGTTACGTCATCTAAGGCCCGCGGTATCTCACAAAAGTGAGGCATCGAGCGCTGAGCCGTAAGTCAGCAGCGCCGCCATACTGGGTGCGGCAAGAGTCGGAGCGGAGAAGACGCTTCATTAACGTGCTGTATGGAAGGTTTACTTCCCAACCCAAATTCCAGGTAATGACCTTTCACAGGTAAGACTTAACAGTTACCGCTGACAGCATGTGGCCCATAGACTGCCTGATCTTGCCATTATGGCATCGTTTTGGTAACATCATTTGCCGACATTGTGGAAAACACCGTATTCATTGTTCATTACAGTATATGCCGATGGGGTAGCGGCAGGCAGAGGGGGTAGTATACGCGGGAAACGCACGGCGTTGCTTGCAGTTGCACAATGTTTGCAGCCACGTCGAGAAGCTAATTGCGAATGCTGTATGGATTAGCACACAGACCAATGAACATCGTAGGTGTTCATTCCCGGACCAGAGATATAGGATGTCCCACATATTGGTATCGGTTGATATCGGAATCGGGACATTGAGAGTCGGACAGTATTGGATATGGGCAAAAAGGCCAGTATCGGACATGCCTACTTTTTATAAATCGAAAGACATAAGTCCCGTGCAGGGTGGACCGGACGTTACACGGTTTTGCCACAGGTTTCTAGTGTTGGCATTTTTAATGGTTAGTACACTTCTACTGCTTCTACTGCTTGACCCGCGGTACACGGTATCGTATCCGCTTTCGTTGATATGGCTGTGTATAGAGCTGGGTGATAATTGTTACGAATACCGCTAAATTCTTCCAGTGATAACCCCGATGAAGACCCACACAAGTTAGCGCAGCATGACATTGCATCCCCGCAGAAGCGAAAATTCTTAGGAACATCAGAAATGGTAAAAACGGAGCTAAAGGCACAACGAGCCACCGACAAGTTTGGATTTGAAGACCAGACTTTAACTCTGTCACTACTTCTATGTGAAAAAAGATCCTGATACGTGCTAAAGTCTGTATCGACCCAACCCCAGCCGTGTCCCTTGGGAGACCCTTGTTGCTAAAATGCAAGGGGTGGTCTACTACTTTCTTCCATTATTCTACAGGGGTTCAGAACATGCAGAAAGCAGTGGACTATGAACCGCCCCCGGTAGTCAAGGAAGGAATGTAATCTAATAGGTGTGTGTGTGTCATGGTCTACCATTGATCTTTGAAGATGGAGTAAGACCGGTCACCGCCTCCATCCAATCGCTTCCATACTCCTAAACGCCACCATCACCGGGATTTAGAGGTCGGGGATGTCAATTTGCTTTCCCGTCTTCTGGCTTTGTACCGACACGCCCTCCCCCTCGCCTCACTTAAGCAGACCGTAAAACAAGTGAGTCGTGCACAGCTCTGTGTTCCACTGTGTGTGTTTATGTTATGGCATGCTGGTTTCAAAGGCGGTGAAGCTGAACATGCTAGGAAGCTACTATACTTGTTTTTGCCACCGAGAGGATCTGGCAGCCCATGAAGGTTATATTTTTGCAGCACTAATGCCACACCTTGATTGTGTGACTCTATTAAAAATAGATCTGAAAACGTTCCAATGAGGCTAGATTACCTACTCTGTGCAGGTGAACAAATCAAGCGCTTTGTTTTTTTCCTGCCTGAGACGTTAACAGCCTGTGGCAAAAAAAAAAAAAAAAAACTTTCATTTTCCAAGGAAGACATTTTATCTGACTGGGTAGCGTGTTGGCCTCACAACCAAAGTGCATAAGGGTTGCCCTTGCCCTCATTGGTGTCACACCGGCTGCTTGGAGTGTGTGCCCGAATACAGTTCATCTTCCTGGGCTAGACCAGGTGGCTCCTCCCGCTCTATACTCTGGCTCTCCTGACCGCCGTAGCGGCACACCGGCTGCTCGCCGCATGTGTACGAATACAGTGCACCTTTCTGGGAGACATAGGCAGAGTCCATTTTATTTTTATTTACTTTTTTGCCTTTTTTTGTTTTGATGTATTTAAACGCTCTTGACATTCCAACTACACTGTTAAATATTCTTGAGAAATTAAAAGTAATTGCTTTTAGTACGATGCAAAAAAAAAAAAAGTCACAAAAAATGTCAGTATCGGTTGCTGTAATTTGTAGGACGATTATCGTAAAGCAAAATTAGTCAGTAGGAATGTCATGATTAAGGGCAATTCATGGTTGCACGTCCGATTCAAGGACAATCGTGGTTCATTTGGAACGATACGATCCGAAACGATTCAATAACTTTATGGCCAGAAATTCCATGTGGTCCAACACTATAAATCCCATCTAAAACCCCATACCAATCCCACCCCAAATTGAAGAGGAAGAAGTCCACTAGCTAACAAGAATGTATAGCAATGAAAATACACCCCATCATTCTATGAAAAAAAAATGCATTTCTAAGGACGTCCATACGGACTCTCCTACCTCAGCGCCAGCACTCAGCTTCGCGTGACGCCATCCGTGGGCCCCTGTCAACAGGCATGACTAATCGACTTATGCCAAGTCAAAATGTTGTGGTAAAAGATTGAGTTTAACGTCTTTATCATAAAAACAAGCTGAAAAGACATCCATATAAAACCTGCCGTACTTAAATGCAATGATTTATTTTCTAGTAGCCATGCACTCCATTGATTTTCTTTCTTTGGATGCCAGATTGATTGATATACGTCATCTGGAATGGCGATGGTGGTCCTAGGAATATAAACTGATACATCAATGTAGTGAATGAATCGTTACACCCAAATCAGCAGGTCCAGTTGGTGAAATCCAAATTTAATCCAGTTCTTTTTACATCCCAGTGTGGACAATGTATAGTAAAATCAAAATTTTAAAAAGAAGACATTAAGAGGAGGGCCGCACGGTGGCTGAGTGGTTAGCACATTGGCCACACAGTCAGGAGTTCAAATCTCCGTTGGGCATCTCTGTGTGGAGTTTGCTTGTTCTCCCCGTGCGTGTGTGGGTTTTCTCCGGGTACTCCGGTTTCCTCCCACATTCCAAAAACATGCATGTTAGGTTATTTGGCGACTCTAAATTGTCCATAGGTATGAATGTGAGTGTGAATGTTTGTCTATATGTGCCCTGCGATTGGCTGGCGACCAGTCCAGGGTGTACCCCGCCTCTCGCCCAAAGTCTGCTGGGATAGGCTCCAGCATCTCCGTGACCCTAATGAGGATAAGCGGCATAGAAAATGGATGGATGGATGGACATTAAGAGATATCTGATTGGGGGGAAAATATATCTTTAACCTCTAATTCCGATTGTCTTTTTAAAGACTGGCTTTTTGCTACGACGAGGATTTTCTCGACCCATTGGACCCTTAGTCTCAGTTGAAACCATCTTTCTATGATAAGGCTTTTTCAGCGACCCCCTCACCACCACATCTTCTCATCCCGCCTCACCATGGCAACATGTGTCACCTCGCCTTATGTGCCGGAGAACTTAACCTATTCATCCGAAGCAACGAGTGTTGTTGGCTGAGCGCATCACTTGATCCGAATGGAAGGGAGGGAGGGGGGAGGGAGAGGCGAGTTGGGGGGGGGACCCTGAAGGTAGACGCGAGTTCTCTCCTCCTCCTGACCTATTTAGATCATCACAACAAGCCTGGCCTAACACGGCCCGGGGTCCTCCGAGGCGACGTTTCTCTCACCGCCGGTGTCTCGCCATCGAAGCTGCGTTACCACGTCTGATGGCCGCTAATGGAATCTGTCACAGTCACAATGCAACCCGATTAAGATTCCAGATCATGTTTGCATCCGTGCTTTATTGACGAGGAGGTCACTTTTGCAGATGATCAAGCGCCCTGAGTGGCACTAGTGACTTGATGATTGAACGCATGTTGGAGCTATCCACCACCCAAAAAGCCGCCTGGTATCTAATGTGCGATCTAATTGCTAATAAGCTCTTTCATCTGGGTGTGCTCGTTTTGTTGCTAAATCCTGAGGATTGTCCTTTAATCCCCCCTCTCGTTTGAAGTTTTACTACGGATCTAGAAAGTCATCTGCATAGTAGCAGACATGGAAACATGGACGCCCTCTTGGTTTGGAACCAAGATGTTGCTGGTTTACTAGTGTGTTGGGGTGACTGTCTTGTTGAAACATAAGACAACATGACCTCTTCAAATATTTTGACATATGCAAACTGATTCACGATCCCTGCTATGGGATAAATAGGCCTAACACCATAGTGAAGAATCCTGATGCTTCACTGTCCTCGTCTCTCAAACTGTCTGCAACCATCGGACTCAGAACAATTTTACTCTCATCAGTCCACAAAATGTTCCCCCATTTCACGTTAGGCCAGTTGATGTGTTCTTTGGCAAATTGTAGGAACTTTGTGGGAGATTATTGTCAACAGATGAGCATCCCACAGACATCTTCTAACTGTCACAGTACTTACAGGTAACTCCAGACTGTCTTTGTTCATCCTGGAGCTGATCATTGGTTGAGGATTTGCCATTTTGGTTATTCTTCGATCCATTTTGATAGTTTTCTGCCGTGTGTCTCTGAACAGCCAAAAATGTTTTGCACTTCTTTACAACTTTTCCCCTCTCCAATAAACTTTTTAATCAAAGTACGCTGTTCTAGTGCACAATGTCTTGAATGACCCATTTTCCTCAGACTTTCAAAGAGAAATGCACGTTCAACAAGTTCTGGTTTCATCCTTAAATAGGGGTCACCTGAGTCACACCTGTTCTTTTTCCCCCACGAAATGGATCATTGACTGAATGCCTCACTGCTATTTTTGAACACAGCCCTTTCAACTAGTTTCCCAATTGCACAGCCTTATGAGCATGCATATGCGGACTGGGTCTTGTTGGGTTGCTGAGAATCTACTGCACCTATTGGTAACTTGTTTGCCATGGAGCAATAAAAATATACTATGAACAGTGATTAATCTGGTTAATCTATTATTTTGAACACCACAGTAATCCTACCGTCAGGATTACTGGACTGATTGCCCTTTCAAATAACAACCAAAAGCATCCAAGAAGCTCGGGTTTTTGGCTGTCACAAAGCTTCAGTAATGCGGTGCTGGATTTTGGGGGAAAATAAGGACTTACCCTGCAGCTGAGTTTTCATAAAGCCTGTTGCTTATGGCTTACGTCTGTTAACTGTGAGACCTGCTCAGCCAGATAACGGGTTCAAGAAGTCAGCCGTCGCAAACCATGCAAATGAGTTTTGGGGCTTTATTTTTACGTCGCCTTGTCGGCTTGCCGAGTAAGTAATGACGCAGAGCCCCGAGACCGCTTCACATCTCACAGACGCACGGAAAAATCAAAGCTGTGCAGCTCCACACCAAAAGTGTTAAGCACAAAGGATCATCAGAGGAGATTAAAAAGCCTATCTGCCCGTGCTCTTCTTTTATTTATTATCCATCCTACTCGTTCTCTGGTTTCCCTTTTTCTCTTTTATCTCGTCATCTTCTCCTGTTTTGGCCTCTTTCCCCCTCCCATCCCCTCTTCTGTCTCGAGCCATGGTTCCCAAAGTGGGGTACGCCAATTGTAATAAACATTAAAAACCTAACGCACTCAGTTAGGAGTGTGCCTGAACGCCTCACGGCGCAGGGAGGAAAAAAAGCGCACGATGTTCGTTGGTCTGTTTGCATCATATGCGGATTATTTTGTGTATTAAGAGTGTTTCATTTTGAATATTTCACTTGCATTGGTGTTCCAACCCGGGGAGAACCTGTCCCTGTGTCCCCTTTCCTCGAAAATTAGGCATTATTGTCGGTTGTATGTATTTCTGTACTCTGGATACTGCTTAATCATGATTTTAAAATTTCCCCTAGAATTTGGTAATAAATTCATACGCCGATTTAAACAGTAGCCATCGTGAGTGGACAAAAAAACTGATCCTCTAATTCAACCCATACAAATGGAAGGATGCCCATTTGATACTGCAATAAAACATATGTAGGATAATTACTAACTATATCTATTAAGGAAAGGTGTACAAAACTGTGGTGAGACCAGCCATGTTGTTTGGTTCAGAGACAGTGCCGCTGAGGAAAAGACAGGAGGTAGCAGAGATGAAGATGCTGAGGTTCTCTTTGGGTGTGACCAGGATGGACAGGATTAGGAATGAGCACATCAGAGGGACTGCACATGTTAGAGGTTTTGGAGATAAAGTCAGAAAGATAGTGAATGTATTGGTAGAAGGATGCTGAGTTTTGAATTGCCAGGCAGGAAGTCCAAAGAGGAGGTTTATGGATGTAGTGAAAGAGGACATGAAGGTAGTTGACGCAAGAGAAGAGGATACAGAAGACAGAGTTAAGTGGATAATTACTATCAATGCAAAACTTTTATCAAAATGTAACCATGCAGAATACACCTTTTGAGTTATTATAAATGTAATTAACCAATTATATAAATGCAGTTACCTAAAATGTTTTTTTCAAGTGTGCAGGGGGTGCATGGCTTCAGGTGACATTTCTGTGAGGGTCCACCGCTGTGAAAAGTTTGGCAGCCACTAGCCCAGGTGGTCCAAGATGGAGTGGCTGAGTCTCGCAGAGCCCACACTTATTTAGGCTGGGTCTTGTCACACATGGAGGGGCTGGAGATTGGGAACATCAGTCTGTTGGCTGCTTCTCACAAAGGCAACTGTCTCTTAAAACGTGCTTCACAGGAACTCGGAGTAAATATAGCACACATCGTGCATTTATTATTATTATTGTCCTCCATCCTGGATTTTATTCATCTCGGTGCTGCTTTTGATTGGGATACTTCAAAGAATGGCAGCACCACGAACCGCTTATTGTTTGGGCCCATTTAGAGGAGGCTGGCACGCACCAGCGCGGATCTGTTTTCATTTTGTGATTTACTGGCAGGGTCTCACGAGATGCGATGGAGGCGAGGCGCCTTGTGGGCTGCAGTGTTGCTTTTTCACCGAGTGGAAGGAATTTGGGTTAAGATCAACAAATTGTTGTCATTTTTTTCAAATGGCTGTATGTGTTGGTGTAGAAAAAAAAATAGTTGGGTGGCATGTGGACGGGCGCATTGATGGGGGCTGACTCATACTTTTTTTTTGTTTTCAAGGTTGGCAGGACTGTGAATGTCTTATATTCATGCTTGTTTTCAGCAACTCCTGCAGTGGTTTGTACAGATGCATAAAGGGATTTGCAGGAACAGGATGAGCACTGCCAGAACCCTACTAAATGACCTCCAGCAGGCCACTGGTGTGAATGTTTCTGACCAAACAATCAGAAAGAGGCTCCATGAGGGTGGCCTGAGAGCCGACGTCCTGTAGTGGGCCCGGTGCTCACTGCCCAGCACCGTAGTGCTCGACTGGCGTTTGCCGTAGATCACCAGAATTGGTGGCCACTGGCGCCCTGTGCTCTTCACCGATGAGAGCAAGTTCAACCTGAGCACACGCGAAAGACGTGAAAGGGTCTGGAGATGCCGTGGAGAACGTTATGCTGCCTGCAACATCATTCAGCATGACCTCAGATCTGGGAGGAGATCCCCCAGGACACCATCCCTGGTCCCATTAGGAGCATGCCCCGACTTTGTCAGGCATGCTACAAGCACGTGGGGGCCACACAAACTACTGGGAATCATTTGGAGTTGCTACAAGGAGATTTTGGCAAAATGGACCAGCCTGCTGCATCATTTTTTCACTTTCATTTTTGGGGTGTTTTTGATTTCCCCCCTCTATAGGGTGATCATTTTCATCTCTATCAAATGATGTGGCATCATTTTGTTACAAATACATCACCTACTAATTATCAGGAAAGATATTCAAGATCATTTCCCCCCCCGTTTAGATCTGATGTGTTTTCAAAGTGTTCCCCTAAGTTTTTTACACACAAACAGAAAATAATTTGGCTCCGAAAGGTAGTGAGAAGAAGACAAGCTTATTTACATTCACCCCGTGTTGGTAACACTACGTAAAGCCAATTATATTAACACCAAATGTTATACATTATAATACATCAGCAGGATATTGCCCTTCACGGGTGCAATATGCGTTATTGATAGTCCGTTATAACTGTACATCTTACCAATACTCATTAATATATCAACATACTGTATTCAATTAGCTCATTGTTTACATTATCTATAAGGTTACTATAATTATCACTAGAATAGGAAATGCCAAAATTAATTGGAATCAATCTGGCACATAAAATATATCATCATATATAGATTGAACAGCTTGGGGCTCAATACAAATCCCTGAGGGACCCCACAAGCAACGCCCACACAGTCAATTTTGTATTTGCATTCCCCCAATTTCACGTAGTGTTGTGCCACTTTTCTAGTCATGTGATAAAATGAGTTTCATTTTCAACTTTCAACAAAATGTTTTCAACATTCTGAAAAGATGCTAACCACTGTTAGCACGGTGAAGCAGAATAACAACACTGGGGGGACGAAACGTTTGTGCACAGAGCATTCCTCGGCCGCCGATTATGCTTGACGCTTTTGCCGTACTGTACTCGTTGTGCATAATGCCCACGTCACACAGCTTAAAAAAATGCAGGTTTTGCTGAAAGGTTGCTGTTGCCCTTTAGAGCAGCAACACCTCCGCACAGCTTGTGATCTCCTGCACGAGAGGGGAAACATTCCCGCCATCTTAACGGTAAGAACAGCCATAGAGATGAGAAATGATCTTTCCGCCTGCGTGTGTGCGTGCTGTCAACATCATAATAGAGATTCCAATGTGATATTGTGCCTGTGTAGCAGAAACACAGACTACACATGAAAGGCGGGGGGGTGCATGTTGAGGGGGAAGGCGGGCGCGGTGATGGCAGCGGTCTGGTGTGTATGACGTTGATGACGGTTATTCCCAGCCTTTTCAGTGAACACGTCGTGAACCTGCACATGCAATGTGTCAGAACAGTTGGAAAATGTGCTGCTATGAGATTTTTACATCGGAATATTGCCTTTTGTTTTTGCCAGGTTCCACATACAGCGTCCTTTCCACCATGCCGTCCGACTCCGAGAGCAGCAGCTCCCTCAGTAGCGTCGGTACGTATGATAATGCAAGGACAGTGATATCACCATACGAGCAAAACAGTATGAGACATGTTGATGTCACCTAGGAAACTGCAAAACGAGCATTAAATGCAAATGTATATTTGCTTTTTTATATTTGCAACTAATTATTTATGGATCCATAAATGCACAGATTTTTGCTACATTGTACTCTCAAAGTAGGCCCATCTCATTCACCAACAGTCGCTAATAATTAACGGATGTGTGATAACAGAAAAAATGTACATACACTGTTTGAAAACCCACCCCCATTTGACATGCTTCCAATCATCTCTTTTTATTGGGCGCTTAAACTGGTTGCGAAGTGTACGATTCCTTATTTATAATTGGAATATTTTTGTAGCTAGAGCATAGAAAACCTGTCTACCTTCTTAATATGCTTTTTAACATTATTAGAGCCCTCCAGACATGAAATAACACCCCTATAGGCACCTTTTATTACCCAATGTAGTAGACATAATAAGAGAAAATAAGACACATAAAGAGGCTATTGCTTCGTCAATGTAGCGTTACTGATGACCAGTGTAGAATTTTACATGTCATCACGTCGTCTTTGAACGCATCCTCTTAATGTCCTATTTTTGCATTTTACTTAGCCATTTTTTTATGCTTGGAAATGCTTCATCTAGCCCACAAATACATAACATTTGCTTGAATATGCAAGTTTGTTCACCAATAATAGTCTGCAGTCTACCAGGAAACGTTTTGTTTTCCTAAATTGTTATATTTTGAAAAGCTTTGCGATCTCAGTTTCAATGGTTTTCTAAATTAATTAAATATTCCTCAAGCGTTGAGATTTTGCTGTTTGGTGGTCTTTGAACGCACCGTAGGAGTGTGTTTGGCGGCGTATTCCACAATCAGTCCTGCCTCCAAAAGTGAGCAGAGCAAGGTGAACACAAGAAAACAGATGATGTGAAATCCTTACTGGAATTACAAGCTGTGTGGATTATGTAGAGGCGGCGTGGAGAAACAGTCTCTCGCCTGCTCGCCTCTGACGCTAACCTGATGACCAAGCTAAAGGCTGCACCGTGACTCTGATTCCATGTGTTCGTGGATCATCTTGCATTGTTGTTCATTAATGGTGAGTCGCTTTTAGGGGTGTCACGAGGCCCCCAACTCATGGGAGGGTGGAGGTGCTGCCAGGAGAAAGAGGAGTGTTTCCAACATCTGCTTGTCTCTGTTGGCTTGCATTGTGGGGGGTTTTAGAGCTTTCAGACCTGCATTGCACAATCAGATGTGGAGATCCTGCACGGAAGTCACGTCACCTACCAGAGACCGGAATTATGATCGTGACCGTATGCCCTCACGCTCCGAGCAGCCCCGGAGCCGCCCTGGAGGTCAGGAGAACCAGATTACAGAGCGGAGGAGCCACCTGGCCCACCCTAGTCGGACACCTACCACGAGCCGACCCGGTGCTGCCGTTGTTAATTTTGATAGTGATTAAGGGTGCGGACAAGTCGGAACTTCTACGTGTTTTGTTGTGATAAATATTTAGTAACTTTGAGGTAGCTCGGGCATCTAGTCCGGACGCCTCCCCGGTGAGGTGTTTCGAGCACGCCCGGCAATCGAAGAGAGAAGGTGGTGGGTGTTTCTCTTTTGTCAACCACGCACCTGCAAGCAATGATAGGGATAACGATACCATTCGTAGTGATATCAGTATTTAGTTGCACCCCTAGGCGTCAGCTACATCTGAGCAGTTTTTCATGCGACACGGACGATGCCCAGATATTAATCACAAAGTTCAGGAAGGGAGAGATTTTCCCCGCTTGCCCTCGCCTCGTTCTCCTCTTTCTTCAAGGATAGCTGCCGTGCTTGTTTTCCGCGGCTTTGACAAAGGTCCAAATGACTCAGCTGTGTTACATAAACCTCCAGAGGGGCCAAAATGTTGAGTCAAAGATGAACGTAATCCTCAAATTTCCTGCCCTGGAGTCCCAGCGCCACGGATGCGCTTTTCCGCCGAGCCGTGACGACTTAGTGACACATCTGCTTGTCTTTTTGGCTCCGAATCCAAAGGCGTACAGTCGCCTTATCCTAAACACGCTAATGATCAATCCTCCCCCAGATGCTGTTTAGCCCGTGACTGGGTCTTTTCATCCGTACATAAATACAGTCAAGAAAGTATCTCAAGAGTGGAAGTTAACCAAAACAATCTCTGGGCCGGAATGTTCTCCTCAAAGCACGGCGATATCGCATCCATCCGTGCACTTCTCTCCGGTCACAGGTTGGAATTGCAAGATGCGTCCTCATAGTTGCAGCAGTTTGGCCCCGCTCTGGAGGATTATGTAGGAATTACACCGCAAAAACACTTTCCGTACGATGACGATGCAATGCGGTTCTACACGAATGTAAAAATGACAACTATAATAATTATTCATATACATTAATATGAAAAAGGTAAATCATTCGCACATAGTCATCGGTGATAGGTTCCTGCACGCCCCCCGTGGCCCTAATGAGCTTAAGATTGAAGATGAATGAATGACTAAAACAATACATACAATAACAATTCAATTATGTTACATATCCTTACTAGTTCATACAAATATGTTTTGTATATGCATATAATTACAATGATTTTATTTATAATTACAAACAAACACAAAAACCTGACTGTTACTCAAAAAAGTGTTATTCTTTGTCAATATTATTTTTACACCATTAGTATGTTTTTTTTTAAATAATACTTTTTTTTCCCTGCAAGTTTGTCACACTTAAACGTTTCAAATTATAAACCTAATGTGTTTATCAGTCAGTGACAACACAACCGAACAGAAAATTATTAAAGGAGGAAAAAAATGTGTGTAAAAAGTGACTTTAGCCTAAAGCTAAGTGGTTGGGCCACCTTAGCAGCAACAATCTGCAATCAAGCGTTAACTTGCAATAACATGCAATGAGTCAACTTTGCAGAATTGTTGTCATTCAGTCACATTGGAGGCCACAGCATCTCAGGATGTTTCAGGTCAGGACTTGAGCTTTTGTGGGGTCTTTTGTGACCTCTTGGATGGGTTGTTGCTGCCCTCTGAGGGTAATTTTGGTTGGCCGGCCACTCCTGGGAAGGTTCCCTACTGTTCCATGTTTTCATTTTCATTTCATTTGTGGCTAATGGCTCTCACTATGGTTTGCTGGAGTCCCAAAGTTTTAGAAAATAGCTTTATAACTAAAGAACTTGAACATACTCTATGTCCAGTGGGATTTAAAAACATTTATTTTAATTTATTTAAACATGCATTTTGTTTAGATTTGTTGTTGTTGAGTAAAACGTAAATGCGTTTGAAGACATTTAAGTGCAAAAAAAAAAAGAAAATCAGAAAGTAGTTTGAGCTGGATTGTGTGCCTTGGATTGTACAATGAATGTCTCTGTCGCAGGTTCGCCTGTGAACGGCGAGGCGTCCTCCCCTCCACCCGCCATCAACGACAACCGGCCTCCCGCCGACAACTTGGACACAGTGTTGTTTCAGCTTCGCCAGGTGACCAGGGAGAGGGACGAGCTCCGCAAGCGTCTGGCCTTGGCATCGCCTGGCACCACCTTCGATGACTGCAGGTAAAAAGCCGCACTCGCCTGCCGCCTGCCAAGTCTTCCTTTTCAACGTGATTTTTGGAATCTGCACACGGGCTCCTGTAACAATTATTGTCCAACTTCTATGCGAGGAATGTCAACGCTTTGTGCCCTTGTGTCTGAGCCATTCTGAATGTCGATTGCCTGCCGCTCCTTCTCGTCTTTAAGGCCAAATTCCAAAGCCAGCCATGACTATGAGCGCCTAAAAAGCCAGTGCATGAGAGCCATGGCAGATCTGCAGTCTCTTCAGAACCAGCACACCAAGACACTGAAGAGGTGTGAGGAGGCTGTCAAAGAGGCTGACTTCTACCAGTAAGTATCCCTCAAGCTGATTGGACTATTTCCACTCTCTCTTGAAGGAGCACACCCCTTTTTTACCTTGTGCCTTTCACACGTCATCTGCGAGTTTGTGCAAAAGTTCCGCCTGCCCTTCTCGTTTACGCGTGCTCTTCCCAGCATGCTGCACAGCCGCGTCCTGGGTG
Organism: Oostethus manadensis; assembly: GCA_024372805.1. Lineage (NCBI taxonomy): Eukaryota > Metazoa > Chordata > Actinopteri > Syngnathiformes > Syngnathidae > Oostethus > Oostethus manadensis. The sequence continues at coordinate 1,595,913 of QODF01000065.1, read as the reverse complement.
AGCAGACGCAGCTCAAGGAGGAGATGGAGACGCTGAGGAGGGACAACGCTCAACTGGTCCGAGAGCACAACCACCTGAAACAGAACTGCGAGGAGCTCAAACGACTGCACAGTCAAGACCAGCAGGAGTTGTCGGACCTGCGGCTGCAGCAGCAGCAGGTAGAGTCCACTCGCACGTACTTATGCCAAAGAATATATATATATATATATTATTATTATAATATAAGTAGACCTGGAGACGCGAGGCATGCTGCACTCTGGGCTACAAAGGGTTCTCTGACCCATATAGGACACCGGGGATGGTGCAGTGCTGCTGCTGAGCTGGGTGGGGGAAAGCAAACAGAGCATTTCTGGGGGGAAAGGGCAGGCTCAGAGGAAAAAAGGGCTGTGGTTTGACCCAAAGCGTGTAGCTACAAGATGAGGATATGTGCTGTGTGGACAAGGTTAACTCAGCCCCGTGGGCACTGCAGCTATCCCAGGAGTCCAGCAGGTGATATCAGCAAGATCTCCAGTACTGAGACGCGCAGAATGAATAATGGCAATTCAAGGACACGCGTTGCTCCTGCTTTTGATTATTGTTTGGGCTGACATGTCTAAATAAAGCTCACAGGTTACGATACAATTCAAAAGCAGTATATTTTAAGAACACAATGATACAAATCCATACAGCGTACTGGGGCTGCAACTGACTATTATTTTCAGAATCGGTCGATTATTTTTTTGATTAATCTGATTTTTTTAAAGACATTTTTAATTTTCCCTTCTTGGCAGTAATCCCTTTAAGAATGCGTGAATGGACGTTTTCCCTCCAAAAATCATAGCGAAGAGGAAGATCTCAGTCACCGAAATTGAAGTAGCAAAGTATAAACCATCAGTTTATTTTTCCAAAGTCCAAGGTGATGTGAAGTATCTTGTTTTGCCTGAAACACAAAAGATTATTTGTCTGCCCTTATGGATCACTAAGGAAATTAAAAAAAATAGTTACATTATAGAGTGGCTAAAATCAGAATATTTATAGTACATTTTTAACGAAGCGATTAATCGGTTACCAAAACAGTTGTCGATTATTTGGATAATCGATTAATAATCGATTCATCAATTAATTGTTGCAGCTCTACAGGGTACAAAGTAGAGTTGGGAATAATTTTTACATACCCGGATAAATTCTTCCAATAAAAAAAACGACTTATACTGGTATAAATGATCATTTTAAACGATTAATATGGAAGTGGGTTGGTTTTGACAAAGCAGATCCAGAGACCGTAATATGCAATGTTTGCAAAGACAAAAACAACAAAAGAGTCTTTAATTATATCGACATCACGATATAAAATATATCTTATAAATAGGGTATAAATTGATATTTAAAAAATTCTTGTGCTACATGCTAATACAACAATAAATACAATTGTATTGTTTGATGTAGACATTCATCTTACATATTAAATAACGAAGCCGATTGTATAAAAGTGGTAAAGAACTACATCAAATTTTAGGTAAGGGTGTCAATTTTGGAAATACGGGCCATTATTTTATTCAAAAAATATGTAATGCGAGTGGCAACTCCACGATCTTTGAACGCACCATCTACGTTTGTCCCTGGCTGCACAGACAGACTACTATACTGTATTTTTCTGGTTTATGCTCCCCAATGCTGATAGCATGCATGAAGGAAAGATTTGGTGACTTTGAGGGCTAATGTGCGTAATTGTTCAGTGGACGTCTCCGGAAAAGCAAAGGCTAAAAGCATGTATTAAATTCCTATAATGTACTTATGTTTTGCTGCTGTGTGGAAAATGGGACTAGCTAGCACGCTGCTAATGCTATTGACATCTATTCTGGTCTTCAGTCATGGGAAGCTGGATTTGCTAGTCTCACGTTACTCTGCATGGCTCTACAATCCATTCATCTAAGGATTTATGGGTGAACTTACCGGAATACCCTTGCAAACAGGCAGAATTCCACCTTCCTGCCCCGACTTTGTCCCTCCGGTCCGTGTCGGTGCTGTCCATGCGGGACAAAGCTGGCTAGAGACTGAGTCATGTGACCATTTGATCTGCAGGTAATGCGAGAAAAGGGCTCCTCTGAGGTGCTGAACAAGCTCTACGACACGGCCATGGACAAGCTGGAGGGCGTGAAGAAGGAGTACGACGCCCTCAGCAAGCGCTACAGCGAACAGGTGGCCACCCACAACACCGACCTGAGCCGCCTGGAGCAGGCCGAGGAGGAGAACCGGCGGCTGCAGAAGCAGACGGACGCGTTGTTGGTGCAGCGGGATTCGGCCATGCACTACCAGCAGCAGTACTCCACTTCCATGAGGAGGTGACAGCGACATTGCGTGTTGTAGATGTAGAAGATATATACATGTCGGTCTAATCCGCTATTTCATGATCAGCTTTTTCCTTCACACAAACACCATCTGATGGGCCAGCTGTTGGGCTTTTTGAGAGGGAATTCTGCCAAGTGAAAGTGTCCTTGTATTCCGCGATTACACAAAGCGCTCCGTCAATACAAGCTCATGTACAGAAAACGGCCCATCTTCAAAAATAACCTCAAGCGCGTCCTTCCCAGGTTTGATTCCGTGCAGCAGGAGCTGAGCAAGTCCTCGGCCCAGAACAAGGAGCTCCAGCGAGAGATGGAGCGGCTGCAGTCGGAGGTGACCCGCTACAAGAACCTGCAGCTGAAGGCGTCCAAGGACTGCGACAAGTACAAGGAGGAAAGGGACTCGGTCTTCAACGAGTACCGCCTCATCATGAGCGAGCGCGACCAGGTCATCAAGGAGCTGGACAAGCTGCAGACGGAGCTGGAGGCGGCCGAGGCCCGGCTGAAGAACACCTCCTCGGAGAGGGTGGTGGCAAGCGAGGAGTTGGAGGCGCTCAGACAGGTATTGTGTGGACACCCTTAGTGTATGTTTGCTTTGAAAGCCTTCTTCTTTTCTTTGGGCTTATCCCTTAGGGGTCACCACAGCCAATCAGTTGCCTCCATCTAACCGTCTTCTGTATCCTCTTCTCTTGTGCCAGCTACCTTCATGTCCTCTTTCACTACATCCATAAACCTCCTCTTTGCTCTTCCTCTTGGCCTTCTGCCTGGCAATTCAAAACTCAGCATCCTTCTACCAACATATTCACTATCTCTCCTCTGGACATGTCCCAACCATCTCTGACTTTATCTCCAAAACCTCTAGCATGTGCTGTCCCTCTGATGTGCTCATTCCTGATCCTGTCCATCCTGGTCACACCCAAAGAGAACCTCAGCATCTTCATCTCTGCACCCTCCAGCTCTTCCTCCTCTCTTTTCTTCAGCGGCACTTTCATGTCTAAATAAATATTATTATATAAATACAGAATCCTCGGGTGTCCATGCGGCTGCCCAACCTTTGACTAGTTTAGATTTTGATTTTTCCCCCTATAATAAGTAACAATAGTGTACAATTATTGACATATATTCGTCTTTGAGATTGCCATTTTTCTTGAATGACATATGCTAGGGGTGGTCCATATTTGTCAGGCCAAAACGAGGGAATTATGACGCCATACAGTTGATCTGATCGCATTAAAATAGCTCCGATCATTTTTTAAAAAGTCCCAATGAGGTGAGATTAGCTGTACTGTGTGGGTGAGCAAATCAAGCGGTCCTTTTCCCTCCTGCCTGCGACGTTAGCGGCCTTCTTAGCGTCTCCTGAGCTCACTAAGTGAATGTTTGTTTACAAGAGACTTTTCACTTGCTTGTAGTACCAAATGAGGGCGGGGGGGGGCAAAATCTGAGCGCCAAAAAAAAAAGCTTATCAGCCGCCTGAAACGCCAGCATTGCTACGACGCCCGGGGCTTGTTGTGTCACGGCGTTTGTAAAGTGCGAAAGGTTTGCCGGAGAACCTCCGTGGAGACACACGGGCTGCTCGGAACGTGCGCCCGAATGCAGTGCGCTTTCCTGGGGCTCTTCCCGCTCTATACCGGCCTGTCATTTTAGGCCAAATCCTGTCCTTTGACCACCAAAGCTCAAGTGTTTGCTTTTTAGTTAACTTTAGTGTGATTAGCGGTAATGCATCGCATTTGGGAAGAACCGCCTTTAGTCTTTTATAAAAGAGGCAATCAGTGAGTTTATCTTTTTTTATTTTTTTACCGGCTGGTGAAATGAAGGCCATGAATACCCAAGACGCAGCATTAAAATAGTTGCGCTCCCCTCCCCCCCCTTTTTTGAAGAACCTCTCTGAGCAAACTGGAAGCCTGCCCGGCTCAGCCTGTCAACGACTCACATTTGGGTTTTTGAGGACGTTTCACTCTCCCCTCTCCCCGTCGCAGGAGTTGAGCTCGTCCCTGGTGGACCGCGACCGGGCCATCTGCGAGAGGAACGAGCTGCTGGAGAAGTACTGCCACGAGGTGAAGGACAAAGCCGAGGCCCAGAAGGAGCTGAGCCAGGCCTGCAAGGACATCGAGATGGTGCGAGAGGAGCGGGACGTGGCCCGCAAGGAGAGGACGGAGGCCATCATTCAAAGGGATCAGCTGCTGCGGGAGTACTATCAGGCCCGGCAGGTGAGCCTCCGCTGCCTCACCTGGGCCCCGAGTCAAAGGGGAGACGTTTTAGGAAGAGATTAGTGGTTCCAGGGAGGATTACAAGATGTCCCCGGACTCACCCTGAAGCAGATTTAGGTCACACTGCTGTCACCCCTCTTCAAAATACGGAGCTGTTTCCTTTACAAATATAAAAGTGGTCACTTTTATTCATTCATGACTTCATTTGCTAATATATAAAATATTTACTAATACAAGCCCAAAGGTATTCATACCCCCCCCCCCCTCCACATTTAAATGGTTTCTCTCTCCCTGTTGATTTGGTGTCTTTGGTGTGGAAATGACAAAAGTGTTCTTTTTGAAATATATATAAAATAAAATTAAAAAGAAAAATTATGTTCCAAAACAAAAGAAGGCGAATATATATATATACTATAATATAACATTTCAGGAACAATACTTTTTGTTTTTTTTTTAATAAAACCTTTTTTTGATCTGTTTTAAATTTGAATTTTTAAATGTCATATTGATTGTATTATTAATATTAAGTCATAATTAATACATAAATAAATAAATTTAATTAATTAAAAAATAAAAATACATGTGGAACAATTTACCAAAATTACAATTACAACAATTAAAAAAGAAAAAAAACATTCCAGGAACTTTTTTTTTATTTTTTTACAAAAACTTTTTTTTTTTAATTGTAGTTATTATTTTTTATAATAATTAAATTAATGACATATGTATTTTAAAATAAAAAATAAATGTAAAAACAATTTATAAAAATGCAATTAAAATAAATAAAAATAAATAACATTTTAGGAACAATACGCGAATATATATATTAACCTTTTTAGCTTTGTTTCTTATCGTAGTCATTATAATTATTATAGATTTAATATTAAGTCATAAAATTAGGTATGCGTGTGTGTTATACAATAAATATATATTTAATATTCATCAATAACAATTAAATGATGTATTAAACAGTAAAAATAAATGAAGAAAATGTAAATAAAGTAAATACCAAGTATCCACAGACGTTTGTGTACTTTTTAGCTGAGCTAAGACTCCAGTTAGTTCAGATTCAGAGCCTTATACTAAATCATTTCTGACATCCATCCTAAAGAAACCTGAAGGCTAATTTAGGTTTGAAAATCCCCCACACGGAATGCCGAAATTTGGTGATGTACCAAACTTGAAGGTTTGTGTAACAAACTTGCGTCCGCCAAAACTGAGAACTATTATCTTTTAAAAAGGCCGAGTTTTGGATGGAAGTCTGGCGGGAGTGCGAAAGCAACACATGGCCCGCTGTGCTAATCTCATGCATTCACGCAGAAACAAGACTCGGCCACGCTGGACATGGAGCGCGCCAACAAGGAGATGGAGATGCTGAGGAAGCAGTATGAGGCCATGTCCCAGGAGCTGAAGGAAGCCACGCAGGAGACCGAGGTGGCCAAATGTCGCCGGGACTGGGCCTTCCAAGAGCGGGACAAAATAGTGGCGGAGAGGGAGAGCATCAGGTGCGAGGAGCTACCAGATGATACACGGCGGGCCCCCCTAACCCCTGCCCTCCGTCCCCAGGACGCTGTGCGATAACCTGCGTCGGGAGCGGGACCGAGCGGTCAGCGACCTCGCCGACGCCCTGCGGAATCTGGACGACACGAGGAAGCAGAAGAACGACTCTTTGCGCGAGCTGAAGGAAATGAAGTGAGTCGGGTAATCGCAGAAGCTGACAAGCGCCGGCAAACAACCGAGCAAAATCCTCCCCCGTTTGAACAACATCACCCTCCCCCCTCCCAGCCGTTTAAAAGCTGCCGCTCTTGTAGTCGGCGTGCGGCCGGGTGTTACCTCTAACATTTCGCTTTCAGACACCGTGGAGCCCACTCATCCTCCCCACATGCTTAGATTACAAACCTAATCCCGGGAAGGCTGCAGTCATTTTGGTCCCTTTTTTTATTGCGTGTTAAAGCGCCCTCTGCTGGCCCGTGATGTGTATGACAGCCTGAACGATGGAAATGGAAGCTTAGCATTCCCAACCTCTGTGCTGCAACACAACACAAGTAGTCCGGTTTCACTACATTGATCATTCATTTAATAACTTGTTGACTGCAAATGTAGCTTTGGTCAAGATCCCTCCATTTAGGCTGTCAAAAATGTTTTTATTTAAATTAATTTCAAAATGTAATTTCGTATCATTTAAAAATAATGAATGTATAAGATAATATCTCATTCTATTTACATGTTGAACAAATTAAACATGCATTTTAAAATAAAACAAATATGTAAAAATAAAAAATAACGTGTGTATGTACGTTAACAAATAGTAATAAATTATATACAGAACATTTAACGGCAGATCATTGAAATAACCACACAGTTTGTCCAACACGGTATTTACACGGTGCCAAAACAATATGCAAAAACTAAATACAATCAATTGAATTAGTTTAATTTTTTATTACATTTTTACATAAAAAAAAGAAAAATATTAAATATATTAAATATAACTACAGTGTAATTACAAACTAACAAATTTAATTACATTTTTTAAATTGTTTTTAAATATTTTTCAATTTCATATTTAATGTTTTAATAATATTATTTTGTTTATTTCATTAATATTAGATTATATTTATTATTCATTGTTTTTTAATTTATCATTAATTTAAAATTAATATAATTAAATTATATGTAATTTTTCCCCAGATTTTTTTATGTTCATTTTATTTTTTTTGGGCACCCCCTAGCATGTGCTTATATTGCCTGATGGGCCAGCCGGCTCTGTTTCTATAGCAACAATGCACAGTTGACAGGCACAATAATGAAATCTCCCCACTAGATGGCAGCATATCAGTAAGGAACTCCTACATTCACTTCATAGTGTGTTTTTCTAATAGGAAATGTTATTCTTTTTATTGAAATGATTGTTTAATATTTTGTGCTTTGGCTCAATGAAAGGGAGAAAATGGAGGGACAACTGGAGAAGGAGGCCCGGTTCTGTCAGCTTATGGCCCACAGCTCACACGACTCGGCCATCGACACGGACTCCCTGGAGTGGGAGACGGAGGTGGTGGAGTTTGAGAAAGACCGGGTAAGAGCGGTTCTGAGTGCATTCAGGGTGCGTTTGTTCTGACCCCGTCACGAACCGACGTTCCACCCCCAGGACGACATGGATTTGAAGGCGCTTGGGTTTGACATCGCTGAGGGGGTAAATGACCCGTATTTACCGGGAGATTGCGGGATATTTGTGACGCGGGTGGACAAAGGAAGTATCGCTGATGGCAGGTTGAGGTGAGAGCGCCGCGCTCGCCGTCTCTTGGCGACCTCCCGTTGACGCCGCTTCCTTTGCGCCGCCAGGGTGAACGACTGGTTGCTGAAGATAAACGACATCGATCTGACCAACAAGGACAGGAAGCAGGTGATGAAGGCGGTCCTTAACGTCAGCGGCTTGATCAACATGGTGGTGCGGAGGAGGAAGTCCCTGGGCGGCCGTCTGGTCACTCCCGTCCATATCAACCTCCTGGGACACAAAGGTACGTTTGGCCTACCGCATTTATTGTTCCGCTCCGCTGTGGCTTGCGTTTTGCTTTTAAGTCCCGCCTTCCATCGCTGCCACAGCACTGCCATTGGCGGACTTTGTAAGTCGCTGTTCATGCAGCCATTGGCTCATCCACACGCCAATCATGTTATGGGATTGCACAACCACTAAATGATCATTTCTTTTTTTGGAAGCACATTACTGTGTATTTTTATTATTACTTTTATTATGTATTATTGTAACTATGTATTGTTTTTATTATGAATGTTCATTCATTCGTTCATTTTCATCATCATTATTTGTTATTATAACTGTTTTTATTATTTTTGTTTGTTATTATAACTATATATTGTTTTCACTCTTTGTGGGGAAACCAAACGATAACACACGTATTCATTGGTGGTTGACATGGTATCAGTCGATATCAGCACGGTAATGATGTCATATTGGTAAGAGGATGATATCAAGCATCTGTAATCACAATTTGAGAGTTGAGCTGCCGCCGACATCGGTATCGTTTGATATCGGTAATAAAGCATAGGGCTGCCGATATCTGTATTTGATATTGGTAAAGAAGTGCAGCATGATATCAGAAAGAAAACCAATACTGAGCATCTCTCACGAGTTGGGAGAAGAGTTGCTACAAATATCGACATGGGTGGTAGATATCGGTAGGAAAGCTAGTATCGAGCATCTCGGTTTGAGAGAAGAGCAGCTGCCAATATCGGTATTGTTTGTAATTGATAACGAAATGCAGGATGATATCAATAAGAGAGCCAATATGGTGCATCTCTCACAACAGTAGTTGGAGCGAAGAGTGCCTCTCTTGGTATCATTTGATATTGGTAATAAAGCGTAGGATGATATCGGCCACTCAAAACAGTAATTTGAGAAAAGATCTGTATCGTTCAATAATGGTAATGAAGAGCAGGATGATATCGGTAAGAAAGCCGATATTGAGCATCTCTTACGACAGATTGAGACGAGATCTGCTGCTATTTCTTGATATCCCTACGGGTAATGAAGTGGTGGACGATATCGGTAATAAATGCCGAGTAGCCGTACGGAACGCGGGATGACATTTCGGGAGTAACTTTGGCGCTGCTTCCTCTCTGATGCGACCCAGACAGCGGAATCGGCCTGGAGAACGGCGTGTTCGTCACCACGGTGGTCCAGGGCAGCCCGGCTGCCAGGGAGGGCACGCTCACTGTGGGAGACAGACTGATCGCCGTGAGTCACACGCACTTCCACAACCTTCTCTTTTCTGCCTGCAGTCACGTCTATCGCACCCGCACTCACTCACTTTTCCCTCTTAATCCCGGCTTTATTCCATCCCGACCCACGCACACTCGCTGCTCAGATAAAGTGGGATTTACTTGAATATGGAAAGTAGAGAGGGAGGAAAGAGTTCTTCTTTTGATGAAATCCACTTGCAGCTCGGGAAGGCGAGCTGGAAGTGTCCTCACACGCTTCCAGAAGGCTCAGGAACTTGAAACGCTCCCTCATAAACAAATGCATGTTGTTTGTTCACGTCTCACTGCTAAAAGTTCACACTGCAGCCTAAATTCCAACGTCTTTATTGCGACCCGTATCTCCTTTTTCTCGTGTCTTTGCGAACGGCACAATTTTCAGATTTGGGCCAGGGAAAAGCTCGGGTTTGAAAGAGGGGTGAAAGAAGCCTCTTTCGTCAAGAAGCATAACAGTGTCAGCCGAGAATGCGACTGCGGTAAGGAAAGCAGGCGCTAAAGTCGATTCTGAAATCAATATAGCGATACTTCAGATACCTAATTTTGTACTTACGTGTGTTTTCTGATGTTGTATATTAGCTTGGCTATATGTTGCATCACCCCACTACCTCATTATACTTAGTAATCAATAAATGACTGTCGTCTTGTATTCTTTATGCTGGGATTTGGACGTTGCCTTTTGAAGGCATATACAGTATTAATTGGTATCGCCGATACCTGCCTGATTTTTACCGAGTATCGAATCAGAACTGAAATCAATGGTATCGCACCCACCGCAGCAGTCTTTACTTTTGTGAAAACAGGGAAATGCGAGTGATGTCGTGCTCCTGCACAGGCGCGCCGCTTCACGTTCACATAAGAAGCTGCAGTCTTTTGGAAATGTAAAACCACCACATAAAAAATCGGATAAAAAAAATCGGAATTGGGAATCCCACCCTGCGGTGCGAGCGTAGCCGTTGTCACGCTGTTTTTTGGCTTTTGACTAAAGGAAAGGAAAATTAAATGTCAAACTCCCGGAAAATGTTCTCTTTCTCTGTTTCTTAATCTTCTATCACATCCACTTTGAAACTTCCTCTCTCCGTCTATTCCATCAATCCCGCTCAAGTTGATGCCTTTGTGACGGAAACGGGGAGATTGTGGGCCCCCAGACTAAAAAGCGCTGGCCTAGATTTCCTGAGCTTCTCCCCGCCCCAAGCGTCGCAGAGTCCCCCCCCCCAAACAAAGATGCACCGGACTGACAAATCATGAGGCAAAAAGCAAAGCGCGGCGCCGTCATGACTTCTGTCGTCTGCCCTTCCCCAGATAAACGGCATCGCTCTGGATAACAAATCTGTGACCGAGTGCGAGGCGCTGTTGAGGAACGGCAGGGACGCGCTCAGCCTCTCTCTCGTGAAGGTAGGCCCTGTTCTCTCAGCTTCCAATCTTCCAAATCCTCCCGTCTTCGTTTTTCACGCCCTGCCTTGCGAAAGGAATCCTCCTTTGGTGCAATTCCACCCAAAAGACTCAACCGAGTCACACAAAGCAATGAATGAGCTGCGGCACCGTTTTGGTACGAACTGCGAGGACCAGTCCAACGTACAGTATGGACATCTTTTTTATTTACTGTTTTAGATGGCTGTTTTCGTTTCTCCCCGTAGTTCAAATACTCTTAAGAGTATTATAAGTCCACGATTAACAGCATTACAGAATAAACTATTTCCTAATTCTAGTGGTGTGTGGTCGGGTGAACGTGGAGGGTATTCAACAAAACCATGGTTTGGCAAGATCTCATCAAGGAAGGATCTAACATCGCGATGGTAGTGTGGGTGTGCCTTCTTTGATGACATCTTGCCCAACAGGTGGATTGGACGGAGGGGTTTTGTTGAATACCCTCCACGTACACCAGACCTCACACCCCCAGACCTCTTTTTATGGGCATACCTCAAAGACAACGTCTACGCAGTGAGACCTGCAACAGTCATTGAATCGAGAGCGACCATGGAACGTGAATGCAATGAAAATTAAACGAGTTATAATAAACACCTAGTTTACAATTATTTAAAATGTGTATGCATTTTCTGGGACACCCTGTGTATATACACACACAAACACACACTTGTATATACTAGCTAGTGTCCGAAGACAGGACTCCAAATGTGACTTTTGACCACAGTGACATTGTTTTAAAAACAAAAACAAGCAATGCGGTTAGTTTGGAGCCCGTTTTTGTCCCACGTGGAAGTGGATACCATGTTCCTGGGGTACCTAATAACTTTTTACTGTCACTGAACAATTTTGCTCTCTCTTTGTCATGATACTATTGATGTCATGATATCGAGCCTTATGATGGCGATACCATCACATGGGGTCTTCTGGCTGATTTTGGTAGCTCACCATTGGCTCAAAGAATATAATTTCAAACGCTATTCAAAAATATCCGCCCAAAAGTCTATTTCTTTTTAATAGTGACCTATTTTCCGTGGGCTTTTGGAATTGTCTAACTGCAGCCCCGGCCATTAGCACTCGTCATAAATCTAATGAAACATGTACAGTTAATCCATGTGATCGGTATCGGCCGATCTCACTGATGGATGATCGGTATTGGAATCGGCAGCATAAAACCCTGATTGGAGATTCCCAAAGTATTCTTCTTCTTCTTATTATTATATCTTAATTTGCCACTACAAAGGCAGGAAAAACGGTGGGGGACATTTCCACAAAGGTTTGAATTAGGATTGCGTTATTGGGCTCGTTAAAATGTGCTCCTAAGCTTCTCAGTGGGCGTGATTGGTGTCTTTTCTGCTCCACAGTTCTTTCCTCACAGTACGTCCGGCCAGAACATCTTTGAGAGTCTGCGCGATTCCTCTGAGAAGAACGGGCGGGTTCACGTGTCAGAAATCCACTCGCGGAACAGCCGCAACCTGAAACACAACAGCTCGACGCAGACGGACATCTTCTGCCCCGACGTCGGGAGCACCGGGGAGAGGAGGAAGCTCCGAGGGGAACCCGATGAGCTTTACGGCGACACGGGCAAGCCTTTCTCCACGGGTTCCCTTCACGCCACCAGCCTGCGGCCGACTTCCGACTTGGGCACGGGCCGCTACGGCCCCAGCGCCTTCCAAGAGTGCTGCCCCTACGCCAAGGCGCCGTCCTCCTTGCCGTTTGACCCCGTCTCCGCTCCAGAGTGCCTCACGATGGAGGCCAGCCAGGACAGGAAGCACAGCGGGGGAACGTGGCCCAAGATGGTGGTGGGGGGCATGTCAGTAGCGCCGGACAGCACCAGTCCGATCACGGCAGCGGCGCAGCTCTCCATCTACAAATCACCCAAGCAGAGGAAGTCCATCTTCGACCCGGACACCTTCAAACGCCCTGAAACGCCCTCCTCCAAGATGGAGTACATGGCGGCCAATCAGATAGCGGCGGTGGCAGCTGCTGCGGCGTCAGCGTCGCACTCTCCGCAGCCCTCGAGGACGGACTCCCTCTCCTCTTCCTCCACCCCCACTCCAACCCCCCCGACCCCCCCCACCCGCAGCGACTCCTTCAAGTTCAAACACAAACATCAAAGCAGCTCCGCCTCCGATTGCACCATCACGTCGGATGGCAAGGGAGACGCCGTCGTCTCCGCAGCGACGGGGGAGCGGGAGAGAGACCGCAACGGGAACCACTACTTCCTGGACGGCAAAGTCCTGACCTCGAGGAAGTCGTGCGACGAGGACATCGGGCGCACCAGAGGGGAGGAGCCGGAAGTGAAGAGGCCGCGCCCTAAGTCCGCCCCCGCGCTTCGCCGCAGGATGACGCCACAGACCATCACTCTTCCCTCCTTCCAGGTCGGTCCGTTAAGTGAATTAAACCCGGATAGATAACAAGCTCTGTGTGCTAAATCACTCACACCCCCTCGCGGTATGAGATTGATACCTCCTTTCCATCAAAAGACGTGATGCATTTTGGAGGTGAGCGCCCCCACAACGGGGACACATTTCGCATCCCCCACGGAGCCGAAGCAGGAATTTTGTCCCGCAATTTACGGCCCCGTCAGAGCGGTGCCGGAGGACTTTGCCTTTTGAGCCCAGGAGGAGCTGACTCGCTCTTCTGGGCTCCGGAGCACAAAAGATCTCACGGCCATTGGATTTTAAAGATGATCTCCTTCCTAAAAAGACTTCTAACCTGTTTCTTGTCGTCCATCGCAGAGCTACCCCAACGACGAGCATTCGCCAGAACCCAGAGACATGCTGCGCTCCTCCCCCAGTCGCTCCCACCGGCACAGCGTCGGCTTCGTCCCCACCGTCTACAACGGCACGCTGCCTCCCAGTGAGTCTCTCAAGCACCGCCCACCCCACCACGCGCACGCTTTTCTTGACGCGCTTGTCTCTTCTGTCAGATTCAGCCCACCGGGGCTTGTCCCCCTGCCCCGCCGTGACGGCCGTGATGAGGAATCCCGTGTACACGGTGCGCAGCCATCGCGTTCACACCAGCAACTGTCCGTCCGTCGCCTCCCAGATCTGTCAGCAGCACACACCCACCAGGTGACATCCTTGCGTGGAGATCCCGGTTCTCCCGAACGCAGCATCGGCACCGTGGTGTCGGGGTGTCGCGAGACACCCGCTGTGACGAAACACAAGATTGGGCCTGCGTGACGAGATTCTAACATTACTAGCGCAGTGGAACCTCGAGATACAAAATGAATGAGTTCTGGCGGAGCTTTCATATCTTAGAATGTTTGTTATGAGACAAGATGGACCTTGAAAGAACCTAATTCGGTACTGCCACTCGTATAAAGTACAAATATTGTACCCACCCGAAAGAAATATGACAACATAATCATAACATGTCCAAGAATTAAAAAAAAAAAAAGAAAATCAATGAAAAATCATAAATGTTGTTGGGAATAATGACCTTTCGGGTCGAGCGAGGTGAGATTGATGGCGGAGGAGGCAGATGGCAGAAATCGTACGTAAGTTTGCGTACTGTAACATCACGTACCGACTTTTTAAAAAGGTTACATTTTTAAAAATGGGCGGGAGCTTTTCGTGTTCCAAAGCAAAGGATGATGGGAGATAACCAACGGACAGCTGCTTCTTCTTGGGTTTTACGGCGGTTGGCATGCATCACTTTGGTGCTTTCCCGGGGTGGTAAGGGAGGGCGGCTGGTATGGCGGTGCAGTACATTCCAAGACCACACGATAAGCTACGAAAGGAATCCTGCGAGGACTTTCGATTTTTGTTGTATTTTTTTGTTAACAAGGATGGAAATTTCTCCGAAGCCCGATTCGTATGATGAATTTTCCGTACAACGAGGTCATTAGAATCCGACAATGAAAGAATTTGACTATGTTGCCATCTGCTTATCGCACGTTACATTCTGTGTGTATGCTGGCGGCCCCGTTTCCCCCCACCAGACAAATATACTGTATGACTCCGCTCTCCATGAAGGCGCTGAAGGTAATGCACAGAGTGAACCCTCTTCCTACCTATTTGGAGGCGGGAGATGAGGGCGATAAGGCGGGCAAAATTATCGGGTTTATTTTCATTTATTGTGTGATTAATTCAGTTCTTCATTACGGTTCCAGGCCTAGTGCCCACAAGACGTTTTTCTTCTCGACAACATACCTTGTCTCGTTTCAATCTCTTGAGCTCTCGTGACACCCCGACGTTCTTGGATTGCAAGAACCCACAAAGGACTGCACAACAAGCTTTGCAGCCGTTAAAAAGGGAGACCCCGGATTGTTTGACATTTACAGTCTCCGCTGGCTTCTTCTGACGACTAAGAGTTTCCTCAAGGGGGAAATGGAATGTAGTTAATGTTTTGAACCATCTGACCTGTTTCTGTACAAGCACGGCATGCCTCACCCCCCCTCTCCTCCTGCGCCGTCCTTTCCGCAGCCCCGAGCATCAGGGCCGACCGAGCCTGGACATCAGCCAGCAGAAGCGGGCCGGCGATTACTCCGAATCCTCCTCGTCACGCAGCAGCCGAGCCTCACACGGTACGAACTCTCTGCCCTCCAGCGCACGGCTCGGTCAGTCCGACGCGCACGCACCTGAAAGTTCACGCGCGGCCACGCCCTCCTTTTCGGAAGTTTCGTCGCCGGATTCACTCCGCTGTCGTTTGACGTCTGCTGCAGGTTCTTCTAATAACGTGCAGTACCGAGCCGAGAGGATCAAGATCCCTTCCACTCCTCGCTATCCTCGCTCCATGCTGGGCTCGGACAGAGGTAAGCGGGCATCGTTTAAAGTTGAATTCCAATTCCTGATGACTGTCGATTCAGATGCTTTAAGAGGCACGCTCATAAAAGTTTGCGTGGTTTTAGGGGGGCTAACCTTGTTTTTTATGCTATGAAACTAATCATATGAACTTTTGATCAACTTTGGCTATGAATTTCTCTCATGGCTCAACCAGTATGCAAGTAGTACTCTAGTAATAAGTTATTTATTTTTTTCAACAGCGTATGAATGTACAATGTGTTCTGCATCCTAATTGGCTCAGGGAGAACCCACGTGTTGTCTGCGCCCTGATTGGCTACAGGGCTCTATGCCACTGTCAATCTCCTCCGTGACTTCCTGAGTGCGTTCGATTTGCCAAACTGACAGAAACGCTCCATCGCTGGTAGCGTGACTCTGAAGTTTGCCAGTTTTATCCCCGACCACGCCCGCAGTGTCGACAGACCCAAAAGGCACCCAAAAGGCGTCATCATTTCCTGATAATTATTGTGCACCACCGATGTTACACTCGCATGTTACCAGCGACATCACGCTGGGTTAGTTTATGTGCAGAAGACAAGCAGCTAGAACTGCAGTTTTTTTTTAAGGTGCTTAACAAAGCCGGCTATTCTTTGCAAAGCTGACTACCGTGACGGGGCGGGCTCATCTAGCTTGGTGGAGGGTGGTCAGAGGTGGCAACATGTCCGAGCCAGAACTTAAAAATATTGTAATGCAGTTTTGTTTAGTCTAGTGCAGGGGTGGTCAAACTACAGCCCGCCGCAAGGCATGCTGGGTCGTGACGGTAGTCACAGGGATTGCATCACAGCAGCCCCGGGAGCACAAGTCCTTCCTACAAAGCAGAGTGGGTGGGGTCTGTGCATAAAGTACATGACAGAGAGCAACTTTGTTACCATAAAGTTGTGCAGATAAGTCATATTTTGTCCGGCTTTTTTATTCTACCTAATCTGAGACAAACCATTCCAGGTGCAGGGTTAGAAATTACAGGCGTTAAATGGCGAGTGTATGATATGTTCACGTATATCCGGCCAAACTTTTAATCAAATGCGGCACACAAAGTTTGCCCGCCCCTGGTCTAGTGTGTACGTGTTTACCTCCTAGTATGTCTGCGTGTACGGAGAACGTCTCATGCTGTTTAAAACCCAAACCCAGGCTCCCTCTCGCATTCCGAGTGCAGCAGCCCCTGCCTCATCACGCCGCCGCAGTCGCCGCTCAATCTGGAGACGTCCTCCTACGCCAGCAGCCAATCACAGGGCTCCATTTCCACATTACCCCGCATCTCGGTCAGCCCGGTGCCCGTCGGGGAGCGCAGGAAAGACAGGTATGTTGCCGGCGCCAAGAGTCTGATGCTTGAAATTGTCTTCTGTATTCATGATGAAAGGAGAACTCAGAAAGGCTCCTTGGAGGTTTAAAGGGTCCCTGACATCAACTTTGCTTAAAGGGTCCACGTTGTTTGGAATTATGTTCTACTTTGCTCCATTTTTGAGAGCAAACGGTAAATTTGCAAAATTTAGATGTATAGTTCACGGCGCCACCCGTACGTCTGGCTCTCCAGCCTCGCTTCCGGAAGTGACCGCGCCCGTGTAACACCTCTCAGCTACAGCAGAGTAAACAAACGCTTTTGTCGACTTGGTTTGGTAGATTTATCATCAAAATAGTCATCATGTCAGAGCGTGCTGCTGCTGGATGTTCACAGAGTTCGAGTGATCCTGTAAGTTTGTTTTCTTTTCCAAAAGAGGAAGGTTTAAGGCAACAATGGACAAGAGAAAGAAAGATGCCCACTTTGGAGTTCTTTTTTTATGTTTTTGCAGGGTTCATTTCACCTATGACTGCTTTGACGAAGCATCTTTACAAGAAGCATTTGGCTTGAATGTACGGTATAAATGCATTTTGAAAAAGGATGCTATTCTGCCAAGGAAAAAGGAAAAGGGCCACTACGTCAAACTTGCCACGGAACAGAGTAGTCCTGTCTTGTTTACATATTGCGTTCTAAACACAATTCCACCATAGCGACAAGGCTGCAAAGCATTATACACGTTACGTAAACATCTTTTCACAGCAATATGTTGACGGTGGTGGGTGCCAATTTCAAACAATAATCGGAAGATACTTCAGACTCTTTCACACTGACCATTCTGTGTTTTGAAGGCAAACATCTCCATACCTCAGGGTCCATGTCCTGCAACTCCATCTCCAAATGATTTTTCCTTGGGAAAATATCGGCGCTGTGAGATTTTTGTGAATTTGAAGTTCGCTTCCAGAAATGGAACAATGTAGAACATAATTCCAAACAGTTTATGTGAGGGAGCCTTTAAAGAACAGGCCTGTCGATGTGCAGTCCCTCATTGCTGCTTTCCTGCGCTGTGGTTTCTCTTAAGTTCTCACCTCCAAGCGCTCATTTGCTGGCCACGTGTGTGTCTCTGTATGACGCGTGTCCTCCTCTCTCCCATCTGCCTCCGCCGCCCTCGCGCTTCCAGATCTCTTTACCGTAACCGATCTTTTCTGAGGATTCCTCTGGCTGCGAGGCCGAGGTTCTCCTCTCTCAGGAGCCTCAGGTTCGTGCTTTCCCAGCGGCGGGCCACGCCCTCTCTCTCTCTTTCCACCCCGTCGCCCACACGTGCTCCAGAAAATCCCTTGCATCATACGGAATGCCGGAGTAGATTTTGTGATGTATTTCACTCGAAATAGATTTGAGATGATTAGTGGTCTGCATGCCACAGTGGGAGCACCGCAAGAACCAAGACCCTATAAGTACACTTATATATATTTGCTTGTCCCCCATGCACTTCCTCCCTTCCCATGAGGGGACACCCCTCTCAGATTTGTGCATGTGATGTCCAGCAGTGTTTGGGCATAACGCATGTGTGTGTATATTGTATATATTCATGTTCCAATATTATTATTATTATTATTATTATTACTCTACCGGCTCTGCCTTGTTTGTACACCCCTCTGTTTGCCCTTCGTCTTTGACTGCCCGAGTCCATCCCTCTTCTCTGCCTTCATGGAATTGTTTGTCATGAAGACACAGAATCTTCATGTCAACCCTGCCTCATACGAAGGCCCTGCACACACGCACACGCGCGCACACACACGCACACACACACACACACACACACACACTGCTGCGTTGGTGGATGATGGCACGTTTTTGATGAATAAATTATATCAATTGTTTAAGATGAACGTATTTCCTAACGGTGAACTCCTCTAATAGATGCCATACCTCCAGATGTGCTCCCCACTCGAAAAAAACTTTTTCATAATAATATTAATACATTTCTTCCTGTCACAGTAAAGCAGCTCTCATCCCACCGCGCTTGGAGAAAAGACGTGGCATCTGTAAAGCTCATGTTTACCATGTTTAGTATATTTTACATTGCAGTATTTTCATTGCCGTCCTTTTGCGGAAAGAAAGGTGAAAAAACGTAAATAAAATATTGTTTAATATGCTCATCCAAATGCATGGCACTCTCTGCAGTTGAGTAAATAAACACCTGGTACCCGATTTGTGGAAACCAAAAAGAAAAAGTGCATAATAAATAAAAGAACAATCAAAGGGCAGCTCCCTGGAGGAGGAGAGTCAATAACACAAAGAATCTTTATTATGATATAAAAGGCAAAGCTCTCGATTTACCGCTCCATCTACGTTCCTACCCTCACCCTTGCTCATGAGCTTTGGGTAGTGACCCAAAGGACAAGATGGCGGGTACAAGCGGCCGAAATGAGTTTTCTCCGCAGCGTGGCTGGGCTCTCCCTTAGAGATAGGGTGGGAAGCACTGTCATCCGGGAGAGACTCGGAGTAGAACCTCTGCTCCTCCGCATCGAGAGAAGTCAGATGAGGTGCTCGGGCATCTGGTTAGGATGCCTCCCGGACGCCTCCCTGGGTAGGAGGCCTCCAACCGGTAGGAGGCCTCGGGGAAGACCCGGGACATGTTGTCTCTCAGCTGGCCTGGGAACGCCTCGGCATCCGCCGGGAAGAGCTGGAAGGAGTGGCCGGGGAGAGGGACCTCTGGGCTTCCCTGCTCAGGCTGCTGCCCCCGCGACCCGACCTCGGATGAGCGGAAGAAAATGGATGGATATACGTATATATCATATATATATATTTATATCATATATACTATTTTGCAATGTTTTGCATGATTTTTTTAGATTTCATTTTTTTATTTTAATATTGCAGCATTTGAATCGCCTTTTTGTAAATATTACAAATAAAAACATACAAATATTATAGAATATTGTCAAGTGCAGTAATGGTAATATCTTCATCACCACCCAGTGTGACATCATCCATCCATCCATCCGTTCAGTGATTGAGGAAAAGTGCATTTTGCTTCCAGGCCTTACCTTGAGGAACCCCGCAACGTCATCGTGCACAAAGGCGCCGAGCCTTTGGGAATCTCCATCGTGAGTGGCGAGAACGGCGGAATCTTTGTCTCAAAGGTGACAGGAGGCAGCATCGCCCACCAGGCAGGACTGGAGTATGGGGACCAGTTACTGGAGGTAGGGTGGGATCCGTTCCAGTGATCGGTCATTTTGCGCGACCCCCCCAAATTGAAACTTTGGTTCCTTTCTCAGTTCAATGGCATCAACTTGCGCAACGCCACGGAGCAGCAGGCTCGCCTCATCATCGGTCAGCAGTGTGACGCCATCACCATCATGGCCCAGTACAACCCGCACATGTACCAGCTGGGCAACCACTCTCGCTCCAGGTAAACCCGCTTCTGGTCGTCCTTTAGCGCAAGTAGTGTTGCGAAAGGGTTTTTTTAGGGCTGTTTTTTGGCACCGACGTCCTTTTCGACACTCGGCTCATACCGTAGTTTGATGCGGCGCCGGTGACTGACTGGACCCGAGCAGGAGCAGAAATGGAGACAGGAAATGGTCTTTTCATTGGAAAATGTATCTTGGAAGTTATGTGTGTCTACTGTGGGATTACGTGGGCTGGAGCGGCGCAGGCAAAGTTTTTATTGTCTTCTGCTACCCTGGCGTCCTAGCGTCCCAGCTAGCGAGTGTTTTACGTGTGCGCCGTCTCTCTGCTGAGTTTTGCTGTGAACTGTGAGCTAAAGTTGCTACCTACGGGCCGTCAGTGACGACCGTGGCTGAAGTCAAGAACGGCTGTAAATATTAGCATTAGCCGTGCTAGCTAGTAGAACTATCTAGCCACCAGGAAAGTAAAGCACACGTACATTATAGCCATCTAATTTATCTTTTTTATGAAGTGTTGTGTAAAACTATGACAGGAACAACATCACGGTAAATAGACAAAATAACTATTATTTTTTGAATAAAGTGGCCCATATTTACAAAATTAATATCCCTTTACATAAAAATGGATGTTATCATTGTAGAATTGTTTACCACTAATTTACAGTGTAGATAAAAACTTATTTCTATATGTGATTCATTGTGCGTTAACTATGGACAGTGCGATTAATTGTGATTAAACATTTTAATTGATTGACAGCACTTTTTTGTTGTTGTGTTTTGGGGGTTTTGTGCAAGAAGGCAAGCTCATTAATTAGATCAGGGGTGTCCACATTTTTTTCCAGTGAGGGCCGCATAGTGGAAGATCAAATAGATATTTTGTATGCTAAGAATATTATACTGTATAGATGAAAAAAGATGTTGTTAGCTCTGTGTTCCCATTTTTGCTGTTGTCTTTTCTACATTTTTTACAATTTTCAACATTCTTCCTAAATTGTCTTTAGATATTTTTTTTCAGAATTTTATGACTTTATTTCCATAAAATTGTAACTTTTTCCCTAAAATAATTTTCAGAAAATTACAACTTCTTATTGATGTGTATTTTGTTTCCTATAATGACTTTCAAAAAATCTAATTTTGCTACTAATATTAAGTGTTCCTCATAATAAATTTATATTTTGGTAAAATGCAACTTTATTATTAAAATAGGACTTACTATTTTGACTTTATTCTTGTAAAATTACAGCTTTTTTCCTATTCCAATTTATTTCTATTTTCTTGTTAGAAATGTTCTTCCCTTAATTATGACTTTATTCCCACAATAATTTCACTTTATTCTCATAACATAACTTTTTTGCTACTAAATAAAAATGTAACTTTAAAAAAAACCTGTTTTTTCAACTCCATGTTACCAAAACTGTTTCCTCTTAACATCACATTTTCACGTTAATTACAACTTTTTTCTCTTAGCCCTTTGATTTTTTTCTATTTTAGCTGCTTTTGTTTTTACATTATATTTTTCTAATGTACTGCAGGCCATAAAGGCTACAAATGGCTCCCTTTTTTGTTAGGTAATATTATTTTTCCCCTTTAGAAACAGTTGTTAAAATACAAGGACATTTAAAACATAAAATCATACATATATATTTTAAATTAGTATTTATTGATGATTTAAAAAATATATGTATACATACCTGCACACTCTTTTTAGTATTTACTTATACATTATGGATGTTACCAGGATCAGAAAGGGTGCTTTGATATTTTGATATGAAAAAAAATCTCCAAACAGTCCAATATGCTAAGAGGTTAAAGAAAAATGTATAAAAAAATTATAAACACATTTAAACTTTGTCTTCTTTTCTCTTTTCCTCATTTTAATTATTTAGTTATTGTATAATTAGGATGCGCTGGTAAACAGGGAAGTCATGAGCACGTGACTCAAGTGTTACACCGAGCTACACTTCGGGTGTTGCGTAACAAATATTGTTACGCAAAACTTGTCCTTTTAGGTGTTTGTGTTCCATCAGTGCTTTTTTTTAACTGCAATGTTTTGGGTGCAGCTCTCGTCTCGAGCCGGTCAGCGCTCAGCCGACTCCGCAGGGGAGCGGCGGCGCCGCCACCCCGGACAATCACTCCGCCATCGACACGCTCAGCGAACAGGACGAGGGCACCCTCACCCCGTCCTCTAAACAGACCACGCCCACCGCCAGCCCCCGCGGCTACGTCAGGTGAACAAAAGCGCTCAGGTCTGGAAAGCGATGACGAGCCGACGCCGCGTCGCCAACGCCTGCTTCTTTTTTACCCAGAATGCACTCTGACGGCAACAAGAAGGCGGCGGAGCCTCGACTGGTGACGGTGCACAGGCCTGGCGTGGAGGTGGGGGTCACGCTCTGTGGAGGGAACCTGCGGGGGGTCTACATCGAAAGCCTGGATGAGGACAGTCCCGCCAGAGGCGCTGATGGGTTGCGTCCTGGTGATCTCATTCTGGAGGTTAGGAAGCTTTCTTGTTTCCCTGCGACACACTTTATCCCAGGAACCCGATTATGTGGGAGCTCGGGCCGGGTCGGCTCTCTCGTTACTTTAGTGCGACTTTTTCATCTTTAAAACTTCTTTCGGTCAGCATTCCTACATTAAACGGAAGCTTATTATCATACCGATGAATATCTTTTGGTCGCAAGCTCAGCATCTCTGGAGGTCTGCGGGGCGGTGGGCTGGCCCGGACTCTCGGCTTCTGCATGATGATTGGATGAAGTGGAATCCCTTTTTGATTGACAGCAAAATGAGCGAGTCAGCTATCTTGAAGTACAGCATGAACCTCCCCCGGAACATTTTCCACGTTTTTCATTCCGTTGTTCTGAACTGATCCGGAGACTTTACCGATCCCCAGCGGCTTTGTCTTTGTTGAAGATGACTGGCGTTGGGACGCGCTGCCTAGTTGGTACGGCGGGGTCAAAGATTCCACAAATGTTCACTGAACGCCACCGATGCGTGCGTGCGCGATTCCAAACCCGAAATAATGAGCCACTCCTGGCTCACTGGGCTCAAAGGAGGAGCCGCAGCGTGAGGTCAGCATGCAGTTCTGTCACCTTTGCGTCCTTCAGCCTTCCCTCGCGTTTGCTCGCGGCCCGAATCACCTGAAAGCGTACGTCGCCCGCGTAGTCGTTGCACGCTTTCTCTGCTCCTGTGTTTGGTATGAATATTAATAATATCAATGATGGTGTTTTTCTGCATGCAGTACAACGCGGTGACTATGAAGAATAAGACGGCGGAGGAAGTCTACGTTGAAATGTTGAAGCCGGCCGAGACGGTCACGTTGAAGGTGCAGCATCGAGCGGACGACTTCAACGCCCTCAAAGACGCTCCAGGCGATGGCTTTTACATCAGGTGTGTGAACATGGATACGCTACACACACACACACACACCTCTGCTGTCTTGCTATTTATAGCGGCGCCACCGGAGGCCCCCTCAGACACTCGGGAACCTTTCTCATCTAACCAATTAGGTCTCCCGTCCCCACAAATTCGGGTTATCATCTCCCACTCGCCACACACACACCAGGACCGGCATCCTTTCCCAGCAAGGATGCTGGGAAAAAACATTCCCCATAGAGTATACAATCATTATGTTAAGATAAACATATCATATATATGTGTGTGTGTGTGTGTTTGTATATATGTATTATTCAATGTAATGTTCAAAAATGTAAAATAATAATCACTGTTTTGTGGTTCAATATGAGC
Source organism: Oostethus manadensis (assembly GCA_024372805.1). Lineage (NCBI taxonomy): Eukaryota > Metazoa > Chordata > Actinopteri > Syngnathiformes > Syngnathidae > Oostethus > Oostethus manadensis. The sequence continues at coordinate 1,571,976 of QODF01000065.1, read as the reverse complement.
TATTAATCAAAACCATTCATAATCAGGCAAATTTTAATTTTTTTGCCAATATGACGCATTTACAAGCATAAAAATGGCAAAGTCCAGTCAAATACAAATAAATTGGGAAGACGATGTGTAGTATGGTACGCTGTCACTAGGTGTCAGTAATGTTACATTGACGAGACTGTAGCCAGTGCAGGAAGGAAGTTGCTAACGTGTGAGTCTCCATTATGTCTTATTTATGTCGGGTAACTAGAGTGTAAAGGTGTCTAATAATGCTCAAGTGTATTCGTAAACAGCCTTTTCTGTGCTCCAACTGCATAAATATTCCATTCATAAATAATTTGCGGGGTCATGTAAAATGAATAATTGAGTCAAATGTATTTTTGCCACTGATGTACAGTAAATGTGGAGCTTGAGCATGAATGGCAGTTGCGTAACATTGTTGTTTAGAGGAAGGGGGCGGGGCTTGTTGCAGCAGCTGCCACAGCCACCTGTCATTCATGCAAGCGTGTTGCTGACGTCATGTGCAGGAAGTTCTCAGCCCGCTCGCTCGTCTGCTCAGGAATGGCCTAAAAGGTTAGAGTGGAACCCCGGCAACGTCTACACAGATTAACTCCCCCTCCTTCAGCATCTTCTTTGTCTGGATACGCCCCCTCCTCCTATCGCCTCATCAACTTTGTGCCCCCCTCACAAGCCGCCATCCATCTCTGTCTCCGCCTCCAGAGCGCTTTACGACCGCGTGGGGGAGGCCGAGGGAGACCTCACGTTCAAGAAGGACGACATCCTGTACGTGGACGAGTCGCTACCAAAGGGCAGCTTCGGGACGTGGATGGCCTGGCAGCTGGACGAGAACGCGCAGCAGATCCAGAGGGGGCAGATCCCCAGCAAGTACATGTACGCCACTCACTTCTCCATTTCTTCTGCTGCTGCACCTGCGACCACAATGCATGCATCTTATGCTGTGTGTGCATCACTTCCGCTATTATTATATATTAATAGAACAAAATACATGTATTCATTTCATTTTTTGCAATTGCCTGGCGACCAGTCCAGGCTCTACCCCCGCCCCAATGCAGCTGGGATAGGCTCCAGCATACCCCCGCGACCCAAGTGAGGATGGATTCACTGAGTTAAGCAGCCCATAGGTCAAATAAAATACCCACTTGGACTTATGACAAAATCCTATTTTTATGAAAAATTGCATGCCCCCCCCATGCTTAAGCACAGATGATCATTTTTAAAACATTTATTATTTTTTTTATTTTAGTAAACAATTATTTCATAAAGTAAATATAAAGACAATTACAAAAATCAAATACAAATAACCATAAACGAATGAATTAATTGTGAAATAGCAATACCTGTAGACGTTAATATTTATTAATAATTAATAGTACATTTGAATAATAATTACAATGCATTAATAATAATTAAAATATGTATTTCCTGACCAATTAAATACATTTCAAGGCACATTTATATGAATTTGCAACACATTCCAATCCAACTTAATTTGTAAGACACTTTTAAACAACCACATATAATAATAAGTTGTGTGTGCCAAATTAAACAACAAATGAATTCATAAATAAACATTTTCATGGCATAAAAATGTAATATTGGTAGATAACCGTATCGGGTTTTTCCCTCTAATGAAACCCGATCGTAGGACTACGGGCTCCCATACCGCCGTCGTGGAGACGTCCACAGCGGTCGGTACGGGGAAGTGCCGGCCACGTCCTGGGTTATCCACCGGCACGGGTGGCGCCGACGTTAGCCAACTCGTTAGCATGTAGCGGCGCCGGTACGGCCTTGTTGTCTGTCAGCTGACATTTGGACCCACTGGAGGGTCAGCAAATGTGGAGATGCCCTTCCCGACAAGACAGGAGTCCGGGTCGCTGGCACCAATCATAAGTGGCTACAACAACCTCATGACCCGCTAACGCAAGTAGACGCCTACAACATCGCCATGTGTTCATTCCAACACAGGAGATATGAGATGATACACATGTCGGTATCGGTTGATTGAGGGTTGGATGACATCGGATATTGGCGTAAAAAAAGCCAATATCCAACATCCGTAAAATAAATAGACTCCAAGACGTTCCCAGGCCAGCTGTGGGACATAGTGCCTCCAGCATATGGGCATGCCCAGAACCCCTCACCGGGGAGGTGAGGCCCGAGCCACCTCAAGTGTGAAGGAGCAGCGTCTCTACTCTCCCCCCGAATGGCCGAGCTCCTCACCCCACCTCTTAGGGTGAGTCCAGCCACCCTACAGAGGAAACTCGCTTGTATTCACGACCTCGTTCTTTGGGTCATGACCGTAAGTGAGGGTGGGAACAGATCCGGTTTGTCTGTCAACCTCACCCCACTCCCAACCTGGAGGGTACAATCCACCCGTTTGCAACTGGGAACTGGGCAGGCGGCCAAATCTGGTGCCATCCATCCATCCTTTTTCCGTAGCGCTTATCCCCATTAGGGTAGCGGGGATGAACTGGACCCTATCCAGGCTGACTTGGGCGAGAGGCGGGGTACACCCTGGACTGGTCGCCAGTCAAATCTGGTTCTTGGGACAAATATGAGAGCAATTAAATAAAATACAAATATGCTGAAACCATTAACTACATATTTGATTTATTTATGAAATTTAATGTTAAATACTTATTATAACCTCATATTCATATATATCATGACAAGTGTTATGTTCTGTGGCCATTCTTTTCATGTATTTCCAATCCAGTCCAACTTTATTTGCACAGCACTTAAAACAAACACTACTTTGTAAATTGTAGTGAAAAAGTGCTAGAAACTGGAAAATGTTTAAAAGGCATAAAAAACAGATTAAGTGAAATAATACTAAATGTAATATTAATATCAAGCATAAAGCAGTGAAAAATGTAAAATAGTTTCCAAGGGCAGTAAAAAGAATTAATTTTCATGATTTAATGAAAAATCACAGAAGATAACTTCCCACCTTATTATTATTATTATTATTATTATTATTTGTCATTGGCCGACTGCCGGCGTCCTCCAGGATGGACCAAGAGTTTTACCGCCGCCACAGCGTGACGGAAATGAAGGAAGACTCGGGCAAAACGCTGTCGGCCGCCGCCCGCCGCTCCTTCTTCAGGAGGAAGCAGAAGCACAAGCGCAGCAGCTCCAAAGACAGCAAAGAGATGGCGGCGCTGGACGCCATCAGCACCGACTCCATCCCCTTCCTGGAGGACTGCGTGAGCCTGGCCTATCAGAGGGTCCAGAAGGTGGAGTGCACCTCTCCTAGACCCGTGCTGGTCCTGGGCCCGCTGACGGACCCCATCAAGGAGATGCTGGTCAACGAGTCTCCGGGAAAGTTCTGCAGATGTCTGCTAGGTTGGTTCTGGTGCTGCACCTTCACCCTGTAGACACGTGACCTTTCAGCGAGCTCGTACGTCCACAGAGGTGATGAAGGCGTCCCAGCAAGCCATCGAGCGCGGCGTCAAGGACTGCCTCTTCATCGACTACAAGCGCCGCAGCGGCCATTTTGACGTGACCACCGTTACATCCATAAAGGAAATAACAGAGAAGGTACGTCCTCACGTTTTTGTTCCCCCTGCCGTGGACGTCCGTGAAAGGCGGCGCGTGGTGTTTGTCCTCGCAGGGTTGTCACTGTCTGCTGGACATTGCGCCGCACGCCATCGAGAGGCTGCACAGCGTCCACATTTACCCGATTGTCGTCTTCGTGCGCTACAAAAACGCCAAGCAGATCAAGTGAGTGATTTTTTTTTTTCTTGGCCCGCAGCATGCTGGGAAAATATCATTTCACTAGAAAACCTAAAGTCCAAATACGAAGCGAAATAAATGTAAGCTAACGAGAAAAAGTCATCAATTTACCAGAATAATGTAATTAAAAACCTCAAAGTTGAAATACCAAAGAAAAATACTACTACTTATACACACGTATATATGTACAATATATGTATGTGTACGTATTGAATATGTATTTTCCCATATACACACACACATACAGTGAGGGGAAAAAAGTATTTGAACCCCAGCTGATTGTGTAAGTTTGCCGCTAACAAAGAAATAATCAGTCTATAATTTCAATGGTAGCTTTATTTGAACATGGAGAGACAACAATGACAAATGCGTTTCAAAAAGAGTTATACATTAATTTGCATTTCCATGAAGGAAATAAGTATTTGATCCCTTAGTACTTGGTGGCAAAACCTTTGCTGGCAATCAGAGGTCAGCCGGTTCTTGTAGTTGGCCTCAAGGTTTGCACACATCTCAGGGGGTTTTTGGCCCACTCCTCTTTGCAGATCCTCTCCAAGTCATTCATGTTTCGTGGCTGATGTTTGGCAACTCCAACATTCAGCTCCCTCCACAGATTTTCTATGGGATTAAGGTCTGGAGACTGACTAGGCCACTCCATGACCTTAATATGCTTCTTCTTGAGCCAATCTTTTGTGTTTTGGATCATTGTCATGCTGGAATCCCCAACCACAACCCATCTCACCCAACACTCCTCCCTTTGATGCGGTGCAATTGTCCTGTCCTCTTGGCAGAAAAACACCCCCAAAGCATAATGTTTCCACCTCCATATTTGACGATAGGGACGGTGTTTTTGGAGTCGTAGGCAGCATTCCTCCTCCTCCAAACACGGCGAGTTGAGTTGATGCCAAAGAGCTCAATTTTGATCTCATCTGACCACAATACTTTCACCCAGTCTTCCTCTGAATCAGTCAGATGTTCAGTGGCAAACTTCAAACGGGCCTGTAGATGGACTTTCTTGAGCAGGGGGACCTTGCGGACACAGCAGGATTTCAGTCCTTCACGGCGTAGTGTGTTACCAACTGTTTTTGTGCTGACTATGGTCCCAGCTGCCTTGAGATCATTGACAGGTTCCTCCCGAGTGGTTTTGGGCTGATTTCTCACCGTTCTCATTACCATTGAAACTCCACGAGGTGAGATCTTGCATTGAGCTCCAGACCGAGGGAGATTGGCAGTTATGTTTCTTCTTTGCAAATAATTGCACCAACTGTTGTCACCTTCTCACCCAGCTGCTTGACGATGGTCTTGTAGCCCATTCCAGCCTTGTGTAGGTCCACAATCTTGTCCCTGACATCCTTGGGAAGCTCTTTGGTCTTGGCCATGGTGCAGAGTGGCATCTGGATTGATTGATTGCTTCTGTGGAGAGGTCTCTTTTATACAGGTAACGAGCTGACATTGGCAGCCCTCTCAGCTTGAAAGGTCCACCTGGGGGCTAGAGATCTTGCTGACGGATTTAGGGGATCAAATACTTATTTCCGTCATGGAAATGCAGATTCATTTAACTCTTTTTGAAACGCATTTTTCTGGATTTTAGTTGTCATTGTTGTCTCTGTTCAAATAAAGCTACCATTGAAATTATAGACTGATTATTTCTTTGTGGCAAACTTACAGTCAGCTGGGGTTCAAATACTTTTTTCCCTCACTGTATGTATATATATACACTGTATAGATATATATACTGTATATAGCTACATACACTTTAGCAAGTTGGTAATGAATAAAAATGCTGTAATATAATAATAATAATCGATCACCACATCCGTCTTCCTGTTTTGGAAGAAGGATGTGGTTTTCTATTTGGTCTAGAAAATATGAATTCATAAATGGTGCTATCTTGTGGTTGAATACGTTTTATTGTTCCAAGCCAAAATTCCAGTGACATTCCGTGGAGCTGCTGATGATGTAAAAGCACATCAGGCGGAAGAGCTCAAGCGGTTTTCCGTCCAACGCGGAGTATTTTTAGAGCTCCACCTTCCAAATGTTTGATCGTTTCCGCTCCCTGATGATTCCGCCGGACGTGGGCCGCGTGTCACACACCCGAGGTCACGGGTCGCACTTTGGTGTCCCGCAGGGAGCAGAAGGATCCCGTGTATCTGCGTGACAAAGTATCTCAGAAACATTCCAAGGAGCAGTTTGAAAGCGCACTGAAGATCGAGCAGGACTACAGCAAGTTCTTCACAGGTGTGTCTGGTTTTTTGTGGTTGCTTTGTGTTCTCATGCAGCGTTTAACGCAAGACGTGTCCTTGCAGGAATTGTCCAGGGCGGCTCCCTTCCTTACATTTGCACTCAGATCACGACTATAGTGGATCAGGAACAAAGTAAAGTCCTGTGGACTCCACTCGGCTGCCCCTAGTGGACCAGGGTGGTGCTCATCTCTCTAACACACACACACACGCCAGCTACACTACATCATGTCAACAGGCCTGTTTTCTTGACTTCATGTCCGTGTTGAAGAGCAGGACCGTAGCAGCAACTCATCCAGTCTTCCCTCAAGGAATTGGTCTTCGTGTGTGTGCGTGCGCGTGTAAAGCGTCGTCAGCCTCCCTTTACATTCTTACCCTCCCGTGTCGTAACCCCAACTTTACCGCGAACCGCACGGGATCCAATGGAAAAAGGCAAACAAAGTTTTATTGCGACTTAAAAGCAAAACTATCGCCACAAAGTTTTTCTTTGATTTTTTTTCTGCAATAAAACGAGAGAAGCAAAATTTATATTTCATCTCCACAGAGTTAGAAGTTTTCTTTGTTTACATGCCTACAGTGACATTTTTCATAAATTGCCATTTTTGTTTAAAAGTGATATTACTGCATTCCGGTAATTTAGCGTTTTTCACAACAGAAATGATTTTAATCATATTTGACGTTTTTTTTAGTATTCCGAGAATGAAGTCATACTATTATGAGTGTTCACTAGAAAAGAAAAATGCAATAAATAAGGATATTATAATTTCAACTTCATTCTAATACAAAAGTATTATAGTTTTATATTATTTAAAAAAATATTTTGTCCCAAAATTAAGAATTATTTCACGTCTTAATATTTTTCTTGGCAAATGACATAACATTTCTTCTTTTTAATGACTGTTCTTATAAAATTTATTTTTCCCCGTAAGGAATAATGTCATATTGAAAAGGAAAAAAACATTTTTTTTTTTGTAAAAGTTACTATAGTGGTAATATTATGTTTGTAAAATGACCATGAATTTGTATTTTTTTCCTTGGAATTTGGTCATGGTTTTTGTGCTGTCGTCCCTCGCAATGTTGTGGTTCGATTATTGCTACTTCACTACATCGATTTTTCAGAACTTTTGAGATACCTGTGATATTCTTGACACTAGGTGGCAGTAATGACACTAAACATCAAGACATTGCCTTTACTTTAACACTACATGAAGTCATGTGCCACATAAAAGTGAAAAACTTACCACTTCCACATGGAGTGAGGGGAGGGGGGGTGGCTTCTTTGTCATTCTTCCAGAGTTTAGAAGAAATACATTTGAAGCTAACTAATTAGCTCGCCAGTTAGCAGCCGTCTTATACTGTAGTAATGTTCTATCTGGTGTAAACAATAAGAGCGTATTGGTGACTATAGGGGTGTTATTTCATGACAAGGCTCTGATAATGTTAACGGTATTTAGAAGGTCATAAGTGGGTTTTTTATGCTCTAACTACGAAAATATTCCATTTACCGTCATTGAATCTTATATCTCGGTCGGGAGTGGAACCAATTAACAAACGTAAACGAGGGACGACTGCACGCCAAAATATGTAGCATTAAATTGTATTGTGCATCTTGACATTTACCACTTTTACGTAATAATATCGCAACTTTATTTTTGCAAGCGCTCCTGACATGCCCCCCCCCCCCAGTTATGCATTTTCCCGCGTGATAATGACTGACAGCTACTTTGTGTTTGTGCGTGAAGTATGTTGGAAAGACTTCTCAGTTGGAAACCATCCCATTATTTATGTAGAAAAATCTACGTAGCTGCGGTCACACTGCCAGCCGGTGCCAAGCAAGCACGACGACGACCCCCCCACCCCACGCTGGGTTCTATGCATTGTGTTTCTCAGCCTCGTTACGTAGCAGGAAGTGTGCGTGCGTTTTTATGGGCCGTCTGGAAGTGCCTTCGGTGGAAGACGCCCGGTCCAGAAGTTGCTTCGGAGCTGATCTGAGACCAGGGTGGCGGGCGATGAGCATATGGCGAAGTTTCATTTTCTTGTGGGTCCCCCCCCCACCTCCCCCAAGGTCGGACGGGTTCCACTCCTCAGAATGCACTCCAGGGCTAGACAGACCACTGTGGAACTACGATTCTCCTCTCTCTCTGACTTGTATTTAACAGCATAGAGTATGCAGATATATAAATAAGAATATTCTATTGATAGATATATTACATGTATTTTCACGAGGGCCCACGCCTATGAAGATGTGACAGTCAGCATGTTTTTCTTTGTCCTATTTTGTGGTTGCTTGCCAGGCAGGTGGTGATGAAAGGAAGACACTACGAAGCAACACTTGCAGGGTAAAACCGTAACGCATCTTGTTTACTGACTTTCACTGTTATTTAAGTGGCTTTTTTATTATCACCTCCACCACTCGGGAAGACTGATATTCTAACCCTTCCTGCATCCTGTATTTTATCGTGCCAAAATCCACTAACATGTACCCCCTTGTCTTTTTTTATTTTTCTGTTTTGCACTTGTTGAGCTGTGAACCTTAAACACGTGACTGTCGCCAGGTTTCCAGTAGATACCAATAATCGGTACTTTCGAGGTGTTCTCACGTCAGTTCCTTACATTTCATTCTCAAGGGCCTTTTTAGGCTCAATTACACGAAAAACAAAAGATCACTTCTATGAATTAAAAAAAAAGGGATCTATTCTTGCACAGTTTTTCAGTGGAAATGCGGCCCACCAGTTAGGCTATTGGGCTCAAAATAATAAAAGTGTAATGTTGCTATTTTTGTGTTTTGATAGCATGTTGTAGGGAAGATGCAGGATGGGATGCTTGTACTAGTAGATGACGCGGGTACCGATTCAACGTCTCTTTATATTAAAAGAATGTGATTTGTATGTTGACATTAACATGACAATAAAAGTTTTGTCTATCACAACACCAAGACTCCTGAGTCGCAGTATTTTTCAATGTATATTTGAACATACAGGTAATTCAAAATTATGCATATTTGTAATTAAAATGTATGAAAACTTAATTTAAAAAAAAGGAATCTTAAATATATGTTTGACATAGGACAAAACTGAAAGTCTAATATGAAAAAAAAAATCTAAAATATGTAATTGCGGGATATTCTTGTGAATAGCTTTACATAGAGGTATTCCAACTGTCAAAGTACTTACAGGTAACTACAGACTGTCTTTGATCATGCTGGAACTGATAATTGGCTGAGCCTTTTCCATTCTAGTTATTCTTCCATCCATATTGATAGTTTTCTGCTACGTGTTTCTGGTTTTGCTTAATTATGATTTTTTACATATTCCTTTTGTAATAGCTCCTGGGTCATGTGACCTAGAAACCCCAAACCACTTTATATTAGTAGCCCAATGTTTGTCCTACCATGCACAACTTTTTGTCCATTTTAGCTTCAGATTAATTAAAATTTCAAAGTGGATGAATGTTAATGTACAACACATGTGTAGGTTTTTGATTATTATTTTTTAAATTATAATTATTAAAGGACAGTGTGACAGCACTGAAGTTGGATGGTAAAATATTGAGCTGTTTTATCATTCAAAAGCAGCAATATGACTTGTGAAAACACTCAGCCATTATTTTTCAGGAGAAGTAACTGGAAACTATAACTATTTTTTAAAGTAGGATTTCCACAACCCCCGGCAATATCCTTACTTATTCAATGTTGATTCAGACTGTACATCTATTTAAAATTTTACCGAGAGCAATTTTTAAAAAATATGGTCAGTCCAGACAACTTTAACTAAAATTGGATTGTGTGAAATTTAAATTAATTATAATGGAAAATGGAAAAACCAAAAGGTGTGCAGGGTAGGACAAATATTAGGCTAATATAATAAAGTGGTTTGGGGTTCCTAGGTCACATGACCCAGGAGATATAACAAATGTGGCGCAACAAAATTCCTAATAAACGCAGTCAAATGTCAAGGGAGACTCATTTGGATTATGAAGTCTCCCTTGGCAAAGAAATTCTGCTCAACATTTAGAGGCAGCTTGACTCCCATTCAGCTGTTATGATGCTGGACAAGACAAAAATAAAAACAAAAGGGAATAAGTAAAAAAATTCTTTAAAATCGTGAAAAACTAAAATGGAACAAAGAGGTTTGCGCGGTAGGACATATTTAGGCCTACTAATAAAGTGGTTTGGGGTTTCTAGGTCACATAACCCATGAGCTATTCCAGGCGGAATATGTAAAAATGTCATTAAAAAATCGTGAAAAACTAAAATGGACAAACAAAAAGGTGTGCATGGAAGGACACAATCGGGCTACTAAGATAAAGTGGTTTCACATGACCCAGGAGCTATTACAAATGAAATAGCCAACAATGTGTGGAATATACCTGTATATATGCTTTTTATGTTAAAAATGTATATGCAATCCAATAAAAGGGCGTGCAAGAATACAACTAGCAGAGGGAAATTCCCATTGACGGGTACTTCCTCCCGGTTCAGGGATTGTCCCAAAAGTAGGTAGCAGTTGAGGCTTCACATAAAAGCATCCATCTTGGCAGCCATTAGCTTGGGCAGTGTCGTTTAGCAGACACCTGTTGATGCGGGAGTCGGCACAGCGTATCCGGGAAGGTTGCTAGCATGTTAGCTGGGCGCGCCAGTCACGACGAACAACAAAAGTCTCCAACGCAGGCTAAGCGTTAGCAACAGGTAGCCAGCTTCCTTCATAGCTTGGCGGGTTATTTGCATCGGACGTGGCTAACACGGCTTAGCTCGTGTTAAAGTGAACTTACCTCTACGGCAAAATGCCATTTCCGAAGCCTTCATGGAGGTGAATAACAACTACCGGCACTTACCTTGGCGACTCCTGTACAAGCAAGGATCAGCATAGGGCGTCGGGAAGACAAAAAGCAGACTTCACAAAGCAAGCATCCATCTTGGTAGGCGTTAGCCTGGAGATTTTCCCCTTTAGCTTCATTCGTTGCTATTTAGCAGACGCCTGTGGTTAGCACAGTGCATCGGGGAGGCTTGCTAGCATGTTAGCTAGGTGCACAGATACTACAGGTTAAAGTCCGTCTTAGCTAGCAACCGGTAGCTAGCGTTAGTCACACTTGGCGGTCTTTTACGCGGCTAGCACTAGCATAGTTTCAGGCTTTCTCCCAAAAGTAGTTAGCAGTTCGGACGTCTCATTCAAACGCTTAGCTCGTTTGTCTGGGCGAAGAGGACGCACGTTACCGCTCGTGCAGTTTAAATGGCGTCACCGGCGGGCGCATGCTGGTGACGTCATCACAAGCGCCAGTTTTGGTTTTATTGGCGGGGCACACGATTTGGTCGCTCTAACATTAATGTTTGGTTTTGTGTATTGTTTTATTTTCTTTAAAATGTGGCAGCTGCAGAATGAGGCGTGAATGTCGTTATTTTATGTTTTGCGTTGTTTGGCTGCGGTAAGGGTGGAAGAGGAGGCCTATTCCAGGCATTCATGAACGTGATGGGTGATACCAGATACCGATACCACTGTTTGTCAATTTGATGATACCGATGCTGATACTTTGAGTGATTTTTTTTGCCCCCCAATAAAAAACATGGCGAATACTGGCCATTACCAACTATATTGTGTGTTTTTACACAACGTATTAGTCATCACAAATTACAGTACTTTGTGTTTACACAGTGTAGCATAAATATAGACAAATATGTCTTCTACAAAAATCACAAGAATAATATTTTTCATAGCTCATACATAGTAAGTTACTATTATACATGTCACATCAGTTATTGTTTTTTGTATTGATACTTTATTGTATACTGGATCAATACCAATTGGTACGACTTCAAATGGTTTACTGTAATAATTTATTTATTTTGATTATGTATTAGTAGCAGAACCTTCCCTTCTGGGCCTGCACTGATACTCCCTCATGCTTCTTGCTGGTTGTTAGCCTGCTAGCTATCAACATCACTAGCACTGGCAGTTGTGATGACGTCACGCGCAACATGCAAGCATGTGCAACATTCAACGCTTTCGTTTTTGCGCATAAAATAAAAAGGCAGTTCACTGTATTGCCAGCAGGGGGAGCACTTCAGAGACGCTGCATTCAATATGGCTGCCAAAACAGCAACATGCTGCTGCAATAATCATAATAGCGCGCATAAAAGCCTGCTCCTACTACCAAAAATAATTAGATTGAAAATAAACTAAGTAATATTGTAAAAAATTGGGTAAAATTGGGTCAAAAAGTTAAATTATTTTTATGTTTTATTGTCACAAATATTTAGAATATATAACACAATATTGCTAATAACATAGGCAACAATCATAAAATTAAATGATTTAGAAATAGTTATATTAGTACTACTGATAAAATAGTGCGAAAAAAATATTATATTAATATGTCAACATAAAATGTTTAGAATTTATGATAAATGTAAAATAAAAAATAAAAAACATACTACCAATACTATATATAAATATATGTATTGGTAAAAACAGTTAAAATTCATTAATACAAAATATAACAATTTGATAAATTATTATAAAAAGTTAAATTAAAGTTAAATTATTAGTACTAAATTGAAATGAAACAGGTCCACTGAAAAAAACAAATAAAATGTCAATTTTACACCTACTAGTACTGTTTCAATAAAATAATCTTAATACTACCATTTTAACATGTACAGTTAATATAAAGAAACCAAACAATTCTATAATAAATAATAAAAACATAGAAAACACTGCTACTACTACCACTACTACTTCTGCTAATAAATATGAATCTAAATGATAGTAAATGATATGTAAATACAATAGTTTGAATAATAACTGAGAATATATATGTAAACATAAAATATATACAATAAAAACACTACTAATGTTCATAATGATATATGTAAAAAAAGTATAACAACAGGGACGGGCGATCCCACATCCTTCCACGCTTCCATCACCCCCATCACCCCCATCACCAGGCTTTCTTCTTTGCCGCCAAAGTGCACCTGTTTATTTTTGGAAACAAAATATGTGAGAAAAATAAACATACGCAGGAAGGACATTGATCATAATTACTGGAAGTCATTTATGGAATGAGGAGCCATCATGCACGCATGGACAAACTAAACGCTGCGTTATTAACGGAGGAAGCACTAAGCTTAATGAAAAGATCATTATTAACGCTCAATGTGTCACCTTTTACTAATACAACAGTAGTGCCAAGATCATTACACCTCTTCCTGATATTCTGGCAACATGCTTTACTGCAGCTACAATACAACTCACTGTCATTGCCGTACTAGAACCATGTGACTTCCCTCAGCCAATTAGAATGCAGGTACTTATAAATGTAAAACAATTATTCCAAAACAATAATCTTTATTATAACAACATTACAATTAAAATTGTAAACTATTGTGGGTGTCATTTATAATATTTAGTGTCATATTTTATTTAAAACATTCTAAAAAGTCAAATATATATTACGTATATATATTTTATCTGAGTGTAACTGTGAAATAAAAAAAACATGTCAATGCAAAAAAAAACAATATTAACAAACTTAATATTTTATTCTAAAACAAAATCTAAAATAGCATGTTAATATTGTAAGCCCAAATAAATATTCAACACATGAGTGTGTTGAGTATCTAAATCTATTGCCATTTAGAGTGGTTTGATTTATTATTATTAGTATATATGTATGTCTGTATATATGTGTTTACATATATATGCGCACTGTATGTATGTACTGCATGGATATGTGTATGTGTATGTATGCGTGTACGAATATGTGTGCATATATATACAGTATGTGTCCCCTAACCTGCTGCACGTCCTTCCCATCTCTGTCCCTCTGCCAACCTGTGTAGATCTTTCTCTCCCTCCTTGCTGTCCAACCTAGCATACAAGTCATCATTAGCCTTGTTTGGCGTTTGCCACCTTTACTTTCACCTTACGCTGCATCTCTCTGTACTCCTGTCTACTCTCTTCAGTCCTCTCAGTGTCCCACATCTTCTTAGCTAACCTCTTCCTCTGTATACACTCCTGCACCTCCTCATTCCACCACCAAGTCTCCTTATCTACTTTCCTTCCAGATGACACACCAAAAACTCTCCTACCTGTCTCCCTGATCACAGTAGCTGTAGTTGTCCAGTCATCTGGAAGGACTTCCTGGCCACCCACAGCCTTTTTCAACTCCTTCCTAAAAGTCACGCAACACTCCTCCTTTTTCAGCTTCCACCATTTCGTCCTCTGTTCTGCCTTTAACCTCTTCATCCTTCTCACCACTAGAGTCATCCTACACACCACCATCCTATGCTGTCTGGCTACACTCTCACCTACCACTGCTTTGCAGTCACTGACCTCCTTCAGGTTACACCTTCTACACAAGATGTAGTCTACCTGTGTGCTCCTACCTCCACTCTTATAGGTCACCCTATGTTCCTGTCTCTTCTGGAAGAAAGTATTCACTACGGCCATTTCCATCCTTTTTGCAAAGTCGATCACCATCTGTCCTTCAGCGTTCCTCTCCTGGATACCAAACTTGCCCATCACCTCCTCATCATCTCCGTTTCCTGCACCAACATGCCCATTGAAGTCCGCACCAATGACAACTCTCTCACTTCTAGGGATGTTCTGCATCACTTCATCCAGGTCTGACCAGAATTTCTCTTTCTCCTCCATCTTACATCCTACCTGTGGAGCATATCCACTAACAACATTGAACATCACACCTTTGATTTCTAGCTTCTGGCTTATCACTCTGACACTATTTTTACCTCCAGGACGTTGCTAGCAAACTACTCCTTCAAAATCAGCCCTATACTCCATTTCTCTTCCTATCTACACCATGAAAGAACAGCTTGAACCCTGCTCCTAAGCTTCTAGCCTTGCTACCGTTCCACCTGGTCTCACGGTCCACCTTCCTTCTCTGCATCATGTCAACTAATTCTCTACCTTTTCCTGTCATAGTTCCAACATTCAAAGTCCCAACTCTTAGTTCTAGACTCTTAGCCTTCCTCTTCTCTCTCCTCCTACGGACACACCTTCCTCTTCTCAATAATAACACAATAATAACAATATTAACAAACCTAATATTTGATGTAAAAAATATAAAATAAATAAATGTTTTAGTATTTTATGCAAAAACACATTAAATATAACAGAAATAATGATAATAATAATACATATGACAAACCTGAATATCCAATTGTTCTTTTTTTAAATTGCTACTAAAAAATGCATCCTCATCACCCGCCATCATCATCATGAATGAAGAAAATGATTATGTGATGACACATTCAGCTCCACTTCCCTTCATCATCCTCTTTCACCGACTTTTTCATTACTGTCATCATAATGATTATTAATAGCCCTTTAGCCCCTCCCCCTACCTGTACAAGCCCCGCCCCCCGACGCCCACCCGCTCCTCCCTCTCCTTTGACTGACAGGCGCTCGGCTGGCGGCTCGGTGCCGCGCGTGCTCGCTCGCAAGGCTGCCGGATGGAGACACTTGCTCGCGGAGACGCACCACATCCAGTCGTTCGCGGCGCTAAGTGACGACGACGCCCGCCGGAGCACGTCGAGTCGTCGGCGTGTCTTTTAGCCACCGAACGCCCGCCCTCGCCGTCGACTCGCCGGGTGGGAGTGACATCGATTACCGCCCCCCTTGGAAGCGCGGAACGTTGGATGGAAGACGGCTAGAGCTTTTGGTGGAGCTTCCTTGTTGTTGTTATTATTATTGTTATTCTCGTCATTGCCATTAACAAAGTAGAACTTTTGGTGTTTTGCTCTTTTCCGGCGTGTCGTGGTGCGCCACGACCCGGACTAGCTAAGCGGCTCCCGCGGAGGCCATCTCGGCCATGGAAGCAGGGGAGCCTCTGAGGCCCACTTTGGTGCTTTTTGTGCGGATTTGAACTCCCGCTTTGGCCGGAAATGCCTCTCTAGTGCGGCTATTCCGGGCAGCTTCGCGTGCGCCGCGCGTCACGCTGTCACCGACCCGACGGAAAGACACCCTCGAGCGGGCGCGCGTGCGAGAAGGAGGAGGTAAGGGCCGGCTGAAGGTTGTTTTTCTTGTTTCCCGGAGCAATATGGCTGGTGAGTGGGGCTGGGGACGCTGGCACAGGCTCTCCAAGGCTCCTCCATGCTAGCCGAGGCGGATGGCGGCGTCCCCCATGGCAGCGACAGCTCTATGAGGACAAGCAATAGCAACCCTCATCCCAAAGCGGACTCCTCGATCCTGATCTCCAAGATGGAAGACGTCGTCATTCCCTTCTCGTCCGAGGTGCCCTGTGACAATAATGGGCAGCGCATGTGGTGGGCATTCCTCGCCTCCTCCATGGTGACCTTCTTCGGGGGGCTCTTCATCATCCTGCTGTGGAGGACCCTCAAGTACCTGTGGACTGTTTGCTGCCACTGCAACATGAAAAACAAGGTAGGGCTGCCATCTTCTTTCCACTCCGGCGAGTGGCTTGTTGCGTGAGTCCTTGGCTGGGCTTTGATGTCATCATGGCTGCCGCTGCTTTGATTTTGGAGATGTAAATAAACAGGCAGGAGAGCGTCCATGATGAATGGAAGGAGGGAGGAAGGAGGGAGGGATGAAGGGTGATCCGCCTTGACCTTGATGTGTGTCCGCCTGCGATGAAAGTGTAATTTATCCCCCACCCGACCCGTGCTGATCTTGGGCCTGGTTTTGTGTTGTGGTTGATGCTGAGGAACATCCACAGGTGTGTGTGTGTGTGTGTGTGTGACTAGACTGGACCGGACCGGTATTTCAAATGAGCCTGTTTGTTTGGGGAAAAAAGTGACATGTTGCGTTTATGTGTTAGCGTCACCCCAATATGTTGCGCTGTACATGCGTGTTCCGGTTCTAGATCACTTCTGGGGGTCCCGTCTCGGACTTGGACATAGTGCACTCAAGACCAACCCTCATCCATAAATGAAGGGTTTGTATTTGTTTGGGTGTACAGTATAATAGCCACTCTCACATGAGAGCCTATAGAATTCCATAGGCAAAATGGTAGATCCACCTGGGCCTTTTACACAGAACCCATACTGCAGTATTGTTGTGTACCGCAATCAGATAAGCGGCTCATCTATTAAAATTTCACACCCTTGTCCTAGACTCTGTTGCAGCTTTAATACTATTTCCAAAGTTGGAAAATTGCTAACTCTAAAGCCAGGAAAATGCCGGGTCGACTTTGTCACCCATATTCCGTGGCGACACAGAAAAAAGCCAGGAAAATGCCGGGTCGACTTTGTCACCCATATTCCGTGGCGACACAGCAAAAAGCCAGGAAAATGCCGGGTCGACTTTGTCACCCATATTCCGTGGCGACACAGCAAAAAGCCAGGAAAATGCCGGGTCGACTTTGTCACCCATATTCCGTGGCGACACAGCAAAAAGCCAGGAAAATGCCGGGTCGACTTTGTCACCCATATTCCGTGGCGACACAGCAAAAAGCCAGGAAAATGCCGGGTCGACTTTGTCACCCATATTCCGTGGCGACACAGCAAAAAGCCAGGAAAATGCCGGGTCGACTTTGTCACCCATATTCCGTGGCGACACAGCAAAAAGCCAGGAAAATGCCGGGTCGACTTTGTCACCCATATTCCGTGGCGACACAGCAAAAAGCCAGGAAAATGCCGGGTCGACTTTGTCACCCATATTCCGTGGCGACACAGCAAAAAGCCAGGAAAATGCCGGGTCGACTTTGTCACCCATATTCCGTGGCGACACAGCAAAAAGCCAGGAAAATGCCGGGTCGACTTTGTCACCCATATTCCGTGGCGACACAGCAAAAAGCCAGGAAAATGCCGGGTCGACTTTGTCACCCATATTCCGTGGCGACACAGCAAAAAGCCAGGAAAATGCCGGGTCGACTTTGTCACCCATATTCCGTGGCGACACAGCAAAAAGCCAGGAAAATGCCGGGTCGACTTTGTCACCCATATTCCGTGGCGACACAGCAAAAAGCCAGGAAAATGCCGGGTCGACTTTGTCACCCATATTCCGTGGCGACACAGCAAAAAGCCAGGAAAATGCCGGGTCGACTTTGTCACCCATATTCCGTGGCGACACAGCAAAAAGCCAGGAAAATGCCGGGTCGACTTTGTCACCCATATTCCGTGGCGACACAGCAAAAAGCCAGGAAAATGCCGGGTCGACTTTGTCACCCATATTCCGTGGCGACACAGCAAAAAGCCAGGAAAATGCCGGGTCGACTTTGTCACCCATATTCCGTGGCGACACAGCAAAAAGCCAGGAAAATGCCGGGTCGACTTTGTCACCCATATTCCGTGGCGACACAGCAAAAAGCCAGGAAAATGCCGGGTCGACTTTGTCACCCATATTCCGTGGCGACACAGCAAAAAGCCAGGAAAATGCCGGGTCGACTTTGTCACCCATATTCCGTGGCGACACAGCAAAAAGCCAGGAAAATGCCGGGTCGACTTTGTCACCCATATTCCGTGGCGACACAGCAAAAAGCCAGGAAAATGCCGGGTCGACTTTGTCACCCATATTCCGTGGCGACACAGCAAAAAGCCAGGAAAATGCCGGGTCGACTTTGTCACCCATATTCCGTGGCGACACAGCAAAAAGCCAGGAAAATGCCGGGTCGACTTTGTCACCCATATTCCGTGGCGACACAGCAAAAAGCCAGGAAAATGCCGGGTCGACTTTGTCACCCATATTCCGTGGCGACACAGCAAAAAGCCAGGAAAATGCCGGGTCGACTTTGTCACCCATATTCCGTGGCGACACAGCAAAAAGCCAGGAAAATGCCGGGTCGACTTTGTCACCCATATTCCGTGGCGACACAGCAAAAAGCCAGGAAAATGCCGGGTCGACTTTGTCACCCATATTCCGTGGCGACACAGCAAAAAGCCAGGAAAATGCCGGGTCGACTTTGTCACCCATATTCCGTGGCGACACAGCAAAAAGCCAGGAAAATGCCGGGTCGACTTTGTCACCCATATTCCGTGGCGACACAGCAAAAAGCCAGGAAAATGCCGGGTCGACTTTGTCACCCATATTCCGTGGCGACACAGCAAAAAGCCAGGAAAATGCCGGGTCGACTTTGTCACCCATATTCCGTGGCGACACAGCAAAAAGCCAGGAAAATGCCGGGTCGACTTTGTCACCCATAGTCCGTGGCGACACAGCAAAAAGCCAGGAAAATGCCGGGTCGACTTTGTCACCCATATTCCGTGGCGACACAGCAAAAAGCCAGGAAAATTCCAGCGTTTACAGGCAGCAGGAAGTAGGGTGTTTGGGCGGAGGGAACGTGGGATTTTTGAATACCAACACTCTCAGGCGCTGTGCTTAGATTGGTTTGCGTTTGTTTTCTTTCACACAGAAATCCTGCAGAAGTGTCACTCCGGGGCTTTAGCGAAAGAGCTGTGCCTTTCATACAGAACTGATCCTACTTTCTAAAGGCGGATTGTTGGTTAACTTTGTTGCGTGATTCAGTGCCACTTTACAGTATATAGAACAGCCGCACAGGAAAAGGCCGGCTTTTACAGGCTATATAAAAGTACCTTACAAGCCATTTGCAGATTCATGTAAACGTTATCATATCAACCTGGTCTTGGTCTTGACTTGGTTTCAACCCCAAGTCTGGGCTTCAATCGTATGAGCTTTGAGTCAGTGTGACTTGTGACTACTCCAAGACCAAACTCCTTGACGTCTTACCCGTTCACACTTGACAGATTTGGTTTGTGTGCTCAAGTGTGAACGCAGTTTGGATGATGGCGAACAAACCAAACTGTGGTAGCAAGCGCACTTCAGCTTGTTTCAATCAAACCTAATCGGAATCGTTTTGGCTCTGCACCAAAATGTAATGGATTCTTCCTTAGACATTTTGATTGACACTTATCAAACTGCAAAACATTCACGCCATGTCGATGTATTTTGCCTATAAAAATGCGTGAGCACCAGTTCTGATCCAGCAGACTCAATCGATAGTTATCTCCCTTCTGGACAGCCGTCATTTGGAGTGAAGGGTGGTTAGGGTGCCTTTGCAGTTCAGGTTATCACTTCAATGTCTGTCCGCCATGGTTATGTTCTCTGCTCCTTGTCATCCATCGTATCGTGTCCATCTTGTGACTGCTGGTGGTGCTGCTGCTTCTCGGGTCTCCTTGTAAAAGAAAGAGAAGCCACGTCTCTGTGCTGCCGTTTTTTTTTCTATTTGGGAAAGGCGGCGTCATCCGGTTGGGTGACTTTGGAGGGGCTTGACCCTCGGGCTCTTGTGGAGGGAAGAGGCTCGTTAGGAGTATTAGGAGGTGGAAACTGGATCTGTGTTCAGCTGACTGGAGCGGGCAGCGTCAGGAATAGGATGCGTCTTTGTTTGGGGGGTCGGAAGTTGACTCTGGTTGGGGTTTTGGACCAATGTCAGGGCAGGAGAGGAAGTGAAATCGAGGGAAATAAGGCTGAGGTCATTGACTCACAGCTGTGTCCTAATTCTTGATGGTTGGGCTTCAAGGGGATGATTGGAGATTGAAAGAGAACATGGCAAATGTCTTCTACAAACTGTTTCAAAAGCTGCCTTCTTACTCAGGAGTTGTGTTCTTTAAAGAAAGCAGTGGTCTCCAATCACTGGGTGGCAAAAAACAGAATAATAGTATTCAAGCTAATGTAAACGCATTTACATTAAAAAAATATTACGGTAATCCCTCGTTTATCGCTGTTCATTGGTTCCAGACCCAACCATGATAAGTGAATATCCACAAAGTAGTCTCTGACCCCACTGAAACGAAATATATTTTTCAAATAGTAAAAAGACAATGTGGACATAACATGTTGGTGGCATAGCAAGCGTGTACAATGAATACAAAGGTGACTTAACAATGATCTCTGAGGAACGCCACACATAAATTGGGCTCTTTATAAAAAGATATATGTTGTGTCAACCAATTAGTAAAGTAGCAAAACCACAAAGTCCCTTACAGTAATCCCTTGTCTATCGCGATTAATTGGAACATTTTCGTAGTTAGAGCATAAAAAACCTATTCTAAATAAGGTTAACAATATTAGAGCCCTCTACACATGAAATAACACCCCTACAGTCACTTTTACACTCCTATTACCAATACCATAGACTCACACGTTGGGAGAGTTCCTTCTTGTTCTTTTTTTGCATCGCCCTCTGCCCAAGGTGCTGAAATGCAGTGAGCATCATGAATAATAAACATGTGAAAGGGTATTTCCGTATGCAATGGACAGTGATAGCAGCTAAGCAGCACAGTGGTCTCATTACAGAGATATTCTCCTGCCAAAATGCAGACCCCTCACTCTTTAAGTGTGAGTGACTTTCGGATTTTACCTACACCAAAACTGGACTTACATCACAGTCTGTATTGATGGAGCACTTTGCATGACTTTCCTCTCCCTTATCCTATTTTCTCTGTTGTTGTTATGCTGCTTCTTCCTCTCTGCTGTTTGGTTACCTAATAGTCTAGTTAGCCACTCTGCGTCATGCCACCTCCAGAAGTTCTTACATGATGCATCTGTTTGTGGGAACTGTGTGGTGGTGGTGGGGGGTGCAAGCAAGGAAAGAACTAACATGGATGTTTTATTGATTTTTTGGCTCTAATAATGTTAAAAAAAACATATTTAGAAGGTTGTAAACAGGTGTGGATAATCTGGAACCAAAAAAAAAAAGAATTTACTGTACTGGATTTTGTAGCCTGTGACGTGATCAGCAGTTTACTTATTGATTGACACAACATGTATCTTTCTAAGAAAATCAACACCATTTCTATGTGGAGTTCCCCAGGGATTGTTATTTAGTCCCCTTGTTTTAGTCATTGTACATGCTTGTTATGCCCCCAACATGCAATGTCCACATCCCGCTTTTACTATTACAAAAACAATTTTACTCTTCTGATCTCCGCTGAGCATCTCCATGTGGGGTTTGCATGGCCTCACCGTGAGTGCCTGGGTTTTCTCCGGGTACTCCCGTTTCCTCCCACATTCCAATAACATGTTAGGTTAAACAGCGACTCTAAATTGTCCATAGGTAAGATTGTGAGTGTGAATGGATGTTTGGCTGTATGTGCCCAGTTGTTGACTGATGACCAGTCCATGGTGTACCCCACCTCTCGCCCAAAGTCAGCTGGGATAGGCTCCAGCATACATCCGCGATCCTTGTGAGGATAAACGGCACAGAAGATCAATTGACATTGTCCATTTGTGCCCTTTTTGCAGTTTTATTAAACAATGTTCTGCACAATATCCAGGACATATTGCTCATTTTTTTGGTCGCCAGTCCACATTTTCAGACCCTTTTTTTACAGAATGTTTAACACCCGTTGATTACTGCCACACCATTCTCACTTGTCCCCAATTAGTCCAAGACTTTGGCGGCACATTATCAAGAAAACACCTGCACCAAGTCTTTCCCTCACATTACTCAACTGTTATTTCCGTAATATGTACTATTTTTACTCTTTTGTCTATTCTTCTGGGATTGGAGGAGGACAAGCAAGTGACGTTTCCACCAGACTCATGGTCTCCTGAGGCTCATGGTCTCACCTGCAAGTGTTGTGGAAATGAATCGCTCTCGAAACATGGCTTGTGGTCACTCTTTCTAGCCTCTCTTGCAGTCTATCTGTCAGTTCTCAATGGGTAAATATGCATATATATTGTTTTACAATACTTACCTAAACCTTATTATACAAAAAATTCATAATACAAATTTGGCTTCGAGGACGTTTCCTTCAACAACATTTATTATTATTTTTCATTCAATTAATTCTTTTGTCATTGTGTTTTTTTTATCGTTCAAGGACATGTGTATGATTGTCTTGTCATTAATGAACATACAATATTTACACTTCATGCAACTGTTTTCAAGGGGACTGGAACGAATTACGCCATTTATAGGATAAATCTTGTCTCATAATACAAAAGTTCCAAGACACGAAAGCCCCTCCGGAACAAATTCATTTCGTATCTCGAGGTTCCACTGTATTGGGTTTTATGCCAGGGCTACATAAGCCTTATTGCTGCTCGCCGGTCTCTCATTTTGCAGCGTTCTTACAGCTGTCAGTGTCGCTACAAAAACAACATACTTGTGGCCACTTTTGGAGTGATATCATAGTTATCACAACACAGTATCAGTGAATGTTGTTATTGTGTTATGGCTGTGAATAAGTCACTTTCTTGGCTTTTCTGTGTGTGAATTTGATGCCAAGATGGCGTCACTTCGGACAAACTGACCTTTTATAATTGCTTGTTTGTTCTTTTTGCCAAGGACATGCAACGGTCTACACCAGGGGTGGGCAAACGTTTTGACTCACGGGCCACTTTGGGGTCAGAAATTTGGCGGTGGGACTATTACTACCATGAGGGTGATAAACAACGACTAAGAGCTAAACAGAACATGTAACAAAACCATTATTTCCAAATGCCGCAAGGCTTTCTGGGTAGTCCAGCTGCAACAACAGTATAAACTATGAACAATAGAGCATTGCTTCTTGACTTGTTTACTTCTCTGACGACCTCCTCAGCAAATTTTGCAATCAGGTAAAAATGCAACAAACGCTGCAAAATGTTGGACGAAAGCTTCCCAGCATGCCTTGCGTTTTTTTTTGGTATGGGTATTGCGCGTAGATATTTATTTGTACGCCCACACGGTGCCGTAAGTGGGCTACGTTGTGTGTTGACAAGTTTGTGATTGCGTTTTTGTAAACGCTACAGATTGCATCCGAGTATTTTGCTGACTCAGGCGCGCCACAGTAGCGCTGCAAGTCAGTTTTGATGTTAAAGGTATAAAAAAAAGCAAATTTGGAAATGCCAAGTGGGCCAGATGAAGTTACACACACCAACATTAAACAATAACACCAAATAATGAATTGTGTAGCACGCAAATATTAAAAGTCTAGAGGATTGCTTGTATGCATTCATCTCAAGCAGGCGTAGCATTCAAACATCAGCGTGTTTTGGTGAGAAGCAGCTGATGCAGCTACTGTACCCAGCACCTTCAACCCCCTCGCATCCCCCCAGGGTGCAACAAGAGAGTGTTAACGGGCACTGTAGAGCCGACAGCTGTCAGGATCGTACAATTGTTTCTGTCCAAACAGCTCAAAGGAGGAGGTTGACGCACGCAGCGGCGTTAACCTGTACGCCGCTGACGTTGGCGTTCTGCGCTCACATTTTTGTTTGCGTGACAGAATTGTCTGCGGCGTCTAAATGTTCTCACCTTAATTAGTGAGTCACTGCAGGGGATGGGAGTGTTTTAGGGTGAGTGTAGTTTGTCACTATCCTGTGTATCGGTCCTCATTTGTGACATTAAGAGTGGGGCGCCGTGTTTACATACATCATTTTCCATAATAATTATGGTGGGCCCAACCGGGATTGTTTTTATTTACAATAGGATTGAATTTCAATATTATTGTGTATAAATAAACATATTTAATAATCAAGTTAGTTTTATTAGGATGAGCATAATAAATCATTTAGCTATGTTGATGAGTACAGTATCACTGATCCAGAAATTTGGGAAATTGGACATTTTTACCTTCGGGAGACTAAAAGCCACCGCTCAGAGTTCGCGCTCGTTTTTATGAAAATATGCATACCCGGATTTAGCCCACATTTAGACATAGAGTATGTAAGACAAAAATGCACAAGTTATTGAATATAAATACAAGTTTTTGTTTGCGTGTTTGCATGCCAGCCAGCGTCCAGCGGGATCATTCAAAATTCATCCCGTTATCCCTGTCGGAATGGCGAGATTCCTTGGTTGGGAAAGGACAAATACTGACGACGGCTGAGAATTTAGGCACATTTTGTATGGAAAATCCGGCTGTAAATAGGTGGTTGTTTTAATGAATTGCACTTGTTATGCGCTTTATCAAAGCCTCACAAAGCGCCTTCACCGACGTCATCATTATTCATTCACACCACACTTGGTGATGGTAAGCCACTATGGAGCCACAAACCCTCCGACCACCACCGACACTCACACACACACCACTTTCCTACTAGGCAATGTGGGTGAAGTGCCTTGCCTAAGGGCACAAGGAAAGTTTATTTCCTCCCACTGTGGCAGGCCTTTCTGCCTTTTTAAAATATTATCCTAGGCTAGTCTGGAAGGGTAACCACCCAGATCTCCTTGTAACAGCACACAGACTCCCTGACCCCTCTAGAATTCATTAGCATTCAACCATCTTTATCCTTAAAGGCAGTCGCGACAGTCGAGCGGCTGATGTTGGCAAGTAGATGGCTTTCTTTTGGTTGGTGCCCTTGGAGACATAATGGCGTGTTAAACGCTAAGTAATAAACGATGTTATTTTTTGATAGACCACGCAACACGGAACGCCGTAAAGAGTCAAAAGTAATGTTTTTGTTGTTAGTATTTTTATTTCACTTAGTCAGGGAAGTTTTTAGAGCTCAATAATGATTTGATTGGTGAATTAATTCAATGTGAAATACAATAAAATAATACATAAAAATAAAAAGTAAAATAAAAAATAATGATTGATTCATTCATTGATTACCCAAGTATCAACAACTGCTTTGGTGTACAATTCATAGTTTTTCGATGTAAAAATGTAAATATTCTCTGATTTTATGTGAATATATCCTTATTATAGACATATTCACACACATCAGCTTTGACTTTGGAAAAGAGTGATGGATGTTTTTGCCTCTTTTCTCATTTGTTGCCGTCCAAACCACTAACTGTTTGGGTTTGCGTCATATCGATTGAGTCTGTCCTAAGCCAGTACAGTTGTCCCTTGCTACATTGGGGTTGGACCATCGCTCCCTCGCTCTGTGGCTTTTTTTCAAAAACAAATTCAATTAATAAACGGCCGCTGTTACATGGTTGGCTATGGTATAATATTAGTCAGAAATATTGAAAAAAAAAGTTATATGTACCATAATAGTCACTGCCAGGCGTCAGTAATTATACATTGATGAGGCGTTAAGTCAGCCATGGATGAAAAGTCCGACAAGACAAAGTGAACCTCCTGTTTTGTGTGGAAGTGGTACGCCTTGGTATCTTACTTTGTCCTTCTTTCATACTCAACTTCAAACCCAGTCATAAGTTTAGAATATTGAATTGGACGCTAACTAGTTAGCTGGACAGATTCCCGCGCTAAAACCGGCGGCCGTCTCTTGTGTCACTTCTGGGTTTTTGTAGCCTGCATTGTGCAATGTGATGTAAACAGAACTAGCAGTATCGTCTTAATGTACTTTAATGTATGGCGGATTAATGTTAGACTGGCTGTTCTTTATATCAATCAAGTGACAAGCGTTGCTGAGGATGGATGACAGTTCTTTTTTTTGTAATGTCTTAATGATCGACCCAACTTACCTTTGAAATACTATAACAACAAGAAACTCCCAATGCTAGCGGTGAGTTATTAGGTGTTATTATTGCTTATCATGTCTACTATATTAGGTAACACAAGTATAAAGGTGACTATAGGGGTGTTATTTCATGTCTACAGGGCTCTAATATAGTCGTTCGTCTCCGTATTGCTGTTTAAATATCACTCTTTCACTATATGATAAACGATGGCTGTTCCATGGTTGACAACGGCCTATTATTAGTCAAAAAATATTGAAAGACAAGTTTAGTGTCGTATTGTGGTCACTAGGCATCCGTAATGTTATGAGACATGACGTTACCTTTCACACTGCAAAGACATTGGCTACTGAGCCACCTGAACATGGCTGAGACGTACATGCCATGCCTGAGGCGGACGCGACATGGTGGGGATTGAGTGGGAAAAAACTCCCATTCCATTGTTCTCCCATTCCGTGTGGAAGTGGTAAGTTTTTGTTGTCAATGTCCTTCGTCCCCACTTTGTTGGAAAAACGTTAGGTTTAAAATATTGGATTCCATAACCTGCGCAATGTGATGTAAACAAAGAATAATCGGAGTGTAGAAGGGACTATAGGGGTGTTATTTCATGTTAAAACACGTATATGAACAGGTTTTCAATGCAAACTACAAAAAGATTCCTTTATTATTGAAGCCTTACTCTGTGAAAAAATGCAACTATTGTGGTCGAGGCTGGACCCAGTTAACCACGATAAACGAGGGATGACTCGAATCAACAAAAAAACAAGCTTCAGATTAGTCGCCATAGTACTTTTACTAATTCAAGTTAGAAGGAGCTTTAAAATATTGTTAAGAAGCGTTTTCACGGCAAGGTATTGACTTTGAGTGCAGCGTGTTTGAGATCTTTGTTGCAGGATTAGGGGGTAAAGGTGGGGTGGGGGGTCCGCGATTCTCACGTTACAGCAAAGTTGTCGGGTCGGACTTCAATATTTAGTTGGATTTCCTTCTTTGTTCTTGCAAGGTTGCTCAATCTCTCTTCATTCAATAATTCCCTGGTTCTTGTTGTTTTCCTACCGCAAGCCTCTGGGAATTTGACATCACAACAACTCATTTCCATAAGTGAATGTTGCTATTGATTTTTGTGCACCCGAGCTTGGCTTTCATTGCAGCACGCCGCTAATTGAAAGCTTGAAATCCTCCGTCGTGTTTGCATGTCTCAATAAGCAAGGAGCGCTCTGTGTGCTTTAGCACTAATGGCTTTGCGGAGGTGTCTGTTGTGTGTCCTCCTGCGCTTGGCAACACACCAGCTGCGTTTTGTTGCAGCCTGGCGTGCAGAGAGCCTGCGCGCGCCCCGGCCGTCAGCTGTCGCTCTCACTAACCGCGGCCCTAACTTGGCGCAACACAGGCCGGCTCACCAAAATAAAACGTTTGTGTAAACCGAGCTTGAGTTTAATTGTTGTCGCTCGGCGTCGTTTTTGCTTGCCTCTGTTGCCAAAGTGCTTGCTCGTGTCGGACTTGAGCACACATTTTGAGCATATGTTGGTTTTGTACCGAGTATACAGCGTGTAGGTAGCATCCGGCAAAAGTTTAGAGACGCTTTGTCGTGTCAGTGAATGAGGAGGCGTCTCCATGGTTGTAAAATGTCTGCCTCGGGCATGTCCTACCGACACGTAAGGAATGCGTGTGCCTAGCATGTTCCTGTGGTCAGTGGTTGAGCCTGCATGTGTCCCGTCATGTGTTGTTGACACTTGCGGGCGGGGAAGGTTGGCGGCGAGCGTGCTCCCGAAGCAGAAGGCAAAGCGTGACCGCTTTCCACTGCAGCCCACGCGCCTCCGACCGCCCGCCGTTTGGGGAAAAAGGTGTCAGCGGTCTTATCGGCGTTAAATTTAGCCTTGCAGAAGTCGTAACGGCACGGGAGACGTACCCCCAAGTCGGGAGCAACGCAGGTGAACGTCACCTGTCGCATTTACAAATATCAAAAGTACGCGAAACAAACCGCCTCTCAAAAACGGCCGTTGTCGCGTAAAAACAAGCAGACCGCCGGTGACAAAGTCCACCGGGCAAATTCCCGGCTTCAGAGGTTGCATTCCAGCTGTAACAGGGGCGGAGCGGTGCCTGTGTGCCAGGGGGTGGCACACGGGCAGTGGAATGGCATGCAGCCGTCAGACTCCATAACAAGAACTGCTCCAAATCCCGTGCAATAACTGTGCAATAAACTGTGCAATAGCCATGTAGAAACCATGCAATAAACTGTGCAATAGCCATGTAGAAACCATGCAATAAACTGTGCAATAGCCATGTAGAAACCATGCAATAAACTGTGCAATAGCCATGTAGAAACCATGCAATAAACTGTGCAATAACAACATTGTTCAACATGTGCACAGCTGTAATTACTGTGTATAACATGTATATACAGTAATTAATTTGAACTTAGTCACGATGCTTTGTAGCGTTTTCTTAGGTAATTCATGGCAAAAACAACAAAGCTGATTTTTTTTGCGCTAAACTTTTGGAGTTGTGGCACACGTCCCAAAAAGGAACTTGAACACACGGCTTTTTCTTTTCTGTGCGCTCCAGAGATATAGCAACGGCGACTAAAGAGGCAGCCAATTAATCCCCTGAATGGGACGCCCTCTTCCGCCCATTCCAACTCCTCCAACAAGGCTGAAAACATCCATGAAAACATTTCAGACATTAGCGCAGCTTCCTTCCTGGGCGTACTGAGTTCACACAGCAGCGTGGAAAGGTAGGCTACACCTAGCGCTAACGTTTCCACACTCAAAGTCAAAAACACACGGGGCCTTGTGAGCGCTAGTCGCTAGCAGTTTTTTTTTTTTAGCTAGCTAGCATGCCAGCTAAGCCACAAACCGATGAACTAGCACAAAAGACGAGGCGTAACACATTTTCCCCCGATTTTGTTTCAGGATTACAAAACAGATTTTGCCCGCCGAGTCGTGGTAAAACGACATTTCACGTAGATGTGGGATATAAAACTATGTTTGATGGGATATGTGCGAAAGAAGCTAACGCGGGTCGGTTGCTTGGCTACTTTCTTTAGTTAGCATACAAACGACGTGACCGATTTTCACAAACCGTTCCTGAAGAAGAGGAGAAGTCGTAACGTCCACGTTTGGCAAATACGACCCCAGCATGCAAATTGTTGCTAATCGCAAAGGCACGTTTTTTTAGCTAGCTAGTCTGCTCGCTAACAAACCACACAAAACGCACAAGCTTTAGCTATTTTTGTGAGCTCGCTGAGCCTTTCAGTTGGCAAAAGGATGCAAAACCGAGAATCGGTTTCCACAAATGTTTGTGTGGCTGTGCCTAGTGCAATTTGGTGGCAAGAATCGGCCTTCAAATGTGAGCTCTTTGGCTAACTAATGCGGTTGGCTAACTAATGGCTAACCAATGAACAAATCAAGTCAACGCAAAACACAACACGCCGCTTTTTTGGGGGTCGGGGGGGTCACAAAAGAGCACCTCTTTCAATCAAGTCCAGATTAAACTGCTTTTTTGATGTTTTTATGGTTGTTTCTCGCTGAGTTTGTTGAGGTTTTTCCTTTACCGTTAGCGTGGTTCACAAAAACCCGGAACCCGTTTCCACAAACCACCAAGAAGAATCTAACATGTTTATTTTTAGCTAACTGGCAACACAAAGTCACAAACTATGTGCGTTATTTTATCTCCACATGAACCAGGGGTCTCAAACATGCGGTCAGCGAGATGATATATATAATATGAAAGTTTGTGCTGACGGACCTACAGATCACGGTGGGGTATATGGCTCTCAGGGGCGTGACATCGACCAGGCTTGATGCAAGCAGAGAAACATTTTTCAATGAGTGAAAAACTCATTATTACTAGTTTTGCACACAACGTCTGTACACCGCTGTCCTTGTTCATCTTACTTTGTGCTAAAAAATTCAAAAAAGATATTTTGAGAAGATTGGATTTGAACATTTTTTTAATGTAAATTGCAGACTCTGCCTCCAGTGGCCCCAAGGTAGGTTGAGTTGGAGACCCCTGACATAAACAATCCACAGCTGTGTTAACCTCTTTCAAAATCATCACTATCAAAGTTAGCAGCAGCTCACGATCCCCTTTCTTCCCGCGTACTCGTGTAACGCCGGAATGTGTGACTCATGAGTTATTCTCCTTTGGCCAGCCACGCTTTCCTGCGCCCTATAATCCTTAATTCACCGGGCCGGGGCTTGATGGCCATCTAGGGACAAGTTTAGTGCGCCACGCTGATGTATGTTAATCCGCCGACAAGGAGAAGGCCATCTATCACGGCCGGACTATGTATATCATGGGCGGACGCACGCTTGCAGCTCCGCCCGCTGTCATGCTGTTATGTCTTCTTTGGCCCGTCAGCGTGCTATTAAAAGGCCGCCCACACCCCAGGAAGTATTCGGAGGTTAAAGGTTAGACCGGAAGGGTATACCTGGCTCCACCAGGGAGGAGAGACGTGTGACTGGCACAAGCCATTTTCCCTTCGCAAAGCAAGTCGGATTTGTCTCTGTTGTTTTGTTATTGTTGTTGCTGGTGTTGAGGTCTCTCTCTGTTTTGTCCCTCTCCGCTCTCCCCCTCTGTCTTCTTTTCTCTTCTTCTCTATCCCCTCCTGCTCAGGTCCGGTCACCCCAAATTTGCATCAAAATAAGCATACAAATAAAGTACATAATAAAATCTATGTGACAGGGGAGAGTATCTTATGCTTTTCCGTGGCAGAGCAAATCTGTTTAGCATGTAAGGGCATCTAGATCATACATATTATCTGCCCTGATGGCTGGACAGGACAAAACAATACATAAATCTAACTAAAAGGGTGCCAACAGTTTTAAAAGTCTCTGAATTGGATGGGTGAAAGTGCTGTGAAGGTTTTATATTTTGAATGTTATTTTTAACGCGGTGATTCCTATCATGTTTTACTTTATAATGTTAGCAAAAAAAATACACAAAACAATAAAAAACAAAATATATACATTTAATTGTAATATTATCACTTTATTCCCATCATGTTTTATCTTTATTCGCAAATTAATTTTTCCCCAACCTAATATTCTATAAATTACAACTTTATATTGTTTTGTTTGTTTGGTAATATTGGGACATTAAAAAAATAAAAATTAACTCTGTTACTAAAATTACATTGTTTTTACTAATAATTAAAATAATTATTATTTTAATTATTAAAATAAAATTACGGGTTCTGGGGATGCTGGAGCCTATCCCAGCTGACTTTGGGTGAGAGGCGGGTACACCCTGGACTGGTCGCCAGTCGATCGCAGGGCACATATAGACAAACAACCATTCACACTCTAATGGACAATTTAGCGTGGCCAATGAAGCTAACATGCATGTTTTTGGAATGTGGGAGGAAAGCGGTCTACTCGGAGAAAACCCAAACACGCACGGGGAGAACATGCAAACTCCACACAGAGATGCCCAACGAAGATTTGAACCCAGGTCTTCCAGATCTCCTGACTGTGTGGCCAATGTGCTAACCACTCAGCCACCGTGCGGCCACATATATTAATAATATAACGAGTTTATTCCCATAAAATTTTTACATTTTGTCTTAATATTTGCACCCTGTACTTGTAGAATTAGAGCAGTTTTTTTCAATTACTGCTGTTTTTTAAATTTTCCTATTTTTTCAACTTTTCTCATAACTGTAACTTTATTCCCGTAATATTTTGACTTAATTGTCCTAATATTATAACATTTTCCACAACCTAATTTTCCAAAAAATACTTTTTTTCTCCTGATATTTTGACTTTATTTTTTGTAAAATTACTGCCCATTTTTCAATTTTTGGTGTTACTTTAAAGTTGTTATGTGAAATTGTATTTTCAGGGCAAATAAATCACTCAGACCGCACTTTGAACATCCCTGTTGTAAAGCAAGACATCTTACTTATTTTTTAAGAAAAAACTCAATTAAAATAAATAAATGTTATGGCGTTACGATGAGAGCCACAAAAGAGCCACATCTGGATCCCGAGCCGTAGGTTCCCTACCCCTGGTCTAGATGATGACCCGAAGTTTCCAAATGGATCGTATCTCGTTTTCTTGTCGTCTTTAAACAGAGAGATTATGAATCGATAAAATCAATCAAATAAAACAATTCAATATATTTTTCATCAAAATATAAGTCAGGCCAAAACATTGGGATGTTGCTGGATGTTTACAGTATCCGAAGTTTGTTTTCTTTTCCAAAAGAGGACGTTTTAAGAATAGAAAAAACAAGTGCAGAGATTGAGAGCAAGATGGAAACCCACTTCTAGATCTATCATTTGCAGTGGTGATTTAACTGATGACTTCTTTGAAGAAACTCCTTTCACAAGAAGCAATTGTCTATCTGAAGATATTCTGTCGGGACTCAAAATAAGGAATGTCCGCTGCGTCAAAGTTGCCACAGAACAGAGTAAGTTGTGTCTTATTTACACAATGTCTTCTAAACACTATTCCACCATAGCAACAAGGCATTGTATAAACTTTTCACAATGATATACTGTACATGCAAATGCACTTACAAACAGGCTACAAAAATAAACAATAATCGCTCCCTCACAGTTTCCAGAAATTAATGGATGAATGATTGCTGTTTCATTTGTCAAGACATTGAAATGCAAGTAGTATGTTGTGTTTCTGGTCACTAGGTGGCAGTAATGTCACAAAACATTGAGACACTATCTTCCACTACATTACCTTAACACTGCATGAAGTCATTAAGTAGTGAAGACATGGCGTGTCCCACATTATAGAGTGACAATAAGTTCTCCTCACATTGCGTGTGGAAGTGGTGCGTTTCTGGCTTCTAAAGTTGAGAAGAAATCAATTTGAGGCTAACTGGTTAGCTCATTAGCTCGTTAGCTCAGGACCTTGCTAGCTTGCTAGCTAGCGGCCGTCCTGAGTCCCTGCAGCATAAGAGTTGCGCAATGCGTTGTGAACAGTGAATAATAGGAGTGCAAAGATGACTGTAGGGGTGTTATTTCATGCCCACAGGGCTCTAATAATGTTTAAAAACCGTATTTAGAAAGTCATTAGCTGATTTTATTTGCTCTGCGGGAATATTCCTATTATTAACATTTAACCCTATAGTGCTGAAATTCATACAACGCAGTTGGGTCTGGAACCAGTTAACCGATATAAACCAGGGATTGCTGTACATGTATTTCCTTGTGTGATAATGTTTATTTAAAGCCTGATTTGTAACCTACAATTGCATGAACTGTTAGAACTGTTAACTCTGGTGGGACTTTTCCCTTTTCCGGCTGCGATGATCACACACCTCGGCCCTTGGGCTGCGTGTGCCGTGAAGGATGGCGACCGGGGTGTTTTGTGTGCAGGAGATGCACGGCGGTGACCTTCAAAGATCTCGGCGGGTGGCGCTTGTGCCTCCTACTTCCAGGTTGGCGCTGTTGTTTTTTCTCACAGGACTGCAGTGTACCAGTGGCAGTGGTGGGGTGCCGGGGGCCTAGGGATGAAACAACGTTCTATTGTCACTTCATTTTGCCTTTTTTTTTTATAAGGTCACAATCCAGACGGAGACGCCAACAAAACTCTCTTCACTAGATTAGATTTTTTAGAAAGAGGGGTCCAAATACGCGGAATAATCCCTCTTGCTGCATCTTCCTATTCTGCGGTATACCAGGTGCCAACATGTAATGCTACATTTATTTGTGGCGCGCCGCCACAGTGCGTGGAAAAACACTGAATAATTCATTTTCCATAAAATTTTGGTCCAAATCTGCAACACATTTTTGGTAAAAATGAAACACAAGCCATAATTAAAAAAAATAATAAAACACACAAAATAATAACTGCCTGCTAGAAAAACCAGTCTAATCGGTTTTGGTTTGCAAGTGTATTTATTTGTGCCTTTTAGGATTTTTGACCTATGTTTGTTGATTGGTTGGATTTTTCTATAAAAGAAAAAAAAAACAAATAAAATAAATGAAAATATTATTATTATTTTACATATTTTATAATTGTTGTCAGTCACATGTTCATTCAAAAAAATTCATAACCAGTCCAGTCAGTTATGGCGTTCAAGTGTAGTTAATTGTTCTTATTACAAGTGTTACTGTTTGTTTATTTTTTAGGATTAAACCCAAATTAATGTACAAAAATTGTTTACAAAAAAGTACAAAAATGTGTTTTTCTCAATAATTTATTAAAGTTCATTATTATTTTACTATTATGTTATTTGTACTGTTTTAGTTTTCTGTGTTTTTATACAAAAGTAATTTGTAATCGATGAAAACAAAACTGTACAAAGCTGGGGTGAGAGCAGCCATCTTGTTTGGTTTAGAGACAGTGCCGCTGAGGAAAAGACAGGAGGCAGAGCTGGAGGTAGCAGAGATGAAGATGACGAGGTTCTCTTGGGTGTGACCAGGATGGACAGGATCGGGAATGAGCACATCAGAGGGACAGCACATCTTAGCGGTTTCGGCGATAAAGTCCATGAGGCCAGACTGAGATGGTTGGGACATGTCCAGAGGAGAGATAGTGAATATGTTGGTAGAAGGATGCTGAGTTTGGAACTGTGGGGCAGGAGGCCTAGAGGAAGACCAAAGTGGAGGTTTATGGACCTCGTGAAAGAGGACATGAAGGTAGTTGGTGCTGGAGAAGAGGATGCTGAAGACAGGGATCGATGCAGGCAACTGATTCGCTGTGGCGACCCCTGAAGGGAAAGTGGAAAGGAAAAGAATAATCGATCCAGACAAAGGACGGAAACAGCAAAAATGACAGAGAAAGACAGGTGAGTATCTTTAAAGGTGCGCTAAATCAAATAAGCCTTGGCTGAGGTGCTTGCTGCCTTTAGTGCCATTTGAAGTTATGTTTTTTGGCTTTTATTTATCCAGTTTGAAGTTATGTTTGTCTGTTTTTGCTGCACAAAATCGCTTGTTTGTGCATTTACTTAGTCCTATCTTATCATCGATGAACAGGATCGGGCGGATCAAGAAAGTCTCTTGCTGATCCCGATTCTTCTGTTCTGAATCTTTTGGCTTGCAGATGACACGACATTTACCAGAATGTTTGCACGGCACCACCAAGCCGGCTGTCAATTACAGGCCCGCTAAAGAGGGAAGCGCTCGCGTCTCGCTCAGGTTCTCCGAAAGCCGTGAAATCCTTCAAGGCAGGAAGCGGGCGGGCCGATTTGAGAGTGACACGAGCCGAGATGTGTAAGATGACGCGGCCATGCGTCTAGCGTAAAGCCACCAACGATAGCGTGCGCAGACATCATGCAGCAGATGATGCGCGTGGATTCGTCACCATAGCCCTCTGAATGCTCACGCCATGTTCCCTTGTTAGCCTCCTTAGCCTATTCCTCCATCCATCTACCTTTTTAGCTCATTAAAAGACCATCAATAGTTCATATTGGGCCGCACGGTGGATGACTGGGTAGCACGTCGGCCTCACAGTCAGGAGGTTCAGGGTTCGAATCTCTGTTGGGCATCTCTGTGTGGAGTTTGCATGTTCTCCCCGTGTGTGTGGGGGTTTTCTCTGAGTACTCCGCTTTCCTCCCACATTCCAAAAACATGCATGTTAGCTTCATTGGCCGCTCTAAATTGTCCATTAAAGTGTGAATGTTTGTTTGTTTATATGTGCCCTGTGATTGGCTGGCAACCAGTCCAGGGTGTACCCCGCCTCCCACCCAAAGTCAGCTGGGATAGGCTCCAGCATACCCGTGACCCTAATGAGGACAAGCGGCATAGAAAATGAATGAATGAATGAATAGATAATATTCATACAATTATAACGTATAATAACACAGTAAAATAATATTTCATAGTATTTGTCAAGACATTGAAATACAAATGATATGTTGTGCTCTGGTCACTAGGTGGCAGTAATGACACAAAACATTGAGACGCTAACTTACATTACATTACTTTAACACTGAATATAGTTAATCAATATATAGATTTCCTACTGTATTGTTTTAATATTGCATGTGAACGTGAGAGTTAAATACTAAAGACTTTGCCAATTTTCCTCTCGAAACGGGGCGGGGAATTAGTTAATATTCCAACAAGACGGTGGAATACCTTTTAGTGACTTGGCATCCAGGAAACCGATGCTTTGTTCAGCACCACGGAGAGCTCCAGTGTGGGGGATTGAGGGGGGTCGCTGCTAAAGTAAAGCAGAGTGGCTCTTTGGCTGCTTTTTAGTACGATCAAGTGCTCCCTCGTCATCTTGTGTCTTTGGTTCTACCTTTTAGTAGATTGTTTCAAGAGACAGCGAGGCAAAAAAGGCTTTAATGGAATCGTTGGTGTAAGCTCTTAGGCGCCTTATTTCTTTCAGGTGCCGCGTCCTGACCATGCCAGTCACAAAATAAGCATTATTATCTTTTTTATGGCATATTTTCTTGTACAGGTCTTGTTTTTGGAAAAACGTTCAATTTAAGGGATTTCAAGAAACACTGCTGTCTAAATCACAATCATTCTAAAGAATGGATTCTCTTGGTAACTCAATTCACTTTTTAAACCTATCATTTGGATAACGCTAAAATGTATTATTATTTATTATTAGTAGTTATAAGTTGGGTGTGTTGAGTTTGTTTCATTATTGTTTATTTTAAAAATATTTTTTCTTTTCATTTTAGATGCATTTCATTCTACATTTTTGATGTGTTTACACTTTTACATTTGTAATGCTTTATCTTACTTATAATAATGCCTTTTTAACACATTTAATTTTACTTGTATTGTGATTAAATTAATTTGTGTTAAGAGTTGATTAAAATATTTAATTTTATTTCTTTATATTTCTTTCAGCATTTATTTGTATATTTATGACGCATAAACACTCAATTTAAAATGTAATGTAATGAATTCAGTTTGAACAGATTTTAATTGGCTGGTTTTATTCTCATTATAATTTTATCATATTACACAGTTATTATTAAATACATATAATTTGATGTGAATATTTTTTTATTTTAATTTTATCTCATTTTAGTCATTGTTTTGATTGGCCATTTCAATATATATATGCATTTCAAAATTATTTAAATTTTTTATTTTATTTTATTTAATTCATAAATCGAGTTTATTGTACAATCAAATAACAAAAGTATAATATTATAATTTATTTTTTGTTTTTTTTAATCTAAAGATTTCCTTACCAAAATGTAGCATTTTATCAT
This sequence comes from Oostethus manadensis, assembly GCA_024372805.1. Classification (NCBI taxonomy): domain Eukaryota; kingdom Metazoa; phylum Chordata; class Actinopteri; order Syngnathiformes; family Syngnathidae; genus Oostethus; species Oostethus manadensis. The sequence continues at coordinate 1,534,570 of QODF01000065.1, read as the reverse complement.
CAATATCAATCTCAGACTGTTATTGCAATGTACATTTTTTCCCACGATCAGAGTCTTTTCTTCACAACTGAAAAACATCCCGGCGGCGTTCCTGCAGAGAGCATTTTGTTTGGCAGACGTGGTCCGAAAAGATCTCAAGGACAAGCAGCAGCGTGTTTTGAACAGCCAGTCAAATGTGGTGTGAGTGGGCGAGGGCGTGGGTTTGAGGGGAAAAAAACCCAGTCCTACGCAGACGCACGCGTACACACAAACACAAGAGATGCTTTAACAAGAGATGCCCTCATCTTCTTACTCAGGTGTTGCGCTAACGGGCTTTGTGACGCGTCGAGTCGCGTGCTGATTCGTTTGTTTGGCTGCTCACGTTGATGACGGCGATGTTGGGCGTTGTTGTCCCTCAGTGGAGCAGAAAGGCTTCCCAATGGGTGGAAAACGATGATTATACGTAATGATGATATGTTTTGTTTCTTATATTCACAAGGTTTATGGTAGATGTGTTAGATGATGTTTTAAATGTTATTTATTGTGTAGTTCTTTCATTACCTTGCTATGTCAATGCCGCTCATGGAAAGTGTAGGAAGTTTGTTAAAATTGCAAGAACTTCTTGGTAGTCAGAAAAGTATTGTTGATAGCGGTACATGATAATTGTTGGCTCGATATGAGGGAATTATGATGTTACACCGATAAATCCAATAACAGCTTTGATAACCCGTAATTTTAAGGGGAACTATTATACTAATTTTCGGGCTTTTGTATTGAGTTCTAGACTCCTATAGAGCCGCTACACACCATAACCCGCACAGAAAGCTTTCTAGATCTTCCAGACTCTGCGTCTTTTCCTGCACTATTTCCTTGGGTCTCCTGCCTCGCGCCCAAACAGTCCGTGTAATTTAGCTCCTCCCAAGTGCACCTCCCGCCGAGCCCACTCCGCTGTGATTAGTCACACTCCCAAGCACCCCCGAGGACTTCCGGACAGCTGCCGAACCCCAATTCCTAATTCTGGTGGTACAGGAGTTGATAGTAAACGGCGATTTATCTCTTTAAAATGTCCGTTCTTAACAGCTATTAGCAGCTCCAGACATAGGCGAGGTGGTAATTTGCATGCATGCAGGTAACACTCCCTGTATGCACACTCTATAATGCTACATACACACACACAACTTTACTTACACAAAATAACCACACTTAGGACACTAATAAATTGTTACTTACAGGCGCCCGATTTCAGCAACAGTATGGCGGATAGTCTAGCTTCGTATTGCTCAACAAAATTAGCTTTCCCTCACACCTCAACATACATTTCCTGGGAGCCATTGCTCAACATTGCCCTTATAAGGAAGTCAGGGTTTTGTGACATCAGTGGACCTGACCTGCTCAGGATAAGGATCTGACCTGCTCAGTTTATCCGAAATGGAAACTCAGACATGGGTGTTCTGTCTCAAGTGGGGGTCGGGAGCAAAGGTGACGAGGGTCGTGGGAGAAATTAGCCCGTCTGCGCGTTCCCTTATGACATGTCTGGCGAGCGCGGCGGGGCTGCTTTTCCAGGCGAACCATACCGTTGCGCCGCTGCGTCTTCCTTGGAGGACGCGCCCCGGCCTCTCCGACGCTGCAATTAGTCAGACACGCAACCTGGGACCATCCATCCCTGCCCCCTGTCCTGCTGCCGTGTAGTGTGGCTGCTACTGTAAATAACGTTGGAAGCATCCGCATAACAACACAATGAGAGGTCCTTTCACTCTTTCTTTGCCTCTTCCTGCACACTTAATTTGAGCAGATCTTGGTTCTACATCAGCCTGTGGTGTGTGTGTGTGTGTGTGTGTGTGTGAGAGTGAAATAAGCGTCCGCAGCAGTGGGCAGCCGGTGGGCAGCAGGATGGCAGCGCCTGATACGCAGAGATTGCAATGCATAATGTGATTTAGAGCGTCTCTGGGCCACTTTTGTCCCTGCTGCTGTTTCTATTCACGCATACAGTACAAGGAAACGCCATTAGGAAGCATTAGGAGGGCTGACATTTAGACGCGTGGGTGCCAAAGGGGGTGCTTTTGTTTTTTTACGCCTCCTTTGCGGTGCATATAATTAAAAGGAATGTCATTGCCTATTTCAGCGCGCCAAGTACTACGCGTTGGTACCGTTGTGCGTGTTTACAAATGTGTGGTTGCACCTTCGGTCTGTTGTCCTGTCTCAGTCGTCAGTCATTTTACCTCCTGGAAGGTCGCACGACCTCCTGCTTGGCCAGCACACTGCAGCGCAGCTCACGCTCGTGTGGACATTGTTTGATAGTTGCATTTGTCACCCAATGAGCTTTTTGTATGGAGAAAGTTGCAAGGGGAAGTCTAAAAAACGTTTTAATGCAATGTGTGAATTATAAAAAGTCATCAAAAATGCATGAAGAAATATCTGTGGGATGATTTCCTTCGCTATATCGCCATTTACAAAATATTAATAAATGCCGACTATGGCTATTATTATTCAAAGAATATTGAAAGGCATGTTACATATAGTATTGTGGTCAATATAATTTATATAATTTTATTTCTCCAGGGCTCTAATAATATTAAAAGCCGCATTTAGAGAGTCATAAACAGGTTTTGTGTGACCCAAATACGAAAAAACGCTGCGGAAATTCACTTTCTGGTCTGGAACCAATTAACCGCAATAATGAGAGACGACTGTATTGTGCTTTTAGTACAAAGCCATGTTACTTGAATACATGTTGAATATTCCAACATTTAACTTGTTTTTTATGAGAAAACTAAATATTTGGAGCAGGTGTCCTCGTTTGCGCAACCAAGGGAAGGCAGACACTGTGAGGACCAGACGGTATTGTCACTTTGTTACAAACTAAACACGTCGGCTTGCATATTCTGTAAATTGGAATCCAGTGGTTGCATTTCCAGTGCCAACTTTGCTTTATTTATTTATTTTTCAAAGAGTTGTTGTTGCCATATTTGTGCAATTCGTCTTCTTCTACTACTGCTTCATTGCAATACATGCGCCTCGCTGTCTCCCCCTGCAGAGCGGAGGAAGTACTGCATCAACAAGCAGCTCTCTGGTCTTACTGAATGCGTTACATTATTTGGGTGATATCTGTAATTTTGCGGGGATTTAAATTTAAATTTGCCGCTTCTATTTTCAATTTTTTGGAGTGCTCTTTTGCATACTATTTTGATTTCATTTTCTTTATATAAATCATATGTTTAGACCGCATTCCTACATATTCTATTAAATATTAAAGTAAGCAATTAATGAAAAAGTGTCATTAATTTACACAATTTTGTCTCCGTAAAATTACGACTTTTTGTAAAAATATGACTTAAAGGAAAATCTTTTTTTGGGGATTTTGCCCGTCGTTTTTCTGCCAATCATGATGAGAAACGTGAACACACATCTTCAGCTTTTCTGTGTTCTAAAGAGAGAAAAACAGCAAGGGCGCTAACAATGCATGTAAAAAACCTCCGCAAAACATCAGCAATGTTCTTTTTGCATATCTGACCTGCATTTTAATCTACAGCAAGCTACAGCAACACCAAATAAGCACTTTTCTGGTGTGCTTACCTCATGCAATTACCAAAAGGTAAATGGCCCCACTCCAAAACAATGCGACAGGACAACAACCTGTTCAGACTGGGAAACAAGAAGAAGCATATGAACAACCACGAATGGACCAAATCATCTGGAAAGTATTTGTTTGAACACGGGTAGAAGGACTGTGGATTTGCTGTAGTTGTGATATCAATTTACCCCACAGTCGTCCGTCTGGTCCAGCTGGTCCGGGTCGTCTTTTCTAGTTGATTTTGTGTAAGTGGAAAAAGCTTTCTATCATTGTGGGTTTGTTAGTGCTATATAAAACGTCCTCCTCGGCATATACCCCAAGCCTTTCTATCCACGGTGCAGCAGAAACACTCCGTTTCTGTCAGTATGGCTTGGTATGCGCCACCAAGTCATGCCGGTCCGGACTCTCTCGTCCCCACGTCACTCTCTCTTCTTGCCAGCTCATCCTCTAATACCTGAAGCTCACCCTCCGTATATTGAGGCTCAAAAAGATAAGGTTCTGGATCCTCATTTGTCCAAAAGTTGTTGTTGATGGAAGTAGCGTCAGCTGCTGGTGGAAGTTTTGGTAATCCAGAAAAATGATCAAAAACACTGAAAGTGTTACATGTTATCATGAATGTATCTGCTGCTGCGTGCTCTCAGCATGTATCTAAAAGGAGGAATGATGGCTTTCACTGTAATGTGGTTATCTTGAAAAGGGCTATATGCAATAATTCCGTTTTATTCCTCAAAGTATGACTTTTTTTCTTACTGTTTTCTTACTCTTTACTTCACAAATCTGTATTTTTTTGTAAAATTGGAACAGTTCACGCAGATAAAATGCCTGATTTATCGTCACGAAAAAACACTTCATGCATGTAAAATTGTGATTATATAAAATGTCCTTTGATTTAAAATGCCCCCTTGCAGAAATGAGTATTAAATGAGTGCTTTGTCCTCACAATGTCTTATCTTTATTTTCCTCCTTTTTTTTTCACTGGATGTGACATTGGCATGCCAGTGGAGTGCCGTGTAGCCGCGAGTGTAACGCTGTATTTAGTTTGAGCTGCATAGAACATCCCAGCGTGTCATCAGCACAAACACTGCATGTAATGACTCACAGCTCTTGCGGCAGGCATACAATGCAATGCGTGGACGGGGAATGGTGGGGGGTGGGTGGCAGGGGGCTACAGGTGGAATCCCCCATGAATAATGGAGGACGCAGCGTGTTTGTCGGTTTGTGTTGTGGACACCGATACTGTAGCTGAATTATTGATGGGAGGCGGCGTTCTTTACCCTGATAGTCATGAATCAGTCATGAAAATTCCTCCTAGCAGGATATTTCTGTATACAGGACATTCCATTATACATCACCTTCTTGATCCTTGGGATCAAACATTGACTCTTTGTCTTTGGCGCGAGAGAGCGGAGGTGCAGCAAAGGGCGTCCATAGCTGGACACCGCGCTGGAAATCACCACAAAACACCCTGCCAGGCCTTGTGGGAACACGCTGCAAAAGTTGGCTGAGATCCTGCTTCAGCAGTAAACAACAACTGTAGGGCACCGGTGTGCTCCAATTAGGGAGAGAAGGAACAACCTCTACTGGGCGCGCACCGCCGGGTTTCCGATGCCAACTTGTGGTGCACTTGCGGGAGGTAAAACTAATGAAGTTTGTAGTACAACAAGCCTGCAATCGATGCGGCTTTCATGATGACTGGAAGCTTTATTGACATTGACGTTATGTAGGAAAGATACGCGTTCAAAGGGGGATTCATCAGAACCTCAACGGAAGACGTGCCTTTCACGCAGAACCCCGTAAAGTCGGATATTGAAGTTCTTGGTGCACACAGCTGACAAGGACTGCTTGGATATCATCACTGTCGGATGTGAAAGACGTTAGAAACGTCACCAGCACCCAAACTTACGATAAAGCAGTGCTTTTCAAATAGTGGGGTGGGTCGCCCTTTGGGGCGCGGTGAACTGTCAGGGTGTGCATGAGAGGCAGGGAGTACTTGAACACATTTTGATCCCCTTGGGGGGGGGGGGGGGGGGGCATGACAGAACCGCATGAGACATGCCCTCAAAACCTGTGCTTACTTTAGCTGGTCGTTTGTGGAAAATGCATCAAGTATGTTGGATGAGGAAGAAAAAAGTAGCAGACGAAAATAACATTGTCATCCCGTATGTCTCAGGCCTATCTGGGGTGTCGGGGGTCTACAACACCCCCTTTCTCCCACATACGATGCCGTCCTTTCCCAAAAGACTCATTTAGCCTGTAAGAAATAAACAGTTTCAGACGAGTCCATGACCATCATTACACCCAGTTATACCACCCAAGCAACCATCGTTGACGAGGTCCATGACCATCATTACATCTGAATGTGATGCTAAAGAAGGTGATACCACCCAAACAACCATCTTTGGCAGGGTCCATTACCATCATTGCATCTGAATGTGACGCTAAAGAAGGGGATACCACCCAAACGACCGTAGTTGGTGGGGTCCATTAGCATCATTACATCTCAATGTGATGCTAAAGAAGGTGATACCACCCGAACAACCATCTTTGGCAGGGTCCATTACCATCATTGCATCTGAATGTGACGCTAAAGAAGGTGATACCACCCAAACGACCATCGTTGACTGGGTCCACTACCATCATTATATCTGAATGGGAGGCTAATGAAGGTGATACCACCCAAACGACCATGTTGGCGGTATATTTATGTATATATACACACAAGGTGGGTATATATATGAGTTAGCCTCATTCCAAATAGTGCCTGTCTCCATTCTGCTTCATTCCTTTTTTAGGCCGCTTAATCCCCAGTAGGGTTGCAGGGGTATGCTGGAGCGTATCCCAGCTGATTTGGGGCGAGAGGCACCCTGCACCATTTGGAGTAAATAAGCGCTCCGCTGTGATGGCACCATTCATTGGATGTAAGGGCTGACAAAACATGTGAGGTGTCCTGGCTGGTCCACCGGTATGAGAAAGCGCTGAATCACTGTAAGTCGTTTGGGGTCATCAAGGCAACAAAAAAACCTCTGGTCGTCACGAACCAGTACCTGTTGTGTCTTTAATGGTGAGAGACTGGTTTTGACACAAGGATGAAGTCCCTTTTTTGACAAAACTCAAGGTGACAAATGAAGCTTAGGATTGAAAAGAATAACATGAGAAGCAGTTTCTGACACACTGCACGCATAACACATCGTCGGCCATATTGCGTACTTTCCGTGGGATTTATGAGCCGTGTCTGCTCTACATGTACAACTGCAGACTCCCCGAATGGCGGACATCAGTACAAATCTGCCCAGTCATGCATGTCACACAAACACACGCGCTAGACTAGACTGGCGGGGGTTTGCGGAGTCTTCCTTTTCCGTAATGTTTTTTCAGGCATACTGGAGCCTTCTCGGTGTGTCGAGCGGAGTTTAAAATAGACGGGGGTATTTGCGGACGGCTAAGTGGCAAACTGCGGCCACACGTGATCGAATTAGAGCGCCGTCACTTGGGTCCATCATGGCCCCGCTTGGATATTTTCCATCAGCAAGTCCTGCGCGGCTTCCGAAACAGACACTAGGATGCTAACCATAGTCATGAGAAGTAATTGTTGTAAAAGTATGATGCCGCTGAGCTTCCCATCATGCTGTGCTTACAGGGTACCTACAGCGTATATTGTCGGAATCAACAGCGCCTCTGCTGGTTTGCATCCGAGTAGCGCGCACGATTGTTGCCATACGCAGTCGGAAACGTTCCGAATCATTTTAATCATCATTTTGTGTTTCCTGATTCCTGATTGGAGGATATTGTTGCATTGTTGTTGTTTTTCCTGCCGTATTTATTCAATTTCAAAAGCATACAGAATATTTATTTATTTAAAGTCAGTACAACAATTTTGGAACATATTTTTATTTTGTGTGCCTGTGTAGTTATGAGGCCCTTACTAAAAATAAAATAATCCCACCAAAATATGGATTTATATGTTAATCATTTTATGATTGATTATTTTAATAGCTATATAGCTAATATAATAATTCCTCCCTGAGCCACCACCTTATCGTGGTGGAGGAGTTTGCTTGTCCCAGTGATCCTAGGAGCTAAGTTGTGGGGGGCTGTCATGCTCCAGGTAGGGCCCCCCATGACAAACCGGTCCTGGGGGAGGGACCAGACAGAGAGTGGCTCAAAAGACCCTAATGATGAATAACACAATTGGACTTCGTTATCCCTCGCCGGGACGCGGGGCACCGGGGTCCCCCTCTGCAGCCAGGGCTGGAGGCGGGGCACGATGGCGAGCGACTGGGGGCTAAAATTAGAAAATAAATTAGATAAATAATTTTACAGTGAATATACTATGATGTAAATAAGATGATTACCATAATTATATTACGTTGAATACTAATTACAACAATAATAATAAAAAATGATAATATAAAATAACCCTACAAGATTACTACAAATCATTTTATCCTAATAGTTAGCAGTGTATGAAAATTTATATTAATAATTGTATAGTTTACTCATTTAAGAATTTATTCCTACTATTTATTTCCACATCATTAGTGAATTTTGACTACAGTGATTTATCATAATAATGTGTTTTATAATTTATATTATATTTATTGGAATAAATCACATGCACTGCCTGATATGGTGGGGTGTTACCAAATATGCTATAATTTCTGTTAATACTGCATGCGCAGCGCGTGTTAATAGTGATGAATAATAAATGAAAGTGATGCGATATGAATGATGAATGTTTCATTTTTTAATGAAGAATAGCATAGTGTAGTACAGTGCAATCGTTTGGCGGCGTGTTGGCGTGAGCGCTTACAGTACACGCACGTCACGCCACAAGTGTGAAAATCTCAGGCGTACATTTTGATTGGCGGCGAGTTTAAGGAGCTCGGCCGAGTGACACAAGCTGAGGATGAATGACGCGGCGTGTGAAGCATGTGACGCCGCTGCAGCACGGCCGCCGGGCGATGGATTGCTTCGGATGGCGTTAAAGCGGACTTTTCCCCCACTGCTGGGCTGCGTGTTCTGTGAGCTAGCGGCTGACATTTGCCTGTGGAGGAGAATAGAAAGCGTCGTCCACGCTGGAGGATTGAGTGTTGGACCAAGGTTGCACCCGGGAGTATTTTTCACCCTCCGCGGGGCTAAAAATAACGTGACAGTATTTTGGTATTTTAGCACCGGCATTATTAGCTCGCCCTTCCTCTGCCGACGGCGCTGCTTTTTTTAAATATGGAAATAAAAGCTTTGAATGTTGAAACCTTGACCTATCTAACCTATTTGCAACACTTTTTTTTTTTATTCTGAAAATGTGGGCCTGCCTTTTAGTTGTGATTTGAGGCTCATGTGCATGGTTCTCGACGCTTTAGTGGCATATTCGTTTACTGGTCAAGGGTTATCGTCACCTGACAAATTTGAGAAAAGAACCTCCAAAAAAGCCTACAAAAAGCCAAAGAAAAAGCAAAATGCACTTGGAATATTTCCTATGGATTCTCTAGCATGGTGGTGATTTGAGCAGTAATTTGAAGAGTACTCATTTCCTGGTCAATGGTTATTGTCACTTAACACAATGTCAGAAAAGAACACAAATCCACTACAACAACCCAAAGAAAAAGCAAAACACACTTGGAATATTTCCCATAGGTTTTCCATGGTGGTGGTTTGAGCAGTAATTTTGTGCTACATTTGAATCGTATTCATTTCCTGGTCTATGGTTATCATCACTTGTCACAAAGGCAAAAAGAATACGAAAAGAATATGGGAATACTTTCGTAGATTTTCTTTGGTAGTGGTTTGATCAGTAATTTTGTGCTACTTTTTAAAAGATTTTGTCTTCTATGGTTATCATCGCATGTCACACTCAGAAAATAACACAAATCTCTTACAAAAAGTCAAAGAAAAAGCAAAACACACTTTAAATACTTCCTGTAGATTCTCCAGAGTTTTGCATTGAGGTGGTTTGAGCAGTAATGTTGTGGTACATTTGAAGCATATTCATTTCCCAGTCTATGGTTATCGTCACTTGTCCACAAAGTCAGAAAAGAACACAAATCCGCTACAAAAAGCCAAAGACAAAGCAAAACGCTCTTGGGATACTTTTTATAGAATCTCCAGGGTCTTGCGTGGTGGTGGTTTGAGTAGTAATTTTCTGCTACTTTTGATGCGTATTCATTTCCTAGTTTTTGGTTATCGTCACTCGTCATACAGTCTAGAAAGAAAACAAATCCACTACTAAAAGCCAAAGAAAAAGCAAAACACACTTGGAATATTGCCCGTAGATGTTTCACGGTATTGGTTTGAGCAGTAATTTTCTGCTACTTTTGAAGCGTATTCATTTCCTGGTCTATGGTTATCATCACAAGAAAAAGCAAAACACAGTTATAATACTTCCCATAGATTTTCCATGGTGCTGCTTTGAGCAGTACTTTTGTGCAACTGTTTTTTGTTTTGTTTCCTGGTTTATGGTTATCATCACATGTCACAAAGTCAGAAATAAGAGTGTGTATTGTGTGTTACGTTTAAAAAGTGGATTTAAATCGACTTTTGGTTTTATCAGTTAATATTCTGGGCCCGATTTTGCTGTGCACCCTGGGCCCTTTTTCTTGCCCCGGAGGCTACTCAGAGTGTAGATACGGCCCTGCAGTACAGCTGGAGGTGTGAATGCGCTTTTGTTTGCCTTGCGGGTTTCGCTTTTGGAGTCCAAATGAAACCTGACCTTGGACGGTCATGTTGAAAAGTGGTGATGGTGCGTGCTCTCGCGCTTACAGGAACACTGCGCCGCTGTAATGCGAAATGTAATGCGATTGTAATGCGATATGTAATGCGATTGTAATGCGATTGTAATGCGATATGTAATGCGATATGTAATGCGATATGTAATGCGATATGTGTCATAGTTAAATGTGGCTGGGAGGCCATTCTATGCAAAGATGCTATTCATGCGTTCATGCGCATCGTTGCATCCACACTGACCACATCATCTTTCTGCTGCAGCTCACCTCCCTGTTGCTCAGCTTCACCCCCCCACACCCATACACACACACACACACACACACACCCCTCCTCCAAGCCTCCTCTCCCACACGCTCCGTCTCACACACCTACCGTCTGCCCGCCAGGTCTCTGTTGCTAGGCGACAAGCAAGTGAGCGATGGACTGCTCTTACGAGAAGGACGTTTGTCCGTCATGAGTTCAGTGTCGGCGTGTCGGTCCTTTTCTTGGCAGGTTTGACTCGGTAGCGGGCCTTTAAAGTTTTTTTTGAATGATTGACAACTCAAATGCCCAACCACACCCGCGGCAAAAAAATAGTCCTTCTTTGTCTGTCGGTTTAAACCCGAGCGTTTATCGACGACGTTTTTGTTCAACTTGATAGAAAAGAATAAATTTTGCGGATATGGTTAATGCCATACCAAACTGTTAGCACTTCTTACTGGGCAATTACTTTGCCAGTCACATTTACGACGGCATGTAAATTCAAAATATAAACATGAAGAAAAAAATGGAACCCCCCAGAGGTGCAGCCAGACATTTTTGCGCAGTTGCCGAGAATGCTGCCACTTGTGCAAAACGGGGACCCCAATGGATTTTGGGGCCCTAAGCACAACGAGTTTGTTGCTCATTTCTGCTTTGTAGTTGAATATGGCCTGGTCAAAAATATATATTTGTAATATTTAAGCGCATTGTACGTATTTTTGCCAAAGTGAAGCATTTTGGAGCATAAAAATGGTGACATGATGTAAAAAACGTACACGGGCATTGAGAAAACGCATTCAAAGATGCTGTGAGGATGTGTAGTACTCTACACTGGCCACAAGGTGTTAGTAATGTTTCACTGATGAGACAAGAGCCGCTGCAGGAAGTACTGTCCATAAACAGGAAGTGAAAAAACAAACAACAAGAAGGAACTCTGTCATGTGTATGAGTGTATGAGTCTATACTATACATCTTATTTTCTCTTATGTCTACTATAGTGGGTAATACAAGAGTAAAGGTGACTATAGGGGTGTTATTTCATGTTATTTCACATATAATAATGTTAGAAATTATAAACATGTTTTCTGTGCTGTACCTACCAAAATATTGTATTTATAAATAGGAATCCCGTTTTTGGGAATTCACTTATTATAGGTCGGGTCTGGAACCGCTAGGGGTGTCACAAGATCACAGTGGGCGGAGGCGGGGCTGCTGGCATATACACACAGAGGGCAGAAGGGTGTAACGTAGTAGAAGTTAAATTAGCAGGTTGCAATATATTGTCACATTTTTAGTTAAGTACTGTATTCAAGTTGGAGGTTTAGCATGCAAGCTAGCGTGTCTTGCAAACATTTTTCACGCAACTACAGTGGAGTTGAACTTGAAGGGTGCTGCACCAGCACGGCGATAACTCCCGTTTCTGCCATATTGACCTAAAATCTCCACCTAAACAGCCGCACTTTTATTCACACGCGGACAACCTCCTCGCTTCTTCCTTGCATTTTGATCCGGCCCTGGCGCCTTTTTTCTTGACAAATGAGCAAGACGCCCGCCGCTAAAAAGCACTTGGGCTGTAGCGTGAGGCGTGAAGAAAGTGTTGCTACAGCCAACCTCCTGGCAGGCTCCACCGTACGCACCGTAAAGTAAAGCACGCTGGCGGATTAGCGTGTTGGATTTCTCACCAAAGAGGGGCTCATGATCAGGCGGTTACTTTGCTGCAGCAGCCATAATGCATCCAGATGCGTGGATCACTAATGCTCGGTCTTAGCCTGAAGCCGAAAGGTTGGCTGTCTTGGCCGTGATGTATTGTCCACCCGCCCCAAACGCCCCAAACGCCCCGCCCCGCCCTGCCCCATGTCCATGTCCATGTTGACTCGTCAAGATGGGCAGCTCACGCATACGTAGCCAGCCTGTGAGTACATGGCTGTCATCTGCAGGGACAGTAAGCGACGATGCGACTAGCTTTGTTCTCGCAGTTAATCTCTCGCCCGTGCTTGCACACACACATGCACGCGCACGCACGCACGCACGCACACGCACGCACGCACACGCATGCACGCACACGCATGCACGCACGCCTTTTTGTCTGTCTCCACAATGCGATTTCATAAAATAAATCCCCGTCGCGTGCAAAGAAATACATTTCGTCCTCGCATCAACCCCGCTAACTTCACACTGTAGGCCGCTCGTTCTCGCGTGATCCGATGTGTAACGCTGGTGCCGGGTCTCGCTGTGCACCCTGACGGGGCTTTGTGGTTCTTGGTTCTGTTCAGCAAAAACGGACATCCTCCGTTTCTCCTGCTGGTGGGTCATGAATAGGCAAATGTGCTAACAGTGTCAAGGGGCTTTGAGTAGCTGACCTCTTACCAATGTATTTCTCCTGGTGTTCCCCAAGGGTCTATCCCCTGCCCCATTTTTACTCTGCAGATGCTTGCTTCAAACAAATCTGTTCAATATGGCGTTCAGTTATTCTGCCCTGTCGTGTTTACTCTGCACTGTTTACATCAAATTTGGACAGGTGGAAAACGATGAAAAATGATTTTCCAATCTACATGTTACAAAGACAGGGGTTCGAGCAAAACTGAAGTAGCATATTTGAGTCTTGTGGCGAAGTATGAACATGTCAGCATACAAAAACAATCTAGTGGCAATGGTGTACGGTGGTTGAAAATACCTTCTACCTTTATCATCCTGTGGGACCTCACCCCATTTGCCTTCTATCAGTTTATGCGATATTAAAGTATCATCATCAACATACCGTCAGTCCAGCTGTCAAAACAACACCTGCTACATTCAATTGTCATTATCTGGAATATGGAAAGTCTAGCAGTCACAAAATTCCACTTGGCTACTACCCTGTGGAACCTCACTCTGTTTAGGCTGCTACATTTATCTTCCAGTGGAACCTCACTCCATCCATTTTCTATCATGTTTACCTCGCCAGTATCGTACTCAAAATTGGCATGGCAGGAAAAAACACCTGCTACAGATTACCTTTACCAGCCTTTGGAACCGTACTCCATTCATTTGTCAGAATATGTGATAATATCCTAACATGCAAATGCAGCCAATTGACAGGGAGTCCAGCAGGTAAAACGCCTGGTATGGGCTGCTAACTTTACTAGTCTGTGGAACCTCACTCCATTCGAATGTCAGAGTATTGACAGGCAGTCCAGCAGGTAAAACGCTTGGTATGGGCTGCTAACTTTACTAGTCTGTGGAACCTCACTCCATTCGAATGTCAGAGTATTGACAGGCAGTCCAGCAGGTAAAACGCTTGGTATGGGCTGCTAACTTTACTAGTCTGTGGAACCTCACTCCATTCGAATGTCAGAATATTGACAGGCAGTCCAGCAGGTAAAACGCTTGGTATGGGCTGCTAACTTTACTAGTCTGTGGAACCTCACTCCATTCGAATGTCAGAATACATGATAATACGTCAAAATGCAAATGCACCCAACACACAGGCATTGCAGCTTGTAAGAGCAGCTTGTATAGGCTGCTAACTTTACTAGCCTGTGGAACCTCACTCCATTCATTTGTCAGATCCTGTGATAATACGTCTACATGCAAATGCAGCCTAGTGACAACTTGTTCAGCTGGTAAAAGTGCCCTCTACAGGCTGCTAATTTTACCAGGCCAGGGAACCTCACTCCTTCAAATGTCCCAGTCCGTGATAAAATGTCAACATGCAAAGGCAGCCTATACACAGGCAGTCCCGCTGCTGCTAACTTTACTAGCCTGTGGAACGTCACTCCATTCACTTGTCTGTGTCTGTGGTGTTATGCCAACATGAAAATCGACTCAGCGGGTAAACACTTGCTATATTGTTGGCTTGGTGCCATGCTAACTTTACCAGCGTGTGGAACCTCACTCTAGTCACTGTTTGTCATTTTTACCCTGATAACAATCCAGGCTTGCTTTGTTTGTTTCCAATTCACAGCCTTTGATTCACGCAGCTAAGCAGCGCCTAAACATGAGATGCAAAAGACGCCTCCAACTTCCCCGCCGGCTTCGTTTCCAGGCGGCATCACACGTCGCCTTAATGCCGGCTTTCCTTCAAAGGCGACGACCTTTGCTATAAATGAGGCCAGATTGGTTAGCTGCCGTGCCGCTCGGAGATTCTCCGGCGGCCTCGCCAGGCACGCGCGCTGGCTGTCTGGTCCCGCTCGCCTTAATGGATCTCATTAGCTGAGGTCACCGTAGTTCCTGTGCGGGGGTCACAGTTTGAGACGTTTCCCCCGGAAGTCCGGGTTGATTGTCCTTATCCATGCCCGGTTTTCTTACTGCGGGGGGGGAAGTTGCAAATTCTGCATGAAGGGAGATGATTTGTTTTCCCCGGTGGGAGGCGTGAGATCCAAAAGTAAAATGATGTAACGAGCCTGCAGTCAGAAGATCCTTTGCACTCGCGTTTGTAAGCCCCTCAGCTGTTTTTAAATCAAGGACAGGTCCCTCAATCATTAGCCTGTTTTTAATACTCTCAAAAAGAACATTTGGAGCATAACGCTGCTGACTTCTCCCTTGTAGGCTCACCTGCAAAGCGGCAAAAAGACTGGAGTGTTCTGTTTTTCTTTTGGGACTAAGGAGAGATTACTTGGAAGTGATCAAGTAGCCAACACAGTATTTCCTCAGATTGTGTTGTGTTTTCATTCATTATAACGCAGGAAAGTTGCCTGATCGGTGATAACAGTCGTGATGATTGGACACCAAATGTTTTTATACATCAATAAATTAACTTGATAAGGTTTGATTCACGTGGAGTCATTTGGCACCGTAGCTATCCCCGAGCTTCCTGCTAGTGTGTGATGGCGAGCACAACAGAAGTCGCTTCCCACCCTAAATAACGAGCGTGACGGTGGCGGACACGACTGTTTTTTGGATTTCCAAAGTTCATGTACTTGGTCGATACAAGCGTGCTGCAGAAATTGGGTGCATGCGTTGCAAACAGCACACCAATCATTTAAATATCAAGGATTACCAAACCTTATCCAGGGTACTTCAATTTACAAGTAGGTTTCAATATTACCCAAGTGAATATTGTCATCAACACGCGTTTATGAC
This sequence comes from Oostethus manadensis, assembly GCA_024372805.1. Classification (NCBI taxonomy): domain Eukaryota; kingdom Metazoa; phylum Chordata; class Actinopteri; order Syngnathiformes; family Syngnathidae; genus Oostethus; species Oostethus manadensis. The sequence continues at coordinate 1,518,996 of QODF01000065.1, read as the reverse complement.
TTTCTAAATATGTATTTTAACTTGATCAGAGCCCTGTAGACATGAAATAACACCCCAATAGTCCCTTTTACACTACATTGCGCAAGCTGCAGAGTACAGCGGGGTCATAACAGAGAGCTAACTGATTAGTCTGTCCGAATGTACTTATTCTAAACTTAAAGAAGCAGGTAAGTAAGTTCAAACAGAGTGGGGAAAAAAAGCTAAAGAAGTCAAAAACTTACCACTTCCACACGAAATGAGAGCAGATCCTATTTTTCCACTCAATCTCAGCCATGGCCTGTCGGCTGGGCTCTGCTGGCTCAGTAGCCAGTCTTCATGCATTGTGAAAATGTCATCTCTCATGACATTACTAATGTCTAGTCATGACAATATTTTTTGACTAATTAAAACCCATAGCCATCATTTATGAATTTTTTTTGGAAAATCCACAATATAGTGAGGGAGTGATATTTGGAGCACATATATCGAGGTACGAGAGTATGAAAAATAAAATATACAGTAACAAATAAAATTGATTTAATTTTTTATGCACCGACATTTTCTCAGAAAATACCAAAAGGAACAATATATTACTGTATATACCAAAGTATACAATGTATGTATTTCATTTAGATCATAAATTATAATGCAAATTCACCTACATGTTTAGTACTTCAAGAAGAACGGCGGGTTCTCAACCATGCTTTATTGGTAATTTATTTACGTTACATTAACACCTCAAATCTCAGCCTGATTAGCGTTTTGTTACTTTGCACGTAATTCTCTGGAGAGCAGGCGGCGTGACCACTGAGCCACGTAATCTTCAAACCTAATCAATCAATCAACCAATCAGTTGTATCTTCTAGAGCACGGTGCCAACAGCAGCCGCCATCATCAGTGCGAGAGCTTTATTGCATCAGGAGAAGATAAAGGTAATGAGACCCGCCTAATCTCCTCGCTCCTGGTTGAGCTTCTCTTCTGAGCTGCTCCGAGTGGAGTCGGGGAAAAAACCAAACATGAGCGGGACGCGCCAGGAACTCAGAGATCCAAGTGAATAGGTGAGGATAAAGGAGGAAGAGACTACAGCTGAGGAGGACGATGAAGGACATGACAATGGGAAAATGGACTCACCGGTTACTATATTAGGTACACCTTCTCCCCTGAGGGAACACAATCTGCCTGTACAAAAAAGCTCTCGTCTGATTGGTCGTCGTAGTTTGCAGCACATCATACCCTTCCATGCTCCTATTATTTTGGTAAGCTTCGTCCGCTGGCCGCAAATGTATTAGATGAACTTATGAGACGTGTGGGCAGGGCTACCCGGGCCCTGAAAAAAATGCAAAATGTCTAAAAGTTATTTTTTAATGTAAAGAAGTGCAGCAAAATGATTAATGATTAATGATGAATTATTAATAACCAAATATATTTTGAAATACAAGTGATATGTAGTATTCTGGTCACAAGGCGGCAGCAATGACACAAAACATTGAGGTATTAGCTTATATTACATTACCTTAACACCGCCTTATGTCAGCCGTAGGGTGAAAAAAAAAGTTATCCTCTCATTCTGTGCGGAAGTGGTGAGTTTTTAGCTTTAGTTTAGGAGAAGTAAATTAGAGGCTAACAAGCTCGCTAGAGTTCCTCCCGCATAAAAGTTGCGTAAAAGTGACCATAGGGGTGTTATATCATGTCTATGGCTCTCTAATAATGTAAAAGACTGTATTTAGAAGGTCAAAAACAGTTTTTACAATCTAACTACAAAGATTTATTAACATGAATCTTAGATATTGCAGAAATTAATTTATCTGGAATCAACTAACCGTTAAAAATGAGGGATGACTGTAAATTGGTATAATGGTTTTTTGTTGTTATTTGTACTTTCATTTTAATATTATTGATGTTAATGTGTGTGATAATTGGATAATAATAAATATATAATAATAAACAATATTGCTAATAAATATATAATACATATATTAATATTGTTATATCACAGGAATTGATTTTTTAAAGTCTGCTAATATTATGTGCTTCAAGGGTATTTTATTGTTATTGTTATTTTTTATTCAGAGCAACGTTCGTGTATCATTTGTTCATTCATTTTTCCGAACAAAACCAGAACTAAAAAAAACAAAAAAATGTTGTGCACTATTGGAAAATGGACAAAACGGATAACGGCCGGTGTTCAACTTTGATTTAAGCCGCGTGACTTAAATCAATTCAATTAAGTGAAGATGAAGTCTCTCCAGTGTGCGACGTAATGCACAAAACTGTAAAAAAATAAATAAAATGTCATTCCTTTTTTAGTTTTGGGTCTGCAAACATTTTTTGATAAAAACAAGTTATTTGTATTATTTTTAATTTTGTTTTTTTTGCAATCATGAATGAACAAATGACACATGGATGGAGGAGTTATCAATGTTGATATCAATATCCCTGTGGGATCAATGTAGCGTGTCAGTGTCAAGATTGATTTAGTTTTGATCAAAAGAAGAGAAAAACTAGTGGCCAGACCTGCCTGTCAAAGCCTGATCCCGTCAGATCTCAGGGGCGCAGGGCAGGGCCTGGTCAGTACTCGGATGGGAGACCTCAGAGGAACACCAGGTGCCACAGTGGGAGGAAATCAACTTTCCTTGTGCCCTTAGGCAAGGCACTTCACCCACATTGCCTAGTATGAAAGCGGTGTGTGTGTGTGTGTCGGTGGTGGTCGGAGGGTTTGATGGCGCTCACTGGCAGCCTCGCTTCCGTCACTCTGCCCCAGGGCAGCTGTGGCTCCATAGTGGCTTACCATCACCAAGCGTGGCGTGAATGATCAATGATGACCTCAGTGAAGGTGCTTTGAGAGGCTTTGATAAAGCGCATAACAAGTGCAATTCATTATAAAAGTTGCTGCTAAAATGGTCTATATCGCGTGGCGTTTTCTTATATACTCAACTGCAGAGAGTCCCAGGGATGTAATTGAAGTACGGTCTTGAGTCATACAACAACAAATTGTCTCCTTCTTAAGTTTGCTTACCATTGGTGGAGTAAGGAGTAAAAACCAGCCAGGTAGATGTTCCATTCCGTTCTATTTTTCTCCGCTTATCCGGGTCTAGGTCTCTGGGACAGCAGTTTCAATAGAGAAGTCCAGACTTCCCGGTCTCCGGTGTCCTCTTCCAGCTCCACCGGGAGGCCACCTGTGAGACATAGTCCCTCTAGCGCGTCCTAGGTCTTCCCCGGGGGCTTCTCTTGGCTGGACATGCCCGGAACGCTTCACCGGGGAGGCGCCCGGGAGGCATCCGAGCTAGATGCTCGGGCCACCTTAACTGGCTCCTCTCATTGTGAAGGAGCTACTCCAAGCTCCTCGCGGATGGCTGAGAGCTGAGGGCCTTCCAGCTCAGCTCTCTCCTCACCACGACGGTCCGGTACAGCGACCGCATCACAGAAGACGCTGCACCGATCCGTCTGTCGACCTCACGCTCCAACCGTCCCTCACTCATGAACAAGACCCTGAGATACTTGAACTCCTTCACCTGGGGCAAGACCTCACTCCCAACCCGGGGGTACAGTCCACCAGTTTCTGACTGAGAACCGTGGCCTCGGATTTGGAGGTGCTGAGTCTCATCCCAGAAGCTTCACACTCAGCTGCAAACCGCTCCAGTAAACGCTGAAGGTCACGCCCTGATGAGGCCATAAGGACCACATCGTCTGCAAACAGCAGAGACGAGATCCTAACTACCCCAGATACCTCGGCCACGGTGACAGACGTGTCCTCAGACTCTGCTTCCTCTACGGAAGGTATGTCAGTGAGATTGAGAAGGGCCTCAAAGTATTTCTTCCGCCGACCGACTATATCCTCAGTCGAGGTCCGCACTGTAAACCGTGGGAACTGGGGGCCGCTTTCCCTTTCTGAGGTGTCGGACGGTTTGCCAGAACCTCTTTGGAGCTGACCGAAACTCCTCCCACATCTGGGTTTTTGCCTCGACCACCGCCAAAGCCGCGTGGCGCTTGGCCTGCCGGTACTTGTCAGCTGCTTTGGGAGTCCCGCAAGCCACGCCAGCCTCGATAGGACTCCATCTTCAGCTTGACGGCAGTCCTAACCCCGGGCCAGGTAGAAGTAAGGCGTTTATTTGAGAGGCCTTCATTTGTAGACCTAAGACCATATTGCTGGTAATCAGGTTTGCACTTGCGGTACGGCTGTAAGACCCTTGCTGAAGATTTTGTATTTAGCCGGGCTAAACGGATAATTTTCCTGGCTTCAATTACAGCAGAGGCCACTGTTTGAGGACGGCACTTTACTTGTACTGTACCGTAAATGCTCTCCCTGTTTACTTAATTACAGTCCAATTAGACCGCCGACCGGGCCCATGCTAAACGTCAAAAACAAACCAAGACATTTAACCTTCGAGAGACGCTAAGTGAAAGCCGGCGCTGCCTTCCTGCCGGCTGCAGCGGCGGCTTTTTGGAACGGCGGGTCATTGATCAGCGCGGGTTTGACAGCAGGCAGCCAATTAGGGCCAAAGCTACAACCCCATTTCCTAACAGGTGCTGTTCTGTTGACGTGTTTCGGTCCGTTTGAGTGTGAGAAAAGCGGCGTTTAGGCGGGAGGCTCATTACCCAGCCGTGTGAGGCAGAACGGCATCGGCGGCAAGAAAATGACCAGGGCTTTGTGAGGGTCTGCCTGTTGTTTTGTTTTGAGGTAAATTTACTAAAGACCTTTTCACAATAAAGGCTGCTGTTCATTGTGCATTGAAGTGACCCAAAAGGCCTCACCCAGGGAGTGACCGAAAATCCATCCAATTAAGCATAAGGAGGGTCGGCAGAAGGCAGAAGAGGGTCAGCTCCAATGCCGCATACACTAAACACACATGCCCCTTCCAGCTCCACCGGGGGGACACTAAGGTGTTCCCAGGCCAGCTGTGAGACATAGTCCCTCCAGCGTGTCTTAGGTCTTCCAGGGGGCCTTCTCCCGACTGGGCATGCTCGAAACACCTCACCAGGGAGGCGCCCGGGAGGCATCCGGACTAGATGCCCGGGCCACCTCAACTGGATCCTCTCAATGTGAAGGAGCAGCGGCTCTACTCCGAGCTCCTGCTGAGCTGCACGACGGTCCGGTCGAGCGATCACATTACTACAGACGCTGCACCAATCCGTCTGTCAAACTCAAGCTCCAACCGTCCCTCACTCGTGAACCAGACCCCAAAATACTTGAACTCCTGCACCCGGGGCAAGACCTCACTTCCAACCTGGAGGGTACAATCCACCCGTTTCCGTCTGGGAACCATGGCCTCGGATTTGGCCTCAGAAATCTAACCACAGTATACAGTGAAGACCGTGAAGCATCATGACATGGGCATGTTTGTCCTACTATGGTGTTGGGCCTACTGAAGCTGCTGCCCCCGCGACCCAGACCCGGATAAGCGGAGGAAAATGGATGGATGGATGGATGGATGGCACTTATCGGTATTTATATTCTTTCCCCCCATAATGAAAACTCATTTAGCGGGGGTCGGGGCCACCGATCAGTATCGCCGGATTTCCGTGAAAACCTACGAGACCAGCAAGTGACTTTCAATGCCGATCACCGGTATATGATCAATAACAATTCATTCATTTGTTAATAATTGTAATATGTAATTACATATTTTGTGGCAGTCTGGGGACCTAATTATAAATAAAATAGAAAAACCCACATATTGGTATCGGAATTGGTTGATGCACGCATAAAGGTAAGATTTGATGATCTTATTGAGTGCTAGTGTGCATGTTTGTTGGTTTCTGGAACATTCCTTTGGTGTGCGAGCTTGACAGGTTTAAAATGATTGATAGAGTTCTCGGCTTCCACTCGGCTTCACACTTTGGCGGTCCACCTTACAAGGCCCCCCGTGGGCTCCTGATTCCTGATGAAATCCATCACGCACACGCGCGCAGGTACATACTTACACACGGACACGCTGCGCTCCACAGGTTTGTGCGGCGACCTTGCATGTGGATGGACGTGTGTGTTGTGCTGCAGCAATAATGGAAAACAGAGTTAACCTTCGAGGCGTTGCGGAGGCACAGATGGAGGGTCGTGGTTACTGTCACTTTAAAAGCGTGAAAAGACGACCTTCGGGACATTAGGACATCCTGTACGCGCTTCTGGAATCATCACACCGTCCGAGCGTAAATGATGGGTCATTTTGTAAATAATAATTAAAAAAAAGGCAACGTCGTTCTCTTATTACGGGGCCGACGTCTGGAGGCTGCATGAGAATCCTTCCCATGTGAGCAATTATGCTGAAGGAGTGATTAAGTGGAGAGATCTCCAGATTTTCTTCTCATCGGAGGGCCCATTTGCATAGAAAATAAGAACCTTGGCGAGTTCCTGCACGGTCCTTTTTTCCTGCGGATTTAGGCTTTACCGAGGCCGTACTCCACACGGACGCTTTTTTACATACACAAGCTCTGCTCTTGTCCAACCTAATAGATGCCGTAAACAAACAACAAAAGCCGGAAACATTTAGAAATGAGTCATAATTTTACTAGAGTGAAGTCAAAATATAAAAAAAAATCTAATGAGGAAAAAGTCCCAATTTTACGAGAAAAATAATGTAATTTTAGTAGCATAAAGTTTTAAAGTGGTAATATTAACTCAAATAAACACCAAACACGTACGTTTTTTTTCTCCCAGTCATGCCTGTGGCTCCGGGGCAGTTTTAATCCGTAAAAACGGCCACTAGAGATGACGTGAATGGAAAAAACACACATGACAGCAAGGAGGAAGTGGAAACACTTTTCTGCTGTTTATGTTGTGGTATAGACATATATAGATATTTTGGCTATCACAAAAGCTAAAAAAAAACATTTGCGTCAGTGAAAGTTATGCTTAAAATGTCTTTTTTCACAAAAAGCAGTTTTTCTGATATTGATACTGATATTTTCCCGACACTTAGCTTTGTTCTACTACTCATTTCTAAAGAACGGGAAAAGGTACAAACTAGTTTTTTTTCCTGATGACTCTTTCTTTTGGTAGGTTCCATGTTTTTTATTTCCCCAGAGCTGGGACTGAATGAGTTAATAGAAACAAATAAAACAACAATTTTTAATTTTTTTTTAAATTAGCTTGTGGGAAATGTGCAATAGGGTAATAAAAATAAAGTCCAAATTATTAGAGAGAAAAAATGGTGACATTTTGCACGATTGAATTTGTAATTTTATGTGGAAAAAGAATGACATTTTAGTAGCATGGAGATGAAATATCAAAGATTGTTTTAAGTCGTATGAAAATTAAAGAAAAAAAATCTGAGGAAAAATTTGAAAAAATCAGCAGTAATTTTACAAGAATAAAGAATTCTTTTAAAGAGAAAAAAGTTGTAATCTAAAAACAAATAGTCATGATTTTAGGAGAATAACATAATATTATGAGGAAAAATATCTTATTTGAGTTGTATGAACGTGAAATGTTAAAGAAAAACCTTCTTTTTTTGCTTTATATTAATAGAAACCAACAAAACATCAAATAAAATTGTAATTTTTGAAAAGTTGGGTTGCGGAAAAAGGTAAGCAGTACTTGGGGGGAAAATAATGTCATTTTAGTAGCATAGAGCAATAATATATAATTTTTAAATCATACTATTAAGAGAAAAAAAACAAACAAAATAAAATAGTAATTTTGGGAAAATGATAGGGGTGCATGATATTTTTATTTCAAATCGATCCCAATAGCGTTCTGCCTCTCAAGGCTGATCCTGACACGATAACTGATATCTTACAGCTATTATTTTTTCATCATTTGAATTTGTGCACACCTATGAGTAAGAACTCGGACCCCCCCGGCGGGCACCAACGCAGCAAGGACACAAACATTAGCAGCACCAGCAGAGCTGCGTGAGCTAACGTGCTAACATTGCGCTCACTTTTGATAAGCGGCTCCATGCTGGGTTGACCTACTCAGGGAAAGAAAAAGAAAGTAATCAAACTTCTAGCGCCCACGTCTGCAGCTGACTGATGGATAGTTGTATGGCTTTAGTTTAAGATGTGTAGCAAAGCCTGCTCCTTTCGCCCTAATGATGTATTGTGTATTAATATTATTCATGACTATGTATTGTTGCACTACAAATTGGAAGTGAACAGTCACGCATCCCAGCATTTCTTCATTTGGACGCACAGATGTCATTTATTTGTCTTGCCGTGAATAATCGCGGTTGTTTTCTTGTGCCACCGCTTAGTCATTCGTGAAACGCTACGCCTCCGTCCGCGTGTAGGGATGTCGTGTGTGATTTGCTGTTCCCGACCTGTCTGTGTGAGGCTGTAAATCTCTGCCAGGTGGGGTTTTATCTGATGCTGCTGCGTTGGATGCTGTCAGAACGCCAACCAGCACAAGAGGCTGACAGGCGGTCGACGAGTTCCTCTTCCTCTTCTTCTTCTTCTTCTTCTTGACACGTTTCTTTGTAGAGCTCGGTGATGGAAATGGGTTTATTTGTTTCAGTCATTGGGGAACGCCACACGTTTACCCTCAACGGGTCCGAAAAGGAGTAGATAGATAGATCCAGTAGTGTACATACATACGTTCACCCATACTTACGTACTGTACATACTTGCGTACATTCATGCTTACATATATACTTACATACAGTACTTACATACATTCATACATACCTGTACATACTTGTACATATGTACATTCATACATACAGTACATGCATGCTTACATGCATGCATACATACATACATGCCTACATACATACATACATACATGCCTACATACATACATACATGCTTACATACATACAGTACATGCATGCTTACATACATACATACATAAATACATTTATGCTTACATACATTCATGCTTACATACATACATACCTGTACATATGTACATTCATACATACAGTACATGCATGCTTACATGCATGCATACATACATACATGCCTACATACATACATACATTCATGCTTACATACTTACATACATGCATGCTTACATATATACATGCCTACATACATACATACATACATTAATGCTTACATACATACATGCTTACATACATGCATACATACATACATGCTTACATACATACATACATTCATGCTTACATGCATGCATACATACATGAATACATGCATGCATACTTAAATGCTTACATGCATAAATACATACATTCATGCTTACATACATACATACATACATACATACATACATGCTTACATACATACATACATACATGCCTACATACATACATACTTAAATGCTTACATGCATAAATACATACATTCATGCTTACATACATACATACATACATACATGCTTACATACATACATACATACATGCCTACATACATACATACTTAAATGCTTGCATGCATAAATACATACATTCATGCTTACATACATACATACATACATACTTGCTTACATACATACATACATACATTCATGCTTACATACTTACATACATACATGCTTACATGCTTACATGCATGCATACATACATACATGCTTACATACATACATACATTCATGCTTACATGCTTACATGCATGCATACATACATACATGCTTACATACATACATACATTCATGCTTACATGCTTACATGCATACATACATACATTCATGCTTACATGCATACATACATACATGAATACATGCATGTATACATACATACATGCCTACATACATACATGCTTACATGCATGCATACATACATGAATACATGCATGCATACATACATACATACTTACATGCTTACATGCATGCATACTTACATACTTACATGCATGCATACTTACATACAAACATAGAGTACCTGCATTCATACATACAGACATACAGTACATACAGTACATTCATACATTCTCCAGCACTCCGATCGTCTCTCACAAATGTTAACACAAAACATGTTTTTATCATTTTACAATTACACTCGTCCCTCAATCATGGCGGTTAATAGGTTCCATAATATCAATTATGGAATATGTTTGCAGTTTGACTTTCTAAATAGGAATTTTAACATTATTAGAGCCTTGTAGATATGAAATAACACCCCTATAGTCAACTTTACACTCCTATTAGTCTTTGTTAATTGAAAGCGTTAATGCGCAGGCTACGGGATCACTTAAGGACATAAATGATGGCCACGACTGTACGCAGAGCATGCTAACCAACTAACTAGTAGGCCTACATTTTATTTATTCTAAGCTTAAGAAGGGGTTTCAAATGGACTGAGGAAGAAGGACAAAGTAAGAAGTCAAAATTGACCACTTCCACACGGTGTGGGAGGGGAACTCCATGCAGTGTGACGGGAATCTAATCTAACTGGTGCCCAGTGATCAGAATAGCACATATAAATTGGCTTTCTGGAACAGATGAATTGGATTTGCATGATTTCTTAGGGGAAAATTAGATTCGGAACGAACCAAAGTTCTACTGAAATGTCAACATACACAAAACCCTAATCCTGATTCCGGAACATTTCGGATGCTTTCTGGCAAAGCGTTATCTGTCGCTTGTCCGTAAACGCCTGAGTAGTTTACGTCCTCCCCCGATCTTTTGATCTGTGATGAACTTTCCGGCAGGCTGTTTTGGGATTTGCCGCCGCTTCCCGGAATTAAAAATCAGCTTGATGAATCCGCCTTCTTCTAAGCTTCTAATCTGACACAAAACGTGTTTGGCCGGAGACAAACTGCTGTTCACTTCCCACCATCTTTATTCTTTGTTTATTTACCGTATGCGTACCGCGTGTGACGACTCCACCTGTCAATCATCCACTTACCCTCACATGGTGTTGACTTTTTGTCGTTGTTATCGTCCAACATCCATCTTTACTTTGCCCTCATTTAAACCCCTCCCAGGCTATTTTCCGTTGACATTAAAATGATCAAATTGAAAGATGCTGTGGATGACAAGCACTGACCTTTTTAATCCCCCACAATTCATAGCACGGCCTATTTATAGCGCGGACCAGCGGAGCTTGAAAGATTGTATCAATGGGAGAAGATGAGCAGCGCCCGCTCTAATTCAACCGGGCCGTACATTCAAGCTTTTCCTTTCATAGCCGCTTCCGGTGGCAAGGGGAGTGACGTTAATGTGTCGTCGTAAAAGAAAAGACGTCTCGGACGTCCTCCGCTGGCAGGCTTTACGGGCATTTAGTTGCCGGGTCATTGTTTCTGTCCACTAGCAGAGGGGACGTCACGGATGGGACAAAAGTCTACTTAGTCCCCTGCTGAGCAGAAACCATTCTGCTGTGGCTTCTAGCGTGGGTTCGCAGAATGTCCAAAGTCACTTTTTGCCCCGAGGCCTAAAAATATGCCCGAAACCGAGACTGAAAAACTTGAATGAAATCCGATGTATTTTTCACCAAATTCCGTTTTTCCATGGAAATGTATTAAAATCCTGCATACTGTGTGTGATTTTTGGGTTAGTGAATGAAAAGAAAAAAAAAACGTTCATTCCGGTTAGTGAATGAAAAGAAAAAACGTAAAATAGTACATCAATGGACAATTTAACCCAGTAATTGCAAAAGGGATGCGGCCGGGGCAAATCTTCTAATGGGACGCCAGCCTCGGCACACTTTGCTACAAAAAGCAATAAACTTGAATTTCTCAAAAGTATTGAACGCTGTAATCGCAATTTCAAGAGCTTTTAAATACAACATTGTTATCTTTTTTTATGACTTAGCCACACTGGCATGCTTTGCTAAACTCTGCTCTGTAGGAGAGAAGTTTCCAAGGTTTTCCCCCGTTTTTCTTACCGGCTTCTGGAGGGAGCAGGTAAGAGGTTAGGGATGAGATTCCGCCACGATTTGTGGTTCGCCGGGGAAATACTCTACTAAATGTCGTCAAGTTATCTTGTTGTTATGTTGATGTTCAGATTTACGGTGCTCGTGAATGCATCTTGTTGTGTGATCGGTGGGTAAAGCAGTTGTTGTGTTGCTGTTGTGAAAGCCACGGAGAAAACTCGGAACTGAGCACTGCTGTTGGGGTGTTAAAGTCGGCAATTACGTCATGACGGCAGCACCGGTGCCGAAGCATCCCTACCCAAACCGGGGTAGTATCCAGGTAATGCACACATGGCTATGGTGTTAGCCTCTTTCACGAAAATAAACGCGTTCAAGTCGAAACAAAACATTCCTTTTACACGGAACCCAGCAACCTGTGCCTGGTGTGGCGCTTTTTACTTAAATTGCTAAAACTTCACAAGGGTGGCTTTTGCAGCGGTTGTATGGAAGGCTAACATTACAACTTTATTTTGCATGACTTTCATGTAGAAAATGAATGGATGGACCTTAACTTTTATGCTTCAGAGCAAGCTGAAGAGCCAACCAGTTAACCTCAAATGTATTTCTTCCGAACTTAGGAAGCCAAAAACGTACCACTTCCACATGGAGTAGGAGAACTTTTTTTTCACTGTCATGTGGGACATGCCATGACTGACTTCATGACTTCATAAAGTGTTAAGGTAATATCATGTAAGATCGATGTTGTGTGTCATTACTGCCTCCTAGTGACCAGAATACTACACATTACTTGTATATTACTTCTATGTTTTGACAAAAAATAGACAATACAGCCATCACTAATTAAATAAGTAATTTCTGAATTACTGAAGTTCTGAGAAATATTTTTAGCCTAAATTAAGCATTTTCAAACATGAGGATGGCTAAATGAAATACAATACAAATATAAGGCATTCAGAATACACATTGAAATACTTTGTGTGGTATTGTGTACTGGTTAGTGGATGTCAGTAATGTTACATTAATGCAGTGCTTCTCAAGTAGTGGGGCTGGCCCCGCTGGGGGGGCGGTAAACTGTCAGGGGGGGTGTGAGAGGCAGGGAGTACTTTCAGTGCAGAACTGCCAACATGTACACATTTCTTGTACTCAACATGCAATCTGGCGCTGGAGTACGTCTGTATGCTTCACAGCGTTCCATTTTGTTGCGTTTTCAGTCTGTACAAAATATTATCCGTATTATCTCACTAGTATTTGAAATCTTGGGGGGGGGGGGCGCTGAAAACATTTCTGTCCTTGGGCCTTGAGAGAAAATAAGCACTGCGTTAATGTGATAATAACCACTGCAGGAAGTACCACAACTAAATATAGAAGAAGAAGAAGAAGAAGGTCTACTAAATTTGCCATGAGGAGTGTAAAGGTGACTATAGGGGTGTTGTTTCATGTCTAGAGGGCTCTAATGATGTGTTTAGAAGGTTGTTTCTAATCACCTAACTATGATAACGTTTGACTTATAAACGAGGAGTCCTGCATTGTTGAAATCGCTCGGGTCTGGAACCAATTAGCGGCGATGAGCTAGCGGTTAGTGTATTTGACAGCTTCTACCGCTCTTGAGTTGTGGAGCCAGTCCAGCCGCATAAGACGCTGGCATCGGTGGTTCTTGGTATTATGCGGTTGCTGCGATACTGCATGGGCTTAAACCGGAGAGCCTTTGTGGTATTACTGAAAAGAGAACACTATTACTACACAGACTCACCCCGGTTCTGATAAAACTGCCGGCCCGTAACCCGGGCACACTAGGTAACTGTACCGCCGTTCCAATAGCAAACATGGCGCGTTAAAAGATTCGCTCGTTTCTCGTCTCCCCCGGGGGAGGCCATAAATAGGCGCTCGCGCCGGGATAGCGTTTTCCCCGGCGATGCAGACGAAAGCCGGAGGAACAGCTGCACTAAAGCCAAGTCCTGTTAGATCAGCGCGGTCACACGGGCGGGCGTCGGCCTTTCTCGCCTTTGCTTTCCGTCGCTCACTCGCTCTTGGGAGCTAAATTTACTTACGAGGCTCGTCTTGTTGGTTTATTTCCAGCCTCCCGTTTGGCCTTTGTGGCTTTTCCCCGCCTCTGCTTTGATTCGTGCTGAGCGCCCTTTCGCTTGATGTCGTAATTTGCGTCATTATCAGTGTCGGCCCCGTTCTGCCGTTCTCTCCGTCGGACACGTCGTCCTTCACTTTGACCCCCGTCCTGTAGATTTCCTGCTGTCAGTTCCCATTTCGTCTTCCTGCGTGTGTCATGTTTTACCGCTCCCTTCCTCCTCGTTATTACCCAGCCTCCCTTGTGTGCGATGCTAATTGGTGCAATCCTAATATTAACTGTGTTCTCGTTACCGGGACGCCTCATGAAGGAGAAAGATGAACTAAATATGCTTTTAAAAATAGGAACTCTAAATGGAGCCCCAGCTTAGGTTCTGTGTTAAAAAAAATTATATTCGGGATTTAACCTCAATTTCTGACCAAACATTTTTTTCTCCAATGTTGGACATTTAATAGGGGTTAGGGCGTGGCTTTCCAAACTTTTTCCACCAAGGGCCACTTGCTGAGCAATCAAAGGGTGCGGGGGTCACTTTTACATTTTTGAAACCAGCCCCCACGCCAAGAGCTTTTTTAAATGGCAAGGAAAAACCAGGTGACAAACGGTTACCTAACCCCTAACCCCTAACACCTAACCCTAACCCTAACCCCTAACCCCTAACACCTAACCCCTGACCCCTAACCCCTAACCTTAACCCCTAACCCTAACCCCTATCCCTAACCCTAACCCCTAACCCCTAACCCCTAACCCTAACCCTAGTCCCTAACACCTAACCCTAACCCCTAACCCCTAACCCTAACCCTAACCCTAGTCCCTAACACCTAACACCTAACCCTAACCCCTAACCCTAAACCCTAAGCCCTGACCCCTAACACCTAACTCCTGACCCCTAACCCCTAACCCTAACACCTAACACATAACACCTAACCCTAACCCCTATCCCTAACACCTAACACCTAACCCTAACCCCTAACCCTAAACCCTAAGCCCTGACCCCTAACACCTAACTCCTGACCCCTAACCCCTAACCCTAACACCTAACACATAACACCTAACCCTAACCCCTATCCCTAACACCTAACACCTAACCCTAACCCCTAACCCTAAACCCTAAGCCCTGACCCCTAACACCTAACTCCTGACCCCTAACCCCTAACCCTAACACCTAACACATAACACCTAACCCATAACTCCTAATAATAATAATAATAGTACATTTTATTTGTTAGGCGCCTTTAAGGCACTCAAGGTCGCCTTACATAGTGACAAATACAATAAAACAGTTAAAAACATCAAATACAATTAAAAACAAATACATGATAAAAAGACAGTTATGATCACTCCCCATGGTGACGAGGCGGGCGGGGGGTACAGTGAGCTGGAGAAAGGAGGAGGAGGGGAGTGACCGAGCGGGTGTAGCAATATGAAGGAGGTCGGTCAGGTATGGGGGGCGAGGTGGTGTATGGCTTTGAATGTGAGCAGAAAGATTTTGTAGTGGATGCGTTGTGTGATGGGGAGCCAGGGGAGCTGTCGTAGGACTGGTGAGATGTGCTTTATGGAGGGTGTGTTTGTGATGATGCGAGCGGCGGAGTTTTGTACCTGTTGAAGTTTATGGAGTATTTTTAACCTAACCCTAAACCCTAGCCCCGAACCCCTAACCCAAACCCCTAACACCTGACCCCTAACCCCTAACCCCTAACCCCTGACCCTAACCCCTAACCCTAACACCTGACCCTAACCCCTAACCCTAACACCTGACCCTAACCCCTAACCTAACCCTAACCCCTAACACCTAACCCTAAAACCAAAACCCTAACCCTAACCTCTATGCTCTGGGCTGGATGCGCCAGAATATGCTTGCACTTAGAGAACATTATGATAGCGTTCTTACAGAGAACATCCTTGATCTTCCAGTTTTTGATATGACGGCCCTAACCCCTTGGCTTGGGGCCCTAAACCTAACCACTCAGCTGGGAGCCTTAACCCTAACTGCTCTACTTGTAGTTTTGATTCAAATCTGTCTACTTGTAGCCCAGGGGTTAGTTACTCTGCCTGTAGCCGTAACCCGGATCAGTCTCCTCTTGTAGTCGGAGAAGACTCAAGGGGGAGACTGATCATGGCAGAGGTACATTGACAAACAAACTGACGAAAGGAAATTCCGCCCCCTCACTACACTTGGCTTGAAAAATCAAATCTAACGGTTACAGGGTTACCGACCACAATGCAAACCCTTCCTGTAGAAATGAGAAATGACGTACCGGTGGTAGTGTGTAATTACCCACCGATATAACATTACCTGAGCTGCACTATGGACACCGGGCTACAAATATGTGATAACACAGGTAAAATGTACTGGTTATGGACAATGCCATATATGCATTTTGTCTTTTTTTCAGTCTGGCCACATGAACGAGAGTGTCCCTGTCTACACGTAGCCATAGTTTTTGCAAACGGGAAACTAGGTGCTGTATCACTTAGTTCGGTTTCTCAGCCTGCTTGCTTTATGGTTTTCATAGTGAAGGTGATGAGAGAAAGCCCAGGCAGGGTTATTTGGTTATTATTTATTTCATAAAAAGTGTTAATTATTTAATTTAAAGTGTTATTTATTTTCTTACTTTTTTTTCGTGTGAAGATCACGGAAAGGGTTATTAATATTTGGTTATGTGTGGTTCTGGAAAACAATACAGTAAATGTTAAGGAAGCCCAGCGATCGTCACACTTTTTCTGTTACGAACTGACCCCTGCCCGCATCAGTGAAGGCAAAAGTTATGTGGCCCTCACTTGAAAAAGTTTGGGAACCCCTGCCGTTTACATTACAATCTCTTGTTCCGTTCCATTTTCTTCCGGGTCCGGGTCACGGAGGCAGCAGTTTCAGTAGGGAAGTCCAGACTTCCCGGTCTCTGGCGACCTTTTCCAGCTCCACCGGGAGGACACCAAGGCGTTTCCAGGCCAGCTGTGAGACATAGTCCCTCCAGCGTGTCCTAGGTCTTCCCGGGGCCCTTTCCCGGTCTGGCATGCCCGAAACAGCTCACCAGGGAGGCGCCCGGGAAGCCCGAGCCACCTCAACTGGCTCGTCTCGATGTGAAGGAGCAGCGGCTCTACTCTGAGCTCCTCCCGGATGGCCGAGCTCCTCACCGTATCTCTTAGGGTGAGTCCAGCCACCCTACGAAGGAAACTCATTTCCGCCGCTTGTATCCGCGATCTCGTTCTTTCGGTCATGACCCATAACTCATGACCATAGGTGAGGGTGGGAACGTAGATCGATCGGTAAACAGAGAGCTTTGCCTTCCGGCTCAGCTCTCTCTTCACCACGACGGTCCGGTACAGCGACCGCATTACTGCAGATGCTGCACCGATCCGTCTGTCGATCTCACGCTCCAACCTTCCCTCACTCGTGAACAAGAACCCGAGATACTTGAACTCCTCCACCTGAGGCAAGACCTCACTCCCAACCCGGAGGGTACAGTCCACCCGTTTCCGACTGAGAACCATGGCCTCGGATTTGGAGGTGCTGAGTCTCATCCCAGAAGCTTCACACTCAGCTGCAAACCGCTCCAGTAAACGCTGAAGGTCACAGCCTGATGAGGCCATAAGGACCACATCGTCTGCAAATAGCAGAGACGAGATCCTAAGGTCACCAAGCTGGACTCCCTCAACACCTTGACTGCGCCTAGAAATTCTGTCCATGAAGATTATGAACAGAATCGGTGACAAAGGGCAGCCTTGGCGGAGGCCAACGTTCACCGGAAACAAGCTCGACTTACTGCTGGCAATGCGAACCAGGCTCCTGCTTCGATTGTACAAGGACCGAATGGCACGTAGAAGCGGACCATCAATCCCGTACTCCCGGAGCACCCCCCACAGGACACCACGAGGGACACGGTCGAATGCCTTTTCCAAGTCTACAAAGCACATGTAGACCGGTTGGGCAAACTCCCACATACCCTCCAGTACCCTTGCAAGGGTGTAGAACTGGTCCAGTGTTCCGCGACCGGGACACTCCTGTAACCGAGGCTCGAGTAATGGTTGTACCCTTCTCTTCGGCACCCTGGAGTAGACTTCACTTGTTTATCACACTTAATTTACATGAATATTCCACAAAGTCAGATTCCTTTTTTTATAAATGGAATATTTTGGTAGTCAGAGAATAGAAATAAAATATGTAAACACGCCTTTTGGCATTATCAGACATGAAATACGCCCCTTTAGTCGCCTTTACACTCCTGTTACCTTTTATACAGTAGTAGACATACTAAGAGAAAATAAGACATCACATGGACTCACACATGTTAGCATCGGGAGAGTACTTTGTACATTTTTTCACTTTCTGTTCAGTTCAGTACTTCCTGTGGTGGCTTTTGTCTCATCAATGTAACATCACTGACACCTAGTGACCAGACTAGAATACTACATATCATCACAACACCTTTAAATGCGTCTTCTGAATGCCTTGCATTCGTGTTGTACTTCATTTTTATGCTTGAAAGTGTAGGCACAAAGTACATACATTTTGCAAATGCTACATGCAGAGCTAACGTGTTGACACTAATAACGGATAAAAACACAAATATTTCTTTAAATGTATATATTCTTGGCTCAGTGTAAATGACAGAAAAAACACCCCCAAATGCTGGAAGATGTTTGTTTTGTAATCATCCCACCCTGGAGAAGAAATGGTTCTAATAAACTGTCTAAACATGAATGGTACAGTCCTCCACGTAAGGTAGATTGATCCAACCAGGAAGTAGTCTGCTCCGATTCCAAACTTGGGGCCTCCAATTTTTAAGCAATTTGGAACTCCTTTGTTCCCCTGTTTGTTTCTTCTTTTTTTTCTGCCCCCGCGTCCTGTCCGTGTGTTTGGCATCACAGGTTTGTATATTCAGCCGGGAAATGGACTCTCCCTTGGCTCCGCCCCCCCGCCCCCGGCTCAGGCCACACCGTCGCCCTCCCTCAAACGAACTAGAAACCATTCCTTGTTTACATTGTCTTCTCTGATACGTGCAACCTCCACTTCGTGACATCATGCATTATTCATTTTCACCCCCCCTCCATCGGCGCGCCTGAATGCATCACTGCCTCCAACAAATGCGTCGCCCTAGAATCCCGTGTTCAGGTGCTCACCAAACACACCGCGGGCGGTTTTGGACGGGGGCGCTGAAGCAGCCCTAAACCTCACTTGGGCACACTTGTTAACTTTAATAATTATACAGTTTTTGATGATTACATTCCAAAGGAAGACTAAGCCAGCTTAGCGTATAAGGCGGGGGTGTCCAAACTTTTTCCATTGAGACCCACGGAGTGAAGCAACTTGATATTTGGTAGATATGCTAATAACTTATTCTTGTTTCATCCAAGCTGCAATGTGTCAACATCGTCTTTGAATCTAATGGTGGGGAGTATAGTGTGCCCATCGTTAGACCAGAATGTTCTATCGAAGGTCAAGCTGCCCCCGACTTCTCTTCTACAGCTTCATGATTTCATTGCTGAGCACACATGCAAAGATCATGGCAGCACAAGTCATAAGGCGTTTTGTTTAAGAATTGAGAGAAATAATGTGTGTACAGGAGCAAATAAATGATGACATATATGTACATTTTCCCAACACTTCACCTCTTTGTCATAAATAAGTGAAAAAGCAATTCTTTGAATCATTTTTGCTCTTTTTTCAGCTCAATTTTGTTGTTTTTTACCCTTCTTTTCAAATCATCTTCTTGAAATAGTATGTTTATTCTTATAACATCAGATTTTTTTTAGAAGAACCTATTTTTCAAAAAAGTACAATTTTATTTTGTTTTATTTATTTATTTTCCCGGCTCTTTTTGGCCTGGGGCACATCATTTAACTACAAAAAAAAATAAAAATAAATGGAACCATCTACAGTACATTTTACAAGAATGAAGTCAAAATGAATTATTATGACAAAAAACATTAGCAGAGTAATATGTATTATTAGAGAAAAAAGATGTTTCTTCTTTTAGTCGTAATTTTATGCGACATAAGTTCTAATGTTAGGAGAATAAAGTCAAAATATAAATATTGGAATGAAGCATGAAAAGAAAGTTGACAGGAAGAAAGCAGAAATAGAAGAATTATGAGAAAAAAAACCAGCAAAAAAACAACCTGCTGTAATTTTATGAAAATAATGTCAGAATATTAGGAGAAAACAATGAAACTTAAAGTATTATGAGGAAAAGTAATCAATTATATATATACGTTTGTGTTGTTGCTGTTTCCTTTTAAAAAGAGTTGATCAATTTACATATTAGGAAAATGTATTGTTTCAATTTCTAAAAAAATACCATTCCAGTTAGAAAGGGTTGAATTAATTAATTAATTAATTAAAAATGTTTTTTTTTTTTTTAATTTTATGTAAAACTATGCATGGAAAGCCAAAACCAAACTTTTTCGGAAAATTATGGCTGGGAAAACAATATAATGTTATTTGAATTAAGTTGAAATATTATGGGAATAAGTCATATCCCATGAGAACATTGATGAAGATTATTTGAGATAGAGATATACAGATATACAGGTATATATATATATATATATATGTAAGATATACAGTACGGAAATATTGGAAAACTGAAACACAAATGCATGAAGTTGATGAAGTCTGATCATCACCAGGCCTGACATTCCACGCAACAACTACGGAGGCTGCGGTGGGTGTAATTAAAAGCGACACAGCAGGTTGGGGTTTCCTCCATGAGATGAGCCACCGGAGCTTCATTCCTGGTTTGCCTTGAAATAAAGTCCTGTTTAATTAGCCGTGCTAATGATCTCGGTGAGGGGGGCGGGGGGAGCGGATGAAGTGGGCGCGGGCGTGCTTTGGGGGCGCGGGAGCAGGCACAGGGCCAATCAGAGTGAAACCTTAGACGTCCCTGCATGGGCACACACACACACACACACACACGCACACACAGCCAGTGTGCTCAGCGTGTGACCGGCGAGACGAAGGCTGCTTGACTACTCAGAAATGATCTCGGAAGGAGCTTTGAAGTTGAAGAGGGACATGCACGCGCTGGAATGGATTTTTTTACACACTAACTAGAAATGCATGACAGAATTTAGCAAATAATTATATTTGTGTTGCAGTTTCACATGCTTTTTATCGGTCATTTCAGCCCCAATGAGGATAAAAATGCAGATAATGTGGCATTTATACAGTAATCCCTCGTTTATCGTGGTTACCTGGTAAGTGCATTTCCGCACAGTAGGATTGAGTATTCAAAAATAGCCTGTTTTTGTAGTTACGGCACATAAATCCTGGTAACAGTTTTCTAAATACGTTTTTTAACATTGTTAGATCCCTTAAGACATGAACAAACAGCCCTATAGTCACCTTTACATGTGTATGACCCAAAGTAGTAGACAGAATGAGGGTAAGTAAGCCATGGAAGTTGTAAATAAAACTCCAGTGTCCAAGAAGGAACCTTAGTGGGGAGTCTGGTGCTTGTCTCGCCGAACACTGACACCTAGTGGCCAACGTAGCATACATTCACAATTACAACGCTTCTTTTGCGTTGCGTTAGATCATTTAGCAATTATTATGCTTGCAATTTAAATAGAATATAATATTATAATAATAAACCTTATTCAACCACAAAACATTGACTATTTTTAATTTTTGAAAAAACGCAGTATTGCCAGGGAGCGATAATTGAACCGCGATATTGCGAGGGATTACTGTACCTCACTTTCCATAAGCTAGCTGCGGCAGTAGGCAACCTCCGGATATGTATCTTTTAAAAGCATGCTTTGATAAACTAAGCTAACCCAGCTGGCTTCCGTTTGCGCTGCGTAAGAGAGGAATTTCCAAGACATAAAGAAATTGGAGGATTTGAAGTACTGAGGGTCAACAATCCATAGCAATGGAGAGTGTGGAAAAGAGGTGAAGAAGCTGGAATGGGTGGAGAAAAGTGTCGGGTGTGATAGAAGAGTTTCAGCTAAAAGGAAAGCAGAGGTGTACAAAACTGTGGTGAGATCAGAGACAGTGCAGCTGAGGAAAAGCCAGGAGGCAGAGCTGGAGGTAGCAGAGGTGAAGATGCTGAGGTTCTCTTTGGGTGTGACCAGGATGGACAGGATCAGGGCTGAGTATATCAGAGGGTTTTGAAGATAAAATCAGAGAGGCCAGACTGAGATGGTTGGGACATGCCCGGAGGAGAGAAAGTGAATATGTTGGTAGAAGGATGCTGAGTTTTGAATTCCCAGGCAGGAAGAGCAAAGAGGAGGTTTATGGATGTAGTAAAAGAGGACATGAAGGTAGGAAGGGGATGCAGAAGACGGGGTTTGATGGAGGCAATTGAGTCGTTGTGGCGACCCGGTTGGGAAAAGCCCAAAGGAAAAGAAGAAGACGAAAGAGAGAACTTTCCAAGTTTGTGCCAACTTTTGCTGGTGTTTAATGCTTGCCGTTTTCACGTGTTTATTTTGGAAGGGGGTGGCTCGCCACGGTTGAGCGGTCCCCGCATGAGTGTTCCTTCTCCTCACGACGACATCATTCCGTTCATGAAATGTCACATTCAAGATCCCTCGTTTAACAGGAAATTCTGTTTTGATTGCACAATCGTAGCATCTCACGGCACAGCAACTATGGTGCGTTCAGGGACTTCCAAACAATGCTAACGTGATGGAGACATAAATGTGTCCTACTTGCGAGCTTGTTAACGGTGGTACTTGTGCTTTCTGTATTCTTTCTGTATTTTTGTACTTCCTGCCCCAAAAAGAGCTTTTTTTTGGAGAGAAAAACTGATGACAAACATACTAATAAGCACATAAAGCATAAATAACCACATAACCAAGAGAGGAGGGGGTGCCCCCCTGGGCAAGAGCAGACCAGGATCGAATGAGCAAGTGGGGCACTTTTAGGGCGAGTTCATTGGCATTGTTCTGGGGGGGGTTGGAATCAAATTAGGAAAATGGCAGCTGTGTCCATTGCCTTATCGTTATCGTTAATCCAATTTGACGAGACAATCCTCCAGAAATGGACCCTCTCGGGCTGGTGTGTGCGGTCATTGCCTCTTTAAGCCGAGCACAAGTTGGAACTCTGGGTTGGTCTTTTGTTTTGTTTTGTCACCGCTTCGTCCACTCGGAGATGCTGGTTGAACATCCAAACAAATGTTCTCGTTTTGTCAGGCAGCCACGGAACTTTTCTTCATTGTTTTCATCTTCTTGAGTTGTTAGCAAAAACTGTCATTTTACCAATCAAAAGCCAAAATGTGGTCATTTTACCAGAACAACGTATGTAATAGCATCGCGCTGAAATATGTGAAAAACAACCCATTTATTTATTGCTTAACAACAACATGGAATAAAGTTGTTGTTTTTGGAAAGTTAGGTTGAGGAAAAATGAGGTATATAAAAGTTGGACAAAAAAAAAAAAAAACAGCACAAATGAAAAAAAAAAAAGCTGCAAAAAAATCAAATAAAGCCAAAATCCTAAAACAAAAAGCTGCATTCCAACGAAATTTTTTTTTACAAGAATAAACTTGTTGTATTAAGAGGAAAAATAATTCAGTTTTAGTAAAAATGTTTTGTTTTTTNCTCACAATTACAACGCTTCTTTTGCGTTGCGTTAGATCATTTAGCAATTATTATGCTTGCAATTTAAATAGAATATAATATTATAATAATAAACCTTATTCAACCACAAAACATTGACTATTTTTAATTTTTGAAAAAACGCAGTATTGCCAGGGAGCGATAATTGAACCGCGATATTGCGAGGGATTACTGTACCTCACTTTCCATAAGCTAGCTGCGGCAGTAGGCAACCTCCGGATATGTATCTTTTAAAAGCATGCTTTGATAAACTAAGCTAACCCAGCTGGCTTCCGTTTGCGCTGCGTAAGAGAGGAATTTCCAAGACATAAAGAAATTGGAGGATTTGAAGTACTGAGGGTCAACAATCCATAGCAATGGAGAGTGTGGAAAAGAGGTGAAGAAGCTGGAATGGGTGGAGAAAAGTGTCGGGTGTGATAGAAGAGTTTCAGCTAAAAGGAAAGCAGAGGTGTACAAAACTGTGGTGAGATCAGAGACAGTGCAGCTGAGGAAAAGCCAGGAGGCAGAGCTGGAGGTAGCAGAGGTGAAGATGCTGAGGTTCTCTTTGGGTGTGACCAGGATGGACAGGATCAGGGCTGAGTATATCAGAGGGTTTTGAAGATAAAATCAGAGAGGCCAGACTGAGATGGTTGGGACATGCCCGGAGGAGAGAAAGTGAATATGTTGGTAGAAGGATGCTGAGTTTTGAATTCCCAGGCAGGAAGAGCAAAGAGGAGGTTTATGGATGTAGTAAAAGAGGACATGAAGGTAGGAAGGGGATGCAGAAGACGGGGTTTGATGGAGGCAATTGAGTCGTTGTGGCGACCCGGTTGGGAAAAGCCCAAAGGAAAAGAAGAAGACGAAAGAGAGAACTTTCCAAGTTTGTGCCAACTTTTGCTGGTGTTTAATGCTTGCCGTTTTCACGTGTTTATTTTGGAAGGGGGTGGCTCGCCACGGTTGAGCGGTCCCCGCATGAGTGTTCCTTCTCCTCACGACGACATCATTCCGTTCATGAAATGTCACATTCAAGATCCCTCGTTTAACAGGAAATTCTGTTTTGATTGCACAATCGTAGCATCTCACGGCACAGCAACTATGGTGCGTTCAGGGACTTCCAAACAATGCTAACGTGATGGAGACATAAATGTGTCCTACTTGCGAGCTTGTTAACGGTGGTACTTGTGCTTTCTGTATTCTTTCTGTATTTTTGTACTTCCTGCCCCAAAAAGAGCTTTTTTTTGGAGAGAAAAACTGATGACAAACATACTAATAAGCACATAAAGCATAAATAACCACATAACCAAGAGAGGAGGGGGTGCCCCCCTGGGCAAGAGCAGACCAGGATCGAATGAGCAAGTGGGGCACTTTTAGGGCGAGTTCATTGGCATTGTTCTGGGGGGGGTTGGAATCAAATTAGGAAAATGGCAGCTGTGTCCATTGCCTTATCGTTATCGTTAATCCAATTTGACGAGACAATCCTCCAGAAATGGACCCTCTCGGGCTGGTGTGTGCGGTCATTGCCTCTTTAAGCCGAGCACAAGTTGGAACTCTGGGTTGGTCTTTTGTTTTGTTTTGTCACCGCTTCGTCCACTCGGAGATGCTGGTTGAACATCCAAACAAATGTTCTCGTTTTGTCAGGCAGCCACGGAACTTTTCTTCATTGTTTTCATCTTCTTGAGTTGTTAGCAAAAACTGTCATTTTACCAATCAAAAGCCAAAATGTGGTCATTTTACCAGAACAACGTATGTAATAGCATCGCGCTGAAATATGTGAAAAACAACCCATTTATTTATTGCTTAACAACAACATGGAATAAAGTTGTTGTTTTTGGAAAGTTAGGTTGAGGAAAAATGAGGTATATAAAAGTTGGACAAAAAAAAAAAAAAACAGCACAAATGAAAAAAAAAAAAGCTGCAAAAAAATCAAATAAAGCCAAAATCCTAAAACAAAAAGCTGCATTCCAACGAAATTTTTTTTTACAAGAATAAACTTGTTGTATTAAGAGGAAAAATAATTCAGTTTTAGTAAAAATGTTTTGTTTTTTAAGTCATAATATTACAAAAAACAAAATTTGCAAACTTAGGTTGAGGAAAAAGTCAAAATATTATGCAGTTTTATTTATATTACAAGGACAAAGTTGAATTTTTTGGAATTTTGGAATGTTTTTTTGAAAATAAAAAACACAATAATAACAGCAAAAATGAAAAAACAACTTTACTATATTTTAATATATTTTTTATTTTTTTTTACTTTACTAGAATAAAGTTAAAATATGAAGAGAAAGACAAATTTGCAATTGTTTTAGAGTAAATGTGTAATACAAAAAAAAGAAAATAAAAAATGCCTACCGCTTTGTTAAAAATAATTATTTTAGATGCATAACGTTGAAATATTGAAGAAAAAATTTCTACTTGTAATATTAAAATCGATAAAACAAAATAAAATGGTATTTTTCTGAAATTAGATTTTGGGGAAAAGCTGTAATGTTACGGGGACAAAGTTGAAATTATATATATTGGCCAGGAGTGTTGGTGTTCCACAAGTCCTTGGCTTCTCTTCATGCGGGACACGTGCTATCCATACTAATTATTATTACCATCAACACTGATTACTATTATATCTTTTAATGAAATATCTCTTGTATGCAAACATTTTTTTATTTGTATGTATATATATATATGTATGCATGCGTATGTGTATATATACTGTATAATTACTGTATAGTAAAGCCAGGAATTATCTTTAATACATGTTATATTGATATGTGGTGATGGTGTAATAATGAGTAATGTCACAAGCTTTACAAGGATTTAGCGCAATAATAATGTATATTGTACATGTGTGTTTGTAGGTGGGATACCTTGTTCATGTATTACTGCATATTGCATTAACATAACAGCATTTAGTACTACGAATAAGGGGGTGGGAGTAAATAAGCTTGTCTTCTTCCCACTCCTTTTCGAGACAAATTGTTCCTGTTTATAGGTGTATGTTCGTTATGTTCTGTCTGGTGTATTTTGTGTGGCTCGAAATAAATATACATCAATCAATCAATCAATATAAGAATAAAATCATATTATTGTAACAAGGACATTAAAAAAAAAAAAAGTAAACATTTTAAAATATTTGGAAAATGAAAAGAAAAACAACAAAGCAAACAATGANGACAAAAAAAAAAAAAAACAGCACAAATGAAAAAAAAAAAAGCTGCAAAAAAATCAAATAAAGCCAAAATCCTAAAACAAAAAGCTGCATTCCAACGAAATTTTTTTTTACAAGAATAAACTTGTTGTATTAAGAGGAAAAATAATTCAGTTTTAGTAAAAATGTTTTGTTTTTTTAAGTCATAATATTACAAACAACAAAAAACAAAATTTGCAAACTTAGGTTGAGGAAAAAGTCAAAATAATATGCAGTTTTATTTATATTACAAGGACAAAGTTGAATTTTTTGGAATTTTTGAATGTTTTTTTGAAAATAAAAAACACAATAATAACAGCAAAAATGAAAAAACAACTTTACTATATTTTAATATAATTTATTTATTTTTTTACTTTACTAGAATAAAGTTAAAATATGAAGAGTAAGAAAAATTTGCAATTGTTTTAGAGTAAATGTGTAATACTAAAAAAAAGAAAATAAAAAATGCTTACTGCTTGGTTAAAAATAATTATTTTAGATGCATAACGTTGAAATATTGAAGAAAAAAATTCTACTTGTAATATTAAAATCGATAAAACAAAATAAAATGGTATTTTTCTGAAATTAGATTTTGGGGAAAAGCTGTAATGTTATGGGAATAAAGTCGAAATTATATAAGAATAAAATCATATTATTGTAAAAAGGACATTTAAAAAAAGAGTAAAAATTTTAAAATATTTGGAAAATGAAAAGAAAAACAACAAAGCAAACAATGAAGCTGATATTATTTTCCCACCCGGTCCAAGAGGTCCTTGCAGCTTTCCATTTGTCAACCCGTGGCTCTCGCTGGAAAACGTTTAGGCACCTCGACCTAGATGAAGACATTTCGGTCGAATTTGGGCGTGAATTCTGAAGCTGACGCAGACCTGCAGAATGAATGTGTTGCAAGCTATTTACCAACCGAGGAGCGAACCAGCAACCATCCGGTTGGGAGATGAACACTCAGGGCTTGGGGCATGGCAGCAAGCGCAGAGAAACACAATTGATGAATTTCCACCAGTAGGGGGCAACATAGAAATTGTCCATTCATTTTCATTGGCAAAAATGTCAGAGAAAACATTGAATGATGGAAAAGTTCTGATAGATAACCTACATGTCCTGAATGGGCTGAGCATTTTGATGTTGGAATGTTTTGAAGTGGTTGAGAAACGTGGGACTAGCTAGCGGACAAAGGATGGCGGAAATTTAAAAGTTGGAATGTAAAAATGGAGAGCGATGCATTTGAAATGTTTATGTTGAACCATTAGACCAGAATGGAGTTAAAAAAAAAAAGTAAGGGTGCACAATAATAATCTGGTCGATACCAGGGAATTCTGACGTCATACGGATAAATCTGATAACATTCAAAATAGCTCCCATAAAAAATTGAAAAAAGGCTCCAACGAGGCTGGGCTGGTGAGCAAATCAAGCGCTCATTTTTTCTCCTGCTTGCGATGTTATTGGGCTGTCGCAACGTCCCTTGAGCCGATCGGCCACCTTATCAGAAAAATGCAAAAGGTTTCCCAGAGACCTCCACGGCGTCACACAGGCTGCACGGCGCGTGTGCCCAGATGCAGTGCACCTTGCTGGGCCACACCAGCTGGCTCCTCCCCCTCGATACTCTGCTTCTCCTGATAGTAGTAGCAATGTCATGATGTATATCGTGCATCTGGAAATGCTAAAAAGCACACACACTTGCATGAAAATAACAATTAGCTCAAAGACAAAAAGCCTAACTTACAACCCAAGGCATAAGAACCCAGGCACATAGGAGCGGAGAGGTCCCACTCTAATTATGTCGAATAATATGATGTCTGCCAGATATGCAAACCTCGTTTGCACTTGTTAACGTGGCACATAACCGTAAAGGGACAAGTCCCCCACCACTGCTGTTAAATGAAGATGGGACGTTATTGCAGTTCCAAGAGTTCTACAAAGATTCCTCAGTTTTATGGATCCGAGCGGTGACATTTTGCACAAGACCTACACGTTCTATACGCCGGCGTGACAATGGCATGCATGGATTAGCGTGGAAAGGCCAGCCTCTTCACCCGAGGAGCAATTAACTTAAAGGAGCATATGTGCGGAACGGAAGCGCAAACGTACATCATTAGCTAACGTACACACGTTCCCACGCACACACGCCCGTGTAGCATACAGCAGATGGATGCCATTATGGCGTGATGGCCCCTTCTTAGCCCGCTTTGAGGTTTTTAGCTAATCAGGAATGTGGATATGCTTGCTCTGAGGCGTCCCCAGGAATTGCAGGGCGGCGGGTTTAGCCGCCAGGTAGGGTTCAGGCCGTCATCTCTTTAAAACACAATCAGAGAACTTTTATTTTTTTAAATCAGTGGAATGAATAACAAAATAAAATACATTTTTTAATGAAAAATAAATAAATAAAGGGGCCCCCTACTTCGGCAGATGGCGTCTGATGGTTATTGGACTGCACTCGGCACCAGTAACAACCTTCTCGAGGATGGTCCCGTGTCTTGACGGACAGCTAACGGGAGCCTCCAACTCAAGCCTGGTGACATTTTTTGGGGGTCTTTTTTGTTCCGTGAGCCTCAGGAGACGTGAAGAAGGTTAAAATGAGTGTCTTACTACATCCAGCAGCAACGGTGCTGAGGCTGCGAGAATCCAGAAGAACCGGCTCTCGAAATGGATCCAGAAGGTCCATCACCAGTTTTTACAGCGTCTGTGAAAATTCTACCTACTACGGTGCCTTCAAGTACTGCCGAACAAATTGCAAAAGGGCGAACGCTCGCCGAAACGCAATGAACCAAAACGGCGTAAACGTGCAAAAAGTGTGGATTCAAACCCTCATTTGCTTGAAGTGATTTTTCAAAAACGCTCAGTGATCGTTTACCGACTTTCATTTGTTTTGTCTTGCAGGAGGCTCAAAAAGTGAACAACCCTGCCAACAACCAGGCAGCAGACAGACCAAAGGGTTCTGATGAAAAGGAGGAGGTGCCGGCCAGCGAGGTGGGATGGATGACTTCGGTCAAGGACTGGGCCGGCGTCATGATCTCGGCTCAGACGCTCACCGGCCGAGTTCTGGTAGGTCTTTTCTTTTTCATAACACTTTGAGTGAAGTGCATCACTTTGGTCTCGTCCCCCGGCGAGCTTATTTGGGCCTTGCATGAATCTGGCGGCCACGACCCGGTTGGCTCATGCTGCACATCGCTAACACGGGGGGGACGTGCAGTCCACCCCTCCACATGCACATCGACTCTGATTTGGTGTGACCCTTTTGGTTTGCTTTGGTAATGTTTACACTAATCGACCTGGTGTAGTTCCAAAGAAACCTCAGCATTCCGACCTTCTCAATGAAGGACATCAGCTGGTGACCACGATCCAAGAGACACTTTTTGCTTGCAGCTTTCCTGCAGTTAGCCCGACGTTCCCTGTTCAGCATCGGAAGGCCCATCCTGGGGCTGAGCGATTTTGTTGTTCGATGCGATACTCATTCCTGTGACTTCAGTAGTGACTAGAAAGGTTCAAACTCTGAAATCAATCGGGAATTTGATTTCTGGGGGTCTATGGGGCGGTGGGCCGGCCCGAATGCTCGGCTTCTGCATGACGAGTGGATGATCTGTCTGAGGCGGAATCCCTTTTTGATCGACTCAGCGATCTTGAAGCGTAAACCTCCCGGATTTTGGTTACGTCGTTTTGAAATGATCCGGACACTTTGCCAATAAACGTTGTCTTTGTTAAAAGCCACTAAGGACAACACACATAAATAAAGAAACAAACACATTTATGATGTGGGCCGGACAAAAATGAGCTTCCCATCCTTGAACGACCAGCAGCCCCCGCCACTGACTCAAATGTTAAACATTTTATAAGTCCAATAACAAAACGTATTTTTCTGGCAGTGTTCTCCGGACTATAAGTT
The DNA here is from genome assembly GCA_024372805.1 of Oostethus manadensis. Taxonomy (NCBI): domain Eukaryota; kingdom Metazoa; phylum Chordata; class Actinopteri; order Syngnathiformes; family Syngnathidae; genus Oostethus; species Oostethus manadensis. Next base: position 1,488,616 of record QODF01000065.1, on the reverse strand, counting down.
GCTTTATAGTGTAAGTCGCATCAGTCAAAAAATAGGTAATTATTCTATTACGCAAGACCGAGACAGTTGGCCTGTAAAGTCCACTCCCCATTCTGCGTGGATGAATTGTTTGGGCACGCAACTCTTTTGCTAGGTGCCCGGTTTGACTGCACGGCAACCCAGACAGTGTACGAAAATCGAGATGTTTGTGGCAATACGATATGTGGAAAACCGGGTCGGAGGAAAACCTGGGTTTCAATTTGGTGTGGTAGTCGGGACGGAGAGTTTTCCGGACCGTGACAAGTTGCTTCATGCTTGCCGAGGGCAGCAGGGGAACCCGAGACAGATTCTGGGCCTTTCGTTGTGGAAGATGAAGAATCCTGTTGGGAGCTGTCAGTTTACTAAATGAGTCTCTCTCTCCGGCATCTCCTGGCATGGTCCCACACTTTATCCCCTCCTACTCTGCCTGGGAGCTCCAGCCCCATCTTATAGGCAGTATGCATAAAAGTACGCGAGGGAGCACGGGGAACGGGGCGCTTTTAAGGAGAGGTCACCTACTTTTCTAGAGCAGCTTCTAGAGCCTGCCTTGTGAGTTTGATGCAACGATATGCAGCACAGTACGTGCGTGGAGGTGAATGAGTATCTCCTCATGTGGGTGGGATGTGTACATTTGTGGATGCTCAGATTTTTNTGGTGTGGTAGTCGGGACGGAGAGTTTTCCGGACCGTGACAAGTTGCTTCATGCTTGCCGAGGGCAGCAGGGGAACCCGAGACAGATTCTGGGCCTTTCGTTGTGGAAGATGAAGAATCCTGTTGGGAGCTGTCAGTTTACTAAATGAGTCTCTCTCTCCGGCATCTCCTGGCATGGTCCCACACTTTATCCCCTCCTACTCTGCCTGGGAGCTCCAGCCCCATCTTATAGGCAGTATGCATAAAAGTACGCGAGGGAGCACGGGGAACGGGGCGCTTTTAAGGAGAGGTCACCTACTTTTCTAGAGCAGCTTCTAGAGCCTGCCTTGTGAGTTTGATGCAACGATATGCAGCACAGTACGTGCGTGGAGGTGAATGAGTATCTCCTCATGTGGGTGGGATGTGTACATTTGTGGATGCTCAGATTTTTTACCTGATATGGGATATGGCGTGTGTGTGTGTGTGTGTGTGTGTGTGTGTGTGTGTGTGTGGGTGGGTGGGATGGTGTTTTTTGCGGGACTCGTTCACTCCCATCAGTGCTCCACTGCAGATCAAAATTACAACGAGAATCCATGCACACCGAACACTGGCTGGTTACCATAGCAACTGCCGTGTAGTGGGGCTCAGGCATCTGACATTAAGGGGGTGTGTGCCTAAGCTGAGCTAGCTAGAGAAACACACACTCTCTCTCTCTCTCACACACACACACACACACAGGACATGGAAAGATGGGATTCAAGCAGTTTGAGGCCAACTCCATTCCATACAAAAGGACCACCTGGGTGGTGGTGTCGCAGTCCAAGTGGAGTGCTCTATAAGACACTCAAGAGGTGATGAGGATGTCACCCAGAGCGAGCACCTTATGGGCAATCCTCCCACTCAGCTAACACGTCACACTTACCGTCGTTCCTTGTTTTTGTTATCTATCCGTTCCACTCGGTCCATCTAGAACTGGAACACTTTTTTCCATAAACCCAAACCATAAAACCAAAACAATGCGAACCACTCCAAGACACATCTGCAGTTTGTGGAAGAAGAAGGCTCCACTTGGGGATTCAGCAACAGTTATGGGCTTTACGTGACGATTTTTGCGAGTCATCCTGCACACCGGAATTAGAACCAAAATGTTCTAATTTTAAGGACCAATCAGCAGGAGTTTCCTTGACTGACCTCAGTCTCCTAGACAAGCGAGCACCACTTTTGTTGGTAATGACTTTTGCCAATTGCGCTCCTTTGTCACCTCCTATGTGTGAGGTTACTCCTTATCTGGACTATGGAAGTGGGGCTTTTGGGAGGCAGCAAGCTTATGTGAGGGGTGCACATAAGGAATTTAGCAAATCATGCCTTGAAAGAACGACCAATAACGTCTGGCCAAGTTGGAATCTTTCACAGAAAGACCAATTCTGCAGTAAAATTATCCCATTTGGGAGTCCAAGAACCCTCAAAACAAACAAAATGGTTGACTCTGGCAACGGGACTCTTTTATTTCACTGAAGACCAGCCAGTCCTAAAGGCTTTTTCAGTTCATCATCATCACCTCTCGTTTTGACATGTCTCCCCCCAAGATGGTCACGTTTTGCCATGAGCCAGGTGACTGACCTAAAACTATGCAAGGGAATCGTTCACGGGCCACACCGTAGTGACCACCCCCAGGGCTCACACCCGCCAGCGCCATATAAAAGTTAGAACTCAAGAAACCTTTTGGATTAAAGGTTTTCAACCAACAAGAAGAGTCCAGTTGTCTCCCTTCAGCCTTTTGCGGATTACCATGACCTGGAGGTTCTACACAGACATGGTCCTTTGTTTATATTGGGGATGTTCAGATCGATCAGCCGCCCTATCGGTATCGGTAAAATCTTGTGATTGTCATATGCCGATAAATTAATTTCAACGGTAATCTTTGCAGACTCCAGCCAACAGGAGTGTAAAAGTGACTATAGGGGTGTTATTTCACATCAACAGGGCTCTAATAATGTTAAAACTCGTAATTAGAAAGCCATAAATGAGGGGCATCAGCTATAGCGCCTTTGAAATAAAGTATTCTGATGTTTGCCAAGCAGTCTTCTGGAAAAAGTTTTTAGTCTGATGTGCAAAATTTCCCTAAGCATTGTTGCCGAATGAGACCCATTGTCCTCGTTTGGAGGCACCAAAGAATGGAACCTACCGCCCACCTTTGCCAGGCCTCCGCAAATCTCATGCTGTGTAGTTTGACTCTGACAAGTTTATTAACAGATTTTTAAATCAAAGCTGCTCACATGGCCTTTTTTGCAGTGCAGTTGGGTTTAGTGTAAAGAAAAAGCAGCTGTTTCTGTCTGGAGGCGAAAAGCGGAACGCCTACCGGCGGCCACTTTGCAAACAGAACCGTCATGTTTTCAAGGTTTTTGATTTCTTTGTTGAACGTGTTGCTGCCTGCCAACGTGTTTATTTGCATATAAGTACGGGGAATGTTGGGAATTCCAATGTGGAGATTCACGTTAATGCCTGGTGGGAATGTTAGCGTTTATATTATTTATTTGGAATAACTTATAGTAACACGGTACGGCTGAAAACCTGCTTTTCTGGATTGTATCTGGTGGCGTTCCCTACTCAACCCAGATACTGTTAGCTTTTGTGCCATCGGAACTGAGAATCAAAACGGTTTATCATGTCATTGCCTTGTGAATGAAATTGAGTTCAAAGTTACACGCATGCGTGTCTGTTTTTACCTTATCTTCTGGGCAACATTAAGGCGCAGCGCTTCCCTGCTTCTAGCCGGCACAGCGGCCCACATGACGCAACCAGCCAATCAAATTAGCATTTCCGCTCAGAGCGGTACTGCCAGCCAGTGCTTCCAAAGGACTTTGTTGCTACATTTACCCAGTTTTCAGACTTTGTTAGAGACTTGGCACCTAGAGACAAAACGAGCTAATTACCTTGTCTCAGTAGTGGCTGAAAATGTCCTGGACAAATCCTGGAAAATGACCTTATGGAAAGAGTGGAAACCATAAAACAACCCGAACTCTCTTGGTTAGAAGGAGCGGATTCGGAAAAGAGTAGCCGTTATTTTTATGGCGGATGCGTTTACGTGGGTTGGTTGGCAGCCATGGTAGCTGCTTGTATCACTACACCACTAAAACCCCCAAACAAGTAAAAGTCATGTTTGAATAGCCTAAAAGCATGCAAGGTTTTCCCAAATGTTCTTTTCCACGCATGAAAACTCAAGTTTAAGCTAAGGGGTATCTGCACGGAAACATTCTCAGATCAAAGGCAAAATATGTTATCGTCTTTCAGCCGCATCGCAACAGAGTTGCTATGTTTTGAAACCGGCCTCCCGGGTGAGAAAAGCTTGTCGTTTCCTTTTAGGCAAGCAACCTGCTTCTTTCGGAAAACCATGACCTCACGGACCCGTCACCTTCAAGTGGACGACAAGCCAGCATAATATCTGAATATTTTGACTGACATGACGCACTCTAGTCAATATTTTGTTGTTTTATTCCCCAAAAGGACTCGCAGAAGTAGTTCTACTTTATTGTAAGTCTAGGTGAGCCTTGGAAGGCTCTTTCTTCTCTAGTCAGGTGTGTCACGTGGTTCCATCTGCGTGTCTGTAGTTGTGCCTCGTGCGTTTTATTTGGATGCAACAGCGAGGACACAAATTCTTTTCCAACCGCAAAATCCCCAGAACGTTTCCGTGTGGACAGAGCCCAAGTCTTTTAGGCTCCAATTGGCTAAACAACGCCCTCGCCCGATGACTGCCCTGCCAATTAACGCCCAAGTAAACCCTCAGGCTTGCTGACTGACTCCGACTCTAAATCCAGCAACAGCTTTGCCCGGTGGCCTCTCATCGTAATCCACCACGCTGCGCCTTTGGAGCGGCGCGAGGCGGTTTCACCTTGTAGTCCGCGATGCTCGATTTGACTTTGCCCTGCTCGGAATTAAATATCTGCCCAGCCTGCATAACCTTTACCGTCAGACATGTGCTGCATGAGAATCCTGGCGATCAGCGACCTCGCCGGGAACGAGGCTCGGGCCGGGTTCTCTTCCAGCGAGCGTGCACAGAGGAGTTGATCAGTCCGTCTTGTGTGATATCGCATGGCATAGACGCTGATTGTTACCCCAGTCCGAGTTAGCATAGCGTGTGTAGCGTCGAGTGTATCCCCTTTCAATTAGGCGCCCTTTGTGCCTCGGATAATACGAGGGGAATGACTAATGTTAGTAGTAGCCACGTCTATGGGTGTCTTTGTTTTTTACCTAGTCCCTCTTGGGCTGTAGCCACATCAAATATTTATTAGCTCACTCAGAGCGCTGGGACCTCAGGGCTAATAAAAGATTTCCGGAGCAGGAAGGGGACTGGGAGGTGAGTGTATTTCTACTGCGCTGGATTCAGGCACTTGCTACTTTATTTTTACGCTAGGCTAGCAGTTAGCATGGGTTCTCTGACTTACCCTCACTACTTCTCGCCCTCTTTTGGTCACGCAGGAAATGTAGTTTATTTGCCACGGTGGAGGCGAGGATTAGCAATTTGATATCGTCCATTTCTTGCCACGACCCGTTACGGCGCCTGCGATTGGTGAAACTCATTGGCAACAGGCCAACTGGTGCCCCCCCAGTTTGCCAACCATCGGCTTGAACTAAAGTAAACGTATCTGATTTGTTTATTCTGGTGCCGACACTTTCTTTTCAATATTTCTATATTCATTTTTATAGAAATGACATCTCCAAGAAATCTGCCAAATTTTTCTGTCTGCTTGAGAGTGCGAGAGAGTACTGAACAGCATCCCGGCCCCTCATTGGCTAATCAGCGACACCCTCGCTGATTGGTCCCCGTGTGGGCGGCAGACCACCTTGTGGGATCTCGCAAGCCAGCGCGTGAACCGTGACACGCACAAAGCGTAGCGTGTCCCTCGGCTGGATGGAGACTCACGAAAACCGAGCGCAGGTTTTTCCGTTCATTTCAAAAATGCATGCCACAATTTGGCCGTGGTTCATTTTCGAGTAGCGTCTCGGCTTGGTGGTCCTACACTGCATGAATCCAACTCTGTTCTTCGAGCCGCCGTATCTCAGTGGTACCCAAAGGATGGAAACGACGGAAGCATTCAAGCTTCTATTCTTAGTAGCACCAGAAATTGATATCACACCCAAAGAATGTATCAAAGAATAAAATCTATCCGTAATGGATAAAATCTTCCCCCCACATTCCAAAAACATCTAAATTGTCCATTAGAGTGTGGATGTTTGTTTGTGTGCCCTGCGATTGACTGGCGACCAGTCCAGGGTGTGCCCCGCCTCCCGCCCAAAGCCAGCTGGGATAGGCTCCAGCATACCCTAACGAGGATAAGCGCTATAGAAAATGGACGGATGGATGGACAAAATCTGTTATCAGTAAGAACCTAGCCCACTTCTTCCAGTGGGCGGCAGTGTCGTCCAGAAACCCAAAGGTTGGTTGTTGTTGTTGTTGTTGTGTCCCTGGGCAAGGCTTTTCACCCACACTGGTGTATGGATGTGAATGAATGTTTGGTGGTGGTCGTAGGTGTCAATTGGCAGCCATGTTTCTGTCAGTCTGCCCGAGGCCAGCTCTCGATACGGATGCAGTTCACCACCACCAGCGTGTGACTGAGGAGTGATAATGGGTGCACTTCACTCTATAAATGTAATCTATTATTATTATTACTGTAGCAAAGGAGGGGAGGTGTGCCATGCCTGCGCACTAGCCAAGGCACCGTACGATTGACCGAGGGTGAGGACTGTCTGGGCAAATCTGGAAGCAAGTCCGGCTTAAGTAGGAAGCGGCCCCTTGAGACAGCGGTCCATGCGAGATGGCTTCATGTCGGTGAAAGGCCATCACTCCTCCGGATGCCTCACGGAGCTCCCGACAAGTGAATCGGTCCAGTTGCTCTGCCGAAAGACCTCATTAAGCACTCAAGGGCACAGTGTCCGGGGGAAATGCACTGGTGGCCGCGGATTTCTTCCTGCCCCTCTCCCGACTAATTGATTCCTGCGTTATTGTTACTCCGACAATGTATGTAATCCCATAATGTCCAAGAAAAACAGGGAGGATTATAACCTCCGAATGCAGATATTGTCCTATCTCCCCCGCGTGGTGGATTTGCACGGTCGGCATGGTCGTTTCCAGAAATAGGTCAGGTCCTGCCATCTTTCTTAATGGGATCTTGGGCGGCAACCGGGGACCATCTGTTCACTTGCAGCGCTCCCTAAAGCCCCCGGTCATCCCTCTGCCATCCCGTCCATCCACACATTGCATCTCGACCTCCATCATCTCATATACTGCACATCTGTCCTTCTCCCCGTCTCTGCATGTGTGCTAACTGTAACAAATGGATTTCATTGTCTTTTGTCTGGTCTGGTGTTTCAGAGGCGTGTTTGATTCCTTGATCATCCTTTAGACGAAATTGAAAATATTTTCTGGAAGCAGAAAATAACTACAAGGCAGGTTTTTGCCACAAAGTCCTGGACACATTCGGTTGTACCTAGACCATCACTGGTCTAGTTCCTTACACTTCCACCACGCTATTTGTTATTAATTGTTCCAAAGTTTAAGATGAAAAACGGAGCATCCAATCACCAAAGCACTTTTTTCCCAAAGGAAATAATCTAAATCCAATTCATCCGTTTTTGATTAACTTAATAAAAAAATTCACAAAGAATGAGTCACCAATCCTTAGGGTGTTTTGTTTGGGCTCTCGATTCCACAGACCAATATGGTACAGGCCAGACTGACATGTTTGGCGCAATATTGTACTTAAACCAATAAAGTGTACAAAAACCAACCCAAAATTTAGGCAAAAATCTTTTCCAAAATCGGAATCACACAAATATAAACAAAAGTCCGTTTTTTGGTCACATCTGAAGGTTTGCCCTTCAACATCTCTGGTCTAGGTCTATTCATTTATGTATTTTCCTATTAATCTGTTCCAAAATGTAAGATGAAAACCAACACGTACGAAAACCAAAGCACCTTTTTCTATGGGAAATGATGAAAATCCAATTATTCCGTTCCAGATACCCAAAACTCCGATGCGTAGGTTGCTTTGTTTGGACACTCGATTCCGTGAACGATAGAGTACAGATCTTTGAGGCGCAATATTGTGCAAAAACTCAGGCAAAATTTGGCCGAAAATGTTTGCCGAAATCTGAATCTTAAAAAGAAAAAAAAAATAGGTCAGGCTTTTGCCACAAAGTCCTGCACACATCCAAACCTTAGATTTTGTTATTTATTTGTTGCAAAATGTAAGATTAAAAAACTGAAACATACAAAACCCAAAGAACTTTTTTCCATAGGAGATAATGCAAATCCTGTTCATCTTTTCCAGATACCTTAAACGTAAAAGCAATGTGTCCCGATCGATTCCTCGGAATAATACAGTACACTTAGGCGCAATATTGTACTAAAATCACGATATTGTAAATTTGGGCCAAATTGTTTGTCGAAATCCGAATCATACCAAAAATAAATGCAGGTCGGCTTTTTCCCACAAAGTCCTGGACACATCCCAACCTCAGTTTTTTTCCCCCAAGTGCCTTTGCATTTTTTCCCCAAAGGAAATGATGTTAGTCCAATTCATCTGTTCCAGATACTCAAACTTCATTAAAAAAATACACGGACGATGAGGTTTGTTTGCTCCGCGGAACAATACAGTACAAGGTACAAAAACCGAGTACAAAATTTGGGAGAAAAGTTTTGCAGAAATCTGAATCGTACAAAAATAAATACAGTTCAGGTTCGTTTCCACAAAGTTCTGGACACATCCAAAGGTTTGCCCATGAGCACCTCTAGTCTAGGCTTGTACACCGGTACAATGGTTGTTTCCAAAATAGTAGATGAAAACCAAAGCATTTTTCCTGTAATAAATTATGTAAATCCATCTGATAAAAAAGTACATGGGCAATGTGTAGAGTGCTTGGCCACGTAATCCAACACAGTGCAAACTGACCTGTTTGGCGAAATATTGCATGAAAACTTAGTGTAAAAAGGCAACATTTAAAACTGGGGCGTACCAAAACCCCGGTTTGACTGTATTGGAAATAGAAGTGGAATGTTAAAAATTAAAGGAGGTTTTTTGTTGTTGTTGCAGCTTATTTTTTCAACAGTTAGGATTGTAAAGCCAGATCAGGCCTGTGTTTCCACTGCAGATGTGTAGGTTGAGAGTCAAGTCAAATCTTAGCAATTCTAGCATTTTCCCGCTACGCTTCCGTAGAAATGACACTGACACACGCTGCGTGGTAAGCGATATTTACGATCATAAACATGCATGTTTTTTGGTGATGTGAAGCATCGTGAAGTCAGTCCACGCAAAGTGTGCAAGGACACCGCATGTGTGTTGCCTTGTGTTTGCCGCGTGTCCTCGAACGTCCCGCGGTGAAGAAAATGAGTGTGAACGTGTTCCCGCCCGCTCCCTGGGATTGCCCGCCTCCCTGCTTGGACGGCAGCTGTCATTCAGGATTCTGCGCTATTTCAACGGACCCGACTTCCCTTCTGTCTTGCATAGGCGTCTTTTTTTTACCCCAGTATTTGTTACCACGAGTCCATTGTGAATGTGTATGTTTGATGCCTTCTCCTCCCATTATCTACGCGGGGCGGTCTACGCGTTTGAAGAGGATGTCTCCTTGTTTGCATGCCGCAGTGCTGATTACGTTTTCCCGTCGAGTGTGTGGAACTCAATTATTGCTGTCAGCAAACTCCTCAGCATGGCTACAGCTGTCAAAACAGCCGCGGCATGAAAACAACTGGCGGCATCCCGCGTTTTGCGTCTTGCAGGCCCCCCTTTTTGTGGGCATGATTGTAAACTTTTTGCATCATGAGGATTCACACACATCCTACTGGAAGATGAAGCGCAGGAGATGGGACGTTTTATTTCAAGTTTATCAGTGGCCACATCATGAATGAAAAAAGCTTTTGTAGCAGTCATTTGCAGTCTGCCGTGTTTAAAGGTGTTATTATAAAGTTTTGTTCTCTTATAAAAGTAAATGAAAAGGTATTTTTTTAAAAAAGCTTTTGCAATTTCATATTTTGACTCCCCAAAATGTTAAGAATTTTGCAAGGCTTTTTAAACCAAATGTGTAATTTTGAATAAAAATAGAGCAATAATAATAATAATAATTATTATTATTATTGTTTTCATTGATACATATTACAATATTATACAGATGAGAATATAATAATATATTATTGTTATTAACATTATGATAATTATGATTATTATTAATATCATTCCATTCCATTCCATTTTCTTCCGCTTATCCGGGTCCGGGTCGCGGGGGCAGCAGTTTCAGTAGGGAAGTCCAGACTTCCTGGTCTCCGGCGACTTCTTCCAGCTCCACCGGGAGGACACCAAGGCGTTCCCAGGCCAGCTGTGAGACATAGTCCCTCCAGCGTGTCCTAGGTCTTCCCGGGGGCCTTCTCCCGACTGGGCATGCCCGAAACACCTCACCAGGGAGGCGCCCGGGAGGCATCCGGACTAGATGCCCGAGCCACCTCAACTGGCTCCTCTCGATGTGAAGGAGCAGCGGCTCTACTCTGAGCTCCTCCCGGATGGCCGAGCTCCTCACCCTATCTCTTAGGGTGAGTCCAGCCACCCTACGAAGGAAACTCATTTCCGCCGCTTGTATCCGCGATCTCATTCTTTCGGTCATGACCCATAACTCATGACCATAGGTGAGGGTGGGAACGTAGATCGATCGGTAAACAGAGAGCTTTGCCTTCCGGCTCAGCTCTCTCTTCACCACGACGGTCCGGTACAGCGACCGCATTACTGCAGATGCTGCACCGATCCGTCTGTCGATCTCACGCTCCAACCTTCCCTCACTCGTGAACAAGAACCCGAGATACTTGAACTCCTCCACCTGAGGCAAGACCTCACTCCCAACCCGGAGGGTACAGTCCACCCGTTTCCGACTGAGAACCATGGCCTCGGATTTGGAGGTGCTGAGTCTCATCCCAGAAGCTTCACACTCAGCTGCAAACCGCTCCAGTAAACGCTGAAGGTCACAGCCTGATGAGGCCATAAGGACCACATCGTCTGCAAATAGCAGAGACGAGATCCTAAGGTCACCAAGCTGGACTCCCTCAACACCTTGACTGCGCCTAGAAATTCTGTCCATGAAGATTATGAACAGAATCGGTGACAAAGGGCAGCCTTGGCGGAGGCCAACGTTCACCGGAAACAAGCTCGACTTACTGCTGGCAATGCGAACCAGGCTCCTGCTTCGATTGTACAAGGACCGAATGGCACGTAGAAGCGGACCATCAATCCCGTACTCCCGGAGCACCCCCCACAGGACACCACGAGGGACACGGTCGAATGCCTTTTCCAGGTCTACAAAGCACATGTAGACTGGTTGGGCAAACTCCCACATACCCTCGAGTACCCTTGCAAGGGTGTAGAGCTGGTCCAGTGTTCCGCGACCGGGACGAAAACCACATTGCAGCTCCTCTAACCGAGGTTCGACTAACGGTCGTACCCTTCTCTCCAGCACCCTGGAGTAGACTTTCCCAGGAAGGCTGAGGAGTGTGATCCCCCTATAGTTGGAACACACCCTCCGGTCACCCTTTTTAAAAATGGGGACCACCACCCCGGTCTGCCAGTCCAGAGGTACTGTTCCTGACTTCCATGCAATGTTGTAGAGGCGTGTCAACCAACACAGTCCCCCAACATCCAGAGCCTTGAGGAATTTAGGGCGGAACTCGTCTACCCCCGAAGCCTTGCCACTGGGGAGTGATTTAACTACCCCAATTACCTCAGCGACGGTGATAGAACTGTCCACGTACGTATCCTCAGACTCTGCTTCCTCTACGGAAGGTATGTCAGTGGGCTTGAGAAGGGCCTCAAAGTATTCCGTCCACCGACCAACTATCTCCACAGTCGAGGTCAGCAAGCCCCCGTCCGCACTGTAAACAGTGTGAACTGGGGGCTGCTTCCCCTTTCTGAGGTGTCGGATAGTTTGCCAGAACCTCTTCGAGGCCGACCAAAAGTGGTGCTCCATAGCCTCGCCGAACTCCTCCCACACCCGAGTTTTTGCCTCGACCACTGCCGAAGCAGCGTGCCGCTTGGCCTACCGGTACCTGTCAGTTGCGTCGGGAGTCCTGCAAGCCATCCATGCTCGATAGGACTCCTTCTTCAGCTTGACAGCAGCCCTAACCCCCGGTGTCCACCATCGGGTTCGGGGCTTGTCACCACGACTGGCACCAATCACCTGCGGCCGCAACTACGACTGGCTGCCTCAGCAATGGAGGCACGGAATACGGCCCATTCAGACTCAATATCCCGGTCCTCCCTCGATATGCAGGCAAAGCTCTGCTGGAGATGAGAGTTGAAGACTCGACAAAGGGGGGACTCTGCCAGGCGTTTCCAGCTCACGCTCACTACACTAATACCAGGTCTGTTCGGCATCCTTCCCCACCATCTAATCCAACTCATCACCACGTGGGGGCCAGTTGACAGCTCAGCCACTATCATCACCCGCGTGTCCAGAACATGTGGACGCAGGTCTGATGATACGACCACGAATTCAATCATAGACCTGCGACCTAGGGTTTCCTGGTGCCAAGTGCACTTATGGACATCCTTATGTTCGAACATGGTGTTTGTTATGGACATGGTGTTTGGAAGTCCAGCAACAACTCAGCGCACGGGTGCAGCAACTCCAGAGAAGAACAAGGTCCATTTGGTTCCAGAGCCCAAACTGTGGGTTGAGGTGAGTCCGACTATATCTAGTCGGAATCTCTCCGCCTCTTCCACAAGCTCGGGGTCCTTCCCCACCAGAGAAGTGACATTCCATGTCCCAAGAACCAGATTTTGCTGCCGAGGACCAGGTCGCCGAGGTGTGGTTACTCCTCTTCCTCTTCTTCATTAGGGTCTTCTGAATCACTCTTTGTCTGGCTCGTCACCTAGAACCTGTTTGCCTTGGGAGACCCTACCAGGGGCATAAAGCCCGACAACATAGCTCCTAGGATCACTCGGGCACTCAAACCCCTCCACCACGAGAAGGTGGTGATTCACGGAGGGGCATTAATATCATTATGATGATATACTACTATAATGATAATAATTATGATTATAGTAACTATAATATAATTATATAATTATTGTTAATAATAATAACAGTAAATAATTATTATTATTAGTGATACATACTGTATTATTATACACATACTATAATATTATTATATTAATAGCAATAATATTAATAATAATGTAAAACTTTTATATTAGAAAGGTTTTTAAAAATATGTAGCTTAAAACATGTAACTTAAAAAACATTCAAACAAATAAATACTGTAAATTAATACATTTATTTTTATAAAAAAAAGAAAAGCAATTCAAAATGTAAAATTTTGACCATGATGGCGCATTACAAAGCTTTTTAAAGAAATAAAAAAATATTTTAAAAGAGTACATAGTAATGACAAATAGAGCAGCATTCACATGTCCAATAAAAGTGAGTTTGAAACAAACAAGCGATACCAGATCCACTGTTTCTGTAAATGAACAGCATGGGCACACACAAATTGGTTTTCCATCTTCCACCATCTTTCTTTGACGTTGCGCTTTTCCTCAGCCACACTGAAACTCAATACCTGAGCTGATTCTTTTTTCTTCGCCCACAAATGCTGTGCCCCGACCGTCTCTCTGTCCTCCTTCCTCTTTTTCCTTCTCTTCCTCGCCCTCTTCTTCAGTCGTCATTTGCCGTCGTTTATTAGCCCAATCGATAGCAATCCAATTGGCATCGACTTGGATCCTCAGAAGGGTGATGAATAGCTGATTATGCCCAGGAAGAGACCCTGCAGCAGCACGGGGAGCGAGCGAGGGAGTGGGTGAAAGTGCATGCCAACGTCTCCCTGGTGGATAAATATGGGGGAGGATTCATGGGTTGCCTTAAAGGAGAGGCATGTTTTTTTCCATAAATGATCTCTATGAAATATTGATGGCTCATTCCCAGTGAGATGCTGGGGGGTGTGGTTGGTTCTATCTTATTTGCATTGCTTAATGTAAGCCTCTCATGCATTGTGTTTGCATAGCATAGTTGTCATAAATGCAACATATGTTATCAATGTTGTTTATTAAAATAGCCACTTTTACCATTTTTTCATGGGACTTTTTATTGCATGCTACATTTTTTTGGTATTTCTTTTAGGCGTACATCGTTTACCCCAAGGAGTGCGAAATATACTGTACGAGTGTGCTTATGTGTACTTTTACTTTAATAGCTTCACGCAATCAACTGGCCGTATAGTGTTGTGGTTTTGGTTCCAGCTTGTGGTCTAGTGGCACAGGTCACTGGGATTTATGGCTGCCGTGGCCACAGGGCGTCTGTGTGAAGTCAGCCCTGCTTCTCCCGGGAGGACACGGAAATAGATAGATATAGCCATAGACAACCTGTTGTGAGATCATTCAAACCTGCAATACAACCAGCAATCAAATATGCCTTTTAAACATTATTAGAGCCCCGTAAACACAAAATAACACCCCTATAATCACCCTTACGCTCCGATTACCCAGGAAAACAAGACACAAATAAGACGTAATACAGACTGTTAGCACTGGGGGAGTTTTTTATTTTTATTTTGTGTTCTCTCCAGTACTTTTTGCTGTGACTACTGTGTCTTCAAAGTCTCACCGAGTGTGGTGGCTTTATAGGCACTGGCCAAATTTCCTTGGAGTGGATGTGGTAAGTTTTTGCTTCTTAAGTGTAGATGAAATGCATTTGAAGCTAACGGGTTAGCTCGGTGGGCCGCACGGTGGATGAGTGGTTAGCATGTTAGCCTTACAGTCAGGAGAGTTTGAATCTCCGCTTGGCATCTCTGTGTGGAGTTTACATGTTCTCCCCGTTTTCCCCGGTACTCCGGTTTCCTCCCACATTCCAAAAACATCTCTAAATTGTCCATATGTATGAATGATTGTTTTTCTATATGTGTCCTCCGATTGGCCAGCGACCAGCCCAGGGTGTATCTCGCCCAAAGTCAGTTGGGATAGGCTCCACCTCGGTAGCTTGTTGGCACCACTTTGAGACCCTGCAGCATAACAGTTGCCCAATGTGGTGTAAACCATGAATAATAGGAGTGTAAATGAGACTGTAGGGGTGTTATTTCATGCCTACAGGGCTCTAATAATGTTAAAACCCATATTTAGAAAGTCATAAACATATTTAATTATAAAAAAAATTCCATTTATTAAGATGAAAGCGTGGGGGCAGCGTGGGGGCTGCATGAGTGCTGCTGGCACGTGGGAGCCGCGGTTCATAAAGGGGAAACATGAATGCCAACACGCGTCTTGACATTCCAAAGCCGAGCATCAGCCACTTCTCCGTGTTAGGTGACTGTACATGGGCTACTCTGAAGTGTCATTTTGTTATTCCTTGAGAAGATAAAGTGGACGCGACGTTACGAGAAGCTGTAACTGAACCTTTCTGGTGGTGCCGGTCGTAGAAATTGCTGGGCGAGTAAATAAGTGCAGGTGGCAGCGAGTGTGGCTGCAAGCCAGTCAGAGTCTTTGCGGTGCAATAAACCCGAGCTTGCGTGGAGGTTATTTGTCCCGCCCGATCCCACCAGGCCGTCCTCCGCTGTCTGCTTTTGTCCCGCTCATCGATCGTTTCCTATTGCTATACAATTTACAGCACACGGGGGGGGCAATACCGCTTTCAAATGGTGTAGGTCTCCGTTCCGAACTCCCCCTTGCCCCCACCTGCCAAGGCCTGTCACAGCACCGCCTGAGTCTTTCTGCGGCGATGACTCATTACGCCTCGGTGTTTCTCTGCCGTCTATTAAGCAGCCCGATTGCCAGCCGGACTTCAATCCCTTGGCGGGCGAAAACCCACACGCATTGTCTCATTTTGTCTGTCTCCTATTATTAAATAATCAGAATGATTGTTATTATTGTAATAATAATAATAATAACATCATTGTTATTATTATTACTATGTAATAAATCATAAAATGTAGTATAGGAATAGGAAAGTAGATAAGGAGACTTGGTGGTGGAATGAGGAGGTGCAGGAGTGTATACAGAGTAAGAGGTTAGCTAAGAAGAAGTGGGACACTGAGAGGACAGGAGTACAGCGAGATGAAGCAAAAGGTGAAAGTAAAGGTGGCAAAGGCCAAACAAGGGGCTTATGATGACTTGTATGCTAGGTTGGACAGCAAGGAGGGAGAGAAAGATCTACACAGGTTGGCAAGGCAGAGGGACAGAGATGGGAAGGACGTGCAGCAGGTTAGGGTGATGAAGGATAAGGATGGAAGGGTATTGGCAGGTGCCATGGGAAGATGGAAAGAGTACTTTGAAGAGTTGATGAATGAGGAACATGAGAGAGAACAAAGCGTAGAAGAGGTGACTGTTGTGGACCAGGAAGTAGCAAAGAATAGTAAGGAAGAAGTGAGGAGGGCATTGAAGAGGATGAAGAATGCGGCACCGTGGTGCATGCGGCGGTTTTCTTAATGCCGCGATGGCAGCAACTACTCCGGTCGCTTTTGGAGCCACTTGTGGGGAACCACTTAGCTAATTGCAAGGAAGCGGCTGCAGCTTTTACACCCGGCGGTCTGTGCTATTCAAATATGACCTTTTTGCTGCAGTTTCTGCGGGTGGCCGTAGTAATGATATACAGTACATACTGTATATCTACTGTATCTTTGTCTTTTTTGCAAGTGTTGCTGTGGAGCACATACAGTACGTGGAGGCCTCACCATGCAGACGTTTCTTCATGGTGTGTCAGATTTGGAGCATCCTGTCACCTTCAAGACCAACGCTGGTCGTTGCCGCAGGCACGGGTGCTTGATTGACACCGGGATGAGGCACTCCGAAGGGATCGCCACAACATGCTGCATCACCACTTGCATCCAAGACTGCACAGTTGCGACGTCAAGAAGACCATGACGGAGGACATTAGCAAAATGCTAAAGCAAGGAAAATGGCGGCGGTGCTGGGGATGATGCTGTTAGTCAGCAATGTGCCTTTTCTCTACAGTAATGATGTCTTCCTTAAGAGTTCTGCCAAAAACCAAAAAGTGCAGTCTCTGCAGCTTTGCCCGGACTTGCCAACGTCGCTTGGCTTCCTCTAACCTCTACTGCCCTCTGTAATTAAAGACCCGGCGTGCCAACCCGTTCCCGACCCCATCGCGACGCTGTCGCAACCTTCGACATGCGACACTGCGGCCGTGTGTGGCGACGCAGGCTGTCTATTAAGTGTAATCCATGATGTCACTGCCGTGCGTATCCTAAGCTTTTGTTTTGAATCCTAACCAGACCTGAACCCCAACATACGTGCGGTTAGTACCTGCTTTTCCTTCAAAACTGCCTGATCTCTAGAAGGCGCGGGTCAATCGAAGTGCTGCAAACGCTCCTCCTCACAGGTTTTACCATCAGAAGAAGCAGAAAACCTCGCTTTTTGTCATGAATCCGTTCCTAAGGGTCAGTTGAAACCCAAACTTTACAAACACCAAACTATTTTTGCTCGCCAATGACGCCCCGATGGCTGAATTCCCCGATATAGTAGACATAACCGGAGAAAACAAGCCTTATAAGACACAAACTACGGGAAGGGAAGTTGGGGGTCCAGAGTAGATCTTTAGCTGGATTATGGATTATATTTCAACATACAACATATATATGTGGATAAGTGCAGGAACATGGATATCCAGGGGAACCTCAAGATGGGAAATTACTCAGTTGTGACAGATCAAATCCTAAGTCAGTTTACGTACTGTAACTGTATTGAAGTTACTGAATACACTACATTAACAATGGACGGAGGTTTTTTGGTACGCTGTTCGAGAGCAAAGGGACGCCGTGACGGAGCATCGTTGGGGATTTTGGGAGGATGATGGGAGATAACCGAGATAACCAATGGGAGAGCGGGTTCTTCTTCTTCTTTGGTTTTACTGCGTTTGGTATTCATTACTTTGGTGCACTACCGCCCCCAGGAAGGGCAGCGTGTACATTCAAAATTCTGGGTGGCACTTTCCATTTTCATTTTCGTATTTTAAATATGCAGTGGTGTGAAAAACTATTTGCCCCTTTCCGGACTTTTTATTCTTTTGCACGTTTTCACACAAAATGTTTCTGATCATCAAACACATTTTCATATTAGTCAGAGATAACACAAGTAAACACAAAATGCAGTTTTTATTATTTAGGGAGAAAAAAA
>QODF01000065.1:1411206-1458435 GCA_024372805.1 Oostethus manadensis | reverse complement strand
ATGATTATTAATGCTTATAGTTGGCCTACATTCTTGTAAGATTGTGACTTTTTTTGTAGTTTTTGCTGTCATTGTAACACAGGTCCATGTTTTTGGTCTCCGTAGCGTTCACCTTTGAGCTCAAGCGAACCAAAACACACTCGAGGTCACTCGCAAGCGGACCGAGCGTTCCGGTTCCGCAGCCTAACAGGCCAAATGCTGCATCCTGCAAGACGCAGCAGACAAAGTCATTGCATTTTAATGCAAACTGCCTCGGTGTGATGAAGGTTTTGACATTACCAAGTGCGGCAGGGCTGACTGATACCGGGAATAAAGCAGCATAACAGGATTGCGGGCCCGTAATGGTGACAGCGCAGCGACCTGTAGGCATTCTGGTCGTCTGAGCAGATGCAGAAGCAAATAAGCGGCAAACAATGACAGCAAACTTCCTCGCTTTCTTGGCGTGGGTCGACTGCTAATGGGATGAGAGGTGGTGGCGCTTGTGTAAATGCCAAGACTGCTGCGGTTGATGCAGACAATCGCATGCAAAAGCGCCCAAGCACTGGCTTGGCTTCCGTGGACGCGTCTGGCCACAAGTTCACGTGTTATGTAAAGGCAATACAGTAATCCCGTGTTCCTCACGGTTAATTGGTTCCGGACCCGACGGTGATAAGTGAATTTCCACAAACTAGGACTCCTTATTTATGAATGGAATATTTTTGGAGGTAGAGCATTGCATGGAGAGACTATGTCTCTCAGCTGGCCTGGGAACGCCTCGGCATCCGCTGGGAAGAGCTGGATGAAGTGGCTGGGGAGAGGGAAGTTTGGGCTTCCCTGCTTGGGCTGCTGCCCCCGTGACCCGACCTCGGATAAGCGGAAGAAAATGGATGGATGGATGGAGCATAACATACCTATTTACGAAAAACCTATTTAGGACCTTCTCAATTTGCTTGTTAACGTTATTAGAGCCCTCTAAGTATGAAATAACACTCCTATTACCCAATATAGTAAACATAACAATGTTTAATAATAATAATAAGACATAAATAAGACATAATACATACCCACAGGTTAGTATTGCGAGAGTTCCTTGTTGTTTTTTCTAACGTATTTTAGTCTTTTCAGTCTGCGTTTTCTGAATGCCCTATATTTGTAATTTAGTTTAGCCATTTTTATGCTTATCTTTTGTTTAGAATATGTAAAATTGTGATAGAGTAAAACCATGACATATAAAGTGCAAAATGGGCGAGGGATTACTGTATTGGAAAGGTCTCCAATGTGCGGCCCGTGGGCCATTTGCGACGTCGGCTGTTTTTTAATTGGCCAGCGGCACACACGAGAAAACTACAAAGAAAACAACAAAAGGTAAACTGGAAAAATCAGCACTAATTTTACAAGAATGAAGGCAAAATATTGAAATTAAAAATGGCATACTCTTATGAGAATAATGACCTAATATTATGAGAAAATTATCTTAAATTGAAATATTAAATAGGTCCTAATATTATGAAAAACAAACAAAATTACAAAATTTGTTGAGGAAAAAGTTCTAATAAAATGAGAATAAGTCAAAATATTATGGGGGGAAAAATGTACAAAAAGAAAGTTGAAATATTTGGAAAACAAAAAAAAAAGCAGAAATGGAAATAAAAACAGCTATAATTTTATGAGAATGAATTCAAAATATCAAAAGAAAAGAGTTGCGGTTTTTTTTGTGTGTGTCCTGTCCAGCCATTAGGGCAGAGAGTATGTACGATCTAGATGCCCTTACATGCTGAACAGACACATGGATTGTATTACGTACCTAATCTTTATGCTTATTTTTATGCAAATTTGGGGCGGCCGGACCGGAGCAGGAGGGGATAGAGAAGAAGAGAAAAGAAGACAGGGGAAAGCGAGGAGAGGAGGGGGACAAAACAGAGAGAGACAACAACAATTGCAACAACAATAACAAAACTACAGAGACAAATCAGACCACATCTACAAAAGTCTATGACGGTCTGAAAGCCCTAATTGGAAATAACAAAATAATATAATCGCAAAAAAGTTTCAATTTTATTAGAATAACTCATGAGGAAAACTAGCGTCATTTTAGATGCATAGAGCTGAAATATTTAAAACATTAAAAAGTGGGAAAGAAAATAAAAAAAAGTTCAAAAAATTCAAAAATAACAACAGCAAAAATGGGAGAAAATAAGTAATTTTTAAAATCATATCTCTATGTATTGCTTTAGGATATATCAAAGTGGCAAATGTTTCACTTTGTGGCCTACGCTGGAGAAAGTCTGGACTCCCCTGCTCATTCTGACCCAAATAGTTTCTTCCCAAACAGAAACAAAAACAGTCCATGTTGCCCTACGCTGCTTCCTGCCAGTTATACCTCGCAGCTTCTCGCTAAAGCAGACGTAAAGTCCTTCGTCACACACTAGTTTAGCGTAGCAAAAGATCTTTGTGTGGCTGTTCCTGTTTAAACCCCCTGCGGTCACGACTTATCGCTTTGAGTGGAAATAATAGAAGCCCGCAGCGCCAATGCGTCTGCATAAATATCAGCCAGCTCTTTGCACGTATCCTCTCCTCTTTTGGGTGCAGCCAGGGGGTCCTCCCTCTTTGTCCCATGAACACAAAGCCCCCAAAGGTCCAGGCCCGGGAACGGGTGAAGTCTTCGGCATGCAAACGAGAACGCAGACGTGGCATTTAAGCGCGCCGCTGCGCCGTAGAGGACATGCAGTAATACCCTCGTTCTCTTCATTCCGTCTCCGCCACGCGCCATTCTCTACCTCCTCGTGCTCGTCACGTCCCACTCTCCGCGATCTTCCCTCATCCCTTCATCTCCTGTCGTCATCTCAGGCTTTTATCTCCTCACGGCGCTGTCATTTTCTCAATTCTCTGCAACGCTTCAAGGTCGCGAGGACGCTGTCGAGGGACGTGCGTGGACCTCTCGCTGTTTTCTCCACTCTTGACGTTTTCAAGCATTTGAGTCTCCGCAGACCAACTTGCGTCAGCCCGAGTGCAGCCCAACGCAGTTCCAAACTTTTTGGCAGCAGGTTTTCTTCTCTCATTAGGGGATCTTTGGTTCACGTTTTTGCTGTCCTTTTGCAACATCAGCTTTCCTGTCATAGAGGATCTTGTACTAGTATGTCCAAAAAAACAGCCGAGCACTCTTGTCACATAGAGGATCTTTGACTGACATTTTTGCATCTGTGAATGTTTTTGCAGAAGGTCCTTTAAAAACAGCACAGCAGTCCTTAAAATGATCTTTGACTAGGGTTTTTGTAATTGAGCCTTAAAAACAGCACCCTTGTCATATAAAGGATTTTGGACTCACATATTTTTGCAGTGGGTTATTAAAATACCAGCTTTTTTGTCGTTCTGAGGATCCTGGACTAGAGTTTATGCAGTATGTCCTACAAAACAGCCAAGCCCTCTTGTCATATAGAGGATCTTTGACTCACATTTTTTCATCTGTGAGTAATTTTTTTTTGCTGTAGGTCCTTTAAAAACAGCACAGTAGTCCTTAAAATGATCTTTGACTAGGCTTTTTGTAATCGAGTCTTAAAAATAGCACCCTTGTCATATAAAGGATCTTTGACTTAGCATTTTTGCAGTACATTTTTAAAAACAATAGAGCAATCAAGTGATTTTCAAAATCTTTTGAGGAGCAAAGCATCCTGTCATACCGAGGATCTGTGACCAACATTTTTGCAGAGGATTCTTAAAAACAGCGGAATGCTTCTGCAATACAGAAAATTGTTGACTTGTAAAAACAGCAGTGCTTTTGCAGTAGATAATTAAAAATAGCAGAATTCTTCTTTCATATTGACTTTCTGTGACTAATGTTTTTGCAGTCATTTATTAGAATTTTTCTGTCATATAATGAATGTTCAACTCACGTTTTTTCAGGATATTTTTGAAAACAGCAGCGCGTTCAAGTCATATTGAGAATCATTGATGAGCCCTTTTGCAGTCAATCCTTATAGCGCATTTTTAAAAAGAGCACAGCGCTCTTCATATAGCGGATTGTTGACTGGCGTTTTTGCAATAGTCCGACAAAAACAGCAGTGTTTTTGCAATAAATAAATAAAAACAGCAGACTGGTGCTGTCATATAGTAGACTGCTAACTGCCATTTTTGTAGTGATTCATTAAAAACAGCAGAGTTTTTGCACTCATGTGATCTGTGACTACCATTCTTGCAGCAGTTCATTAAAAACAGCGGCTATTCATCCGTCAAATTGACTAGCATTTTCTGAGGAAATTCTTTAAAACAGCAAAATGTTCCGGGCATATAGAGAATCATTGATAAACATTTTTGCAGTTGATCCTTAAAAAACTGCAAAGTGTCCCTGTCATACCAAGGATCTGTGACTAGCGTTTTTGCTGAGCATTTTTAGAAACTGCAGAGTATCCCTTTTGGAAGATTGTTGACTGGCGTTTTTCCAGTAGTCCCTTAAAAACAGTAGTGTTGCAGTAGATAATTGAATACAGCAGAACACTCGTGTCATATGGAGAATCCGTGACAAGTGTTTTTGCAGCAGTTCATTAAAAACAGCAGCTATTCTGTCACATAATAGACTTTTGGCCAGCGTTTTTGCAGTAGATCATTAAAACCAACAGAGAACTTCTAATGTTTAGATGATCCTTGGCCAGCGTTTTTGCAGTAGATCATTAAAAACGGCACAGCGGTCTTATCATTTGTAAGATTGTCGATTGCTGTTTTTGCAGTACTTTGTTAAAACACCAGTATTTTTGCAGTAGATAATTAAAAACAACAGAATGCTTCCATCATGTGGAGGATCTGTGACTAGTGTTTTTGCAGCACTTCATTAAAAACTCACATAACGGATTTGTGCCCAGCATTTTTGCAGTAAATCATTAAAAACAGCAGAGAACTCTTAACATTTAGAAGATCTTTGACTAGTGTTTATTGCAGTAAATCATTAAAAAGGAGAACATTCATTTGGTAGATTGTTGACTGGCATTTTTGCAGTAGTTTGTTAAAAACAGTATAATTTTTGCCGTAGATCATTCAAACGTAGAACGTTCCTGCCATATGGAGGATCTGTGACTATTGTTTTTTGCAGCAATTTATTAAAAACAGCGTCTTTTTCTGCCACATATTGGACTTTTGACCGACGTTTTTGCAGTAAATCATTGAAATTAACAAAACTCCTGACATTTTCAAGATCTTTGACTAGTGTTTTTGCAGTAGGTCATTAAAAACAACAGGGCGCTCCTGTCATATAAAGGATCTTCTGAGTAGTGTTCTGCAGGCGGTCCCTAAACATGTTCAACATGTTAAATTGTTAATTATATTACACATTTTCTATATGTCTGTATTTTTCGGTATCTTAGTATTCCTGGTGGAGTGCCTCGCAAATCTCCCAGGTAAGGATTTCATGCACGGTACCACAGCAGTGATGGTGCATGCAAACATGGCAGTGATATCAACGGAGGACGAACTTTGAAAGGAAAGCTTGCCCGGTCTGCCCACTTAAGATTCCCCCAACCCCTTCAAGCCTCCTCTTCATCTCCAGCTGACAGATGCTCATTTTAGGAGCCGTCATCCTGTCAGACCTGAGAGGCTTTCCTCCTCAATCACCCGCACCGTTGCAGAGGTACAACATTGCGTCGGCATATTTCTTTTACGGAGGCCATCAGGGTTAAAGGAGGCAAAATGGGCGGGAGGGGGGTCCGGCTGTAATGCTCACTTTATAGGATGTGCTGTTTGATGTCTGGAGTGGAAGCTGCGTGATTGATTGGGGCGCCTTCCTCGGCGGCGCGTCTAATAGATGTCAGGTGTCAGGCGCGTGCACTCGGAGAATGGATGCTTCTTTATGGTGCAGTTTGCACTGGTGGTGGTGTCTGTGCGGCCGCTGAGCCGAGCCATGCAGGTGTGTTCCTTCACTGTGCAGGTCCGAGGTTCACATCAGTTAGAACCCCCGGTGTAAATGAATGGCACTCAAAGCACATTGGCATTGGCTGATTATTCTGCTCTGCATCTGTCCCGACGGCCGTGCCAATCATTTGGCATTCAAACCTCGCTCATGGCATGCCCCAGTTTTTGTATGATTGGGTTTTGCCTCAGTTTTTGTGCAGGTATGAGACCAGATTGTGTCCTAGTTCTGTCGTACATGTTATTAAGTCTAGTGTATTGGGTAATAGAAGTGTAAATGTGACCATAGGGGTGCTATTTTTATGCCTAGAAGGCTCCAGTAGAGAGAAGACTTCCAGGCACAAAAATGGCTAAGTGAACTAAAATACAAATATAAGGCATTCAGCAGGTGCCTTCAAAGACGTAAAGTATGTGAATAAAAAAAGGAACTCTCCCAATACTAACGTGTGAGTTTATACTGTGTCTTATTTATGTCTTATTTTCTGTTATTAAGTCTAGTGTACTGGGTCATACAAGTGTAAAGGTGACTATAGGGGTGTTATTTTATGCCAAGAGGGCTCCAATAGAGGGCTGTTTTTGGAGCGCAAAAATGGCAGAGGCCGCACGGTGGGGGAGTGGGTAGCACATTGGCCTCGCAGTCAGGAGATTCAGGGTTCAAATGTCGGTTGGGCATCTTTGTGTGGAGTTTGCATGTTCTCCAGTTGCGTGTGTGCGTGGGTAATCTCCGGGTACTCCGCTTTCCTCCCACATTCCAAAAATGAATGAATGAAAAATGAGGGACTAAAATACAAATATAAGGTAATCGGCATAAACATTCAAAGACGTACAGTATGTAAAAATACAAACAAAAAAATCTGCCAATACTATGTCTTTTTTTCTTTTATTAAGTTTAGTGTATTGGGTCATACAAGTGTAAAGGTGACTATAGGGGTGTTATTTTATGTCTAGAGGGCTCTAATAGCGTTAAAAAGTGTGTGTAGAAGGAGATAACTCAACTACAAACATATTGAATTTCTAAGTGAGGAATCCTCCTTCCCATAAATTCACTTATCACCGTCGGGTCTGGAACCAATAAGGCGCAATAAATGAAGGGTTGCTGTGTACATTTTTACACGGCTAATGTTCGTACTATATTCTTCTTCTAGGGGAAAATACTAGCTTTTATTTCGGTCACTACAGTTTACTTTTGGAAAAAGTCCATTCATGAGTGTAGGCGATTGACCCAACTGGTAGCCATTTTCTTTTCCAGCTTACCAAAAATGCATTTTAAAACATGAAGGGCTGGTATCGGAAGTATGGACTTTTCCGTATCCCTCCGCACATCACTCGGATTGGAAGCAGCGTATCGCGACAGCGGCACGCCACTACAATGTTGTCTGTTTCCCGTGGAAACGGGCGTTTGCTTCAAGTTGAAGCGTTCAGAGCGCAAGCAAATCCCGCCCTCGAGCATCCCGGGACTTCACTGTTGGTAAAGCGTTTGAATCCAAGGGAACTTCTTTCCCAAAGTTGTGCTCATCAGATGTTTGCAAAAGCGCCAACACCTCTTTGCTGTAAATTTGCACGCTCGTGCTTCATGGGTTGCACAGCGGGAGTCGGTCCGACTTGAGTTACGCATGCGCCGGTGTGTGTGCGTGTGTGTGCGTGTGTGTGTGTGACCGGAATACCAAGTGTGTTTTCCTAACAGCGATGTCAGGTCACTCCAGCCGGCTGCCATTTTTCACCAAGATGTGTGTGTGTGGGGGTGGAGGCGCACTTTCCATTTGTTGTCGTCCCCCCGTGAGACGTGTGCACCGCCGTGTGGTTGTGCCTTTTGTGCGTGAGGAGTATTTGCTCTGCAGAGACAGCGCCAGTGCTAACATGGTGACTGTTTAATGAGCGCGCCGATCAACAGTCGCCCCTTGCTTGCAGAAAAATCCGAGTGGGATGGGAATCAATGTTTACTCGCGACTTCTACTCGATTGTTTTCCGCTTTGAAGTGCTTCAGCCGGCATATTTGCACAGTCTAATGACGTCCGATACAAAAGCGTGCTCACCAGAATATTGGAAACTGTTTTGATACTCCATACGGTAGTGTTCAAAATGATAGCAGTCCAAAGGGACTGACCAGATTAGGTACTGCTATTAGTCTAATTTTATTGCTACCAGTTGCCAGTAGGTGCAGTAGATTCTCGGGAAACAAACAAGACCCAGCATTCGCGATATGCACACGCTTAAGGCGGTGCCATTGCAGTTAGTTGAAACGGTTGTGTTCAAAAACATAGCAGTCGATTCAAAAACAGGTGTGAATCAGGTGATCCCTAATTCAGGATGAAACCAGCACTCTTTGGACTTGCATTTCTCTTTGAAAGCCTGAAGAAAAACGCGGCGTTCAAGACAGAAGAACAAATGATCGCCAATGCCTTAAAATAGAGAGCAATGCCAGAGACAGAAAACGGAAGACAACTATCAAATTGGATCAAAGATTACCCAGAATGGCAAAAGCCCAGCCAATGATCAGCTCCAGGATGATCAAAGACAGTCTGGAGTTACCTGTAAGTACTGTGACAGTTGGAGGAAGTCTGTGTGAAGCTAATCTATTTACAAGAATGTCCCGCAAAGTCCCTCTGTTAAAAAAAGGCATGTACAGAAGAGGTTACAACTTGCCAAAGAGCACATCGACTGGCCTAAACAGAAAAGGAGGAACATTTTGTGTACTGATGAGAGTAAAATTGTTCTTTTTGGGGTCCAATGGCTGCAGACAGTTTGTAAGACGACCTCCAAACTCTGAATTCAAGCCACAGTACTCATAATATGGGCATGTTTTTCCTACTATTTATCCCATAGCAGGGATCATGGATCAGTTTGCATATGTCAAAGTACTTGAAGAGGTCATGTTGTCTTATGCTGATGAGGACACGCCCTTGAAATGGCTGTTTCAACAAGACCATCACCCCAAACACTAGGAAACCAGCAACATCGTGGTTCCAAACCAACAAAATTCATGTTATGGGGTGGCCTGCCCAATCCCTGGACCTTAATCCAACTGACCACTCCCTGGGTCTTGTTTGTTTTCTGAGAATCTACTGCACCTACTGGTAACTTGTTTGCCTTGTAGCAATAAAAATATACTAATAACAGCACTTCATCTGGTTAGTCACATCGGACTGCTATTTTTTTGAACACCGCTGTTAGTCCAGCAAAGGCCCAATAATGTGTGTCTTTTAGTCAGACACAGGGGGGCAAAATATGTTACACTATGCAATATTAATAAGAAAAATTCTCATTTCCTCAAAATTCTTATTCAGAATTGTCCTTACACTTATAATACAGGCACATTCAATGTTCTAAATGTATAGTTAATTTAGCCTTAAATCAAACATACTAGCTCATACGGATATGAAATGTAATAATGAAACAATTTAATAATGAAACACAACCACAATTTCACATCAATAGGAAAAAGTTTGACGGAAGGAACAACCAATTAACACAAGCGGCTTCGCTACTTCAATTTTGGGAACTGAGAACTTCCTCTTCCTCATCCTCTTTGCTATGATTTTTGGAGGGAAAAAGTCCGTTCCTGCATTCTTAAGGAGATTACTGCAAAAAAGGAAAAAAAATAAAATGTCTCAAAGTCCCTTTCATCAATTAATTGAAAAAACAATCAACTGATTAATCGATTAAGAAAATAATCGTTAGTTGCAGCCCTATATCACTGCTCGGCAACTATCCAAACGATTTCATCATTTCATTATTTTTTTTCCTGCTGAAAACTACATCAGTTGCAAAAGCATGATTGTAGACGGCTACAATGTATCCTCAAAGCAGGCATCTTCAATTATGTATGATACTTGTTATGCTTATGTACCATCAAAGAGACAAAAACATGTTGCAGTAATACGATGAGCTCAAATGTAATGTATTTTTACACCCCAAAATCCCCTGGTTTGATTCCCGATCACGTTCGTGTCAAGAAGGGCATCCGGCACACAAAATAAGACTGAAGTATTCATGTTGTTCACAGTTAAAAGTGGAAAGTGAATAAAAAGTGAAAAAAAGTCACGAGTCAGACCAAACTGAGCATACTGTACAAAACTTTTATTTCTAAAGGCAGATTTTGTATGCATTCTGATTTAGAAGTCAAATCAAACCAGGGGAAAAATTTTACGTGTGAAAGCGGGTAAAAATCTGCCCGAAGCATCAGTCAGGCAGCCCCATCCACCGCCCCCCCTGCTATTGGGTTCCCATAGTAGACTTTATTATTTCCTTCTATTTTCATTTTATTATTTTATTTTTTCAGTCCTCCCACACAACAATCCAGCTGTCAGCGCCGTTATTTTTTTTCGTATTATTTGTTTTTGTTATAAAGTGAAGCAACCCGACACACGAGATGGTCACTCGGAGCTTTTACTGACCCTGCAGCTCCAACCCCCCCACCTAATGTACTCCCGCAGTGGGACGTTGCTGTTAATAAAAGACATAAGTCACAAGCGCTACAGCCATTAAAAGGGTTTGTCACTTTAATACACAAAGGTGCTCTTTGCTGAATCCACTAAAATAGACAGTGTGGTGTTTATCAGCCTGAAATTGTATTTTCTTTTTACCGTTTGCGTTCTACCAAAAGTTTTTGTACATTTTTGGAACGGTAATGTGTTGATTTTAATGGGATAAAGCCTTGTACTACAATCATCAAACAGAACAACATACTTGCTCACGGTGCAACAGAATGAAAACAACACATCCACAGCAAGGAACGCATCACATAAACCAACTATGTTGGTCATAAACAACGACTAAGCGCTAAATATAACACGTCATTTAAAACTGTTGCTTCCGAATGCCCGCAAGGCATGCTGGGTGGTCCGGCGGGAACAACAACAATATGAAATATTAATAACAACAGAACATTGGATACCAAGAGTAAGTTAACGTCTCTCCTTGTTTACTTTCACTCCTCAAAATGTTTGGCAATCTAGCAAAAATGTGACACAAACGGCAAAGTGTTGGGAGAAAGAGTACCACAAGCTACCCAGCATGCCTTGCGGGATGAATATATGGGTGTTTTGGACTCAAGCCTGGCACAATAGCATCACAAGTCATGTTGCCGGCTACATGACGTTAAAGGTTAAATTATTTTGAAATGCCTGGCCGGCTGGATGAAGACGCCTGGCGGGCGTGATTGTCTCATGCCACAGTTTGCCCACCACTAGTCTACAGGCCCTACAAGTCAAGACCTGGACCACCAGGCATTCGCCTACAGAGCCTGACTCCGATGTGAGGCCCTCTGTGTCCCATGTCCGGGTGGGATGCGGCTTCTCCTGAGGTTCTTCTCCATCGGGGTCACCTAAGACCTGTTTTCCGTAGGATACCCAGGATCACAGGAGACAGTGGAGGTCGCTCATGCCTCTAGTCCTGATGCCTCCTGGACGCCTCCCTAGTGAGGTCCTCAAAGACAAACCCAATCAGGAGGAGGCCTCATGTAGGACACGCTGGGGGATTATGTTGTAGCCTGGGAACGCCAAGGTGTCGGAAGAGGTGGCCGGAGACCAGGAAGTGTGGGCAGTGTTCTGTGGCTCCTGTGTAAAAGGCACACATCCCGGATCGTAGGTTCTGTAAACCTTCCAATGCACGAAACTGTGGTCTGGCTTGTGGAGAGAATGACTTAACCAGTTTTTAATTTCATAAGGGCGACTCACCCAGTCCCTGCTGGAGGCCTCGTACACTTTGGATCCGTTTTCATCCACTCCCAGTCGTGCCGAGATCCCTAAATTCGAGATCCATAAAGAGCCTCGTCCTCTCGTGCGTGTTCAATACGTGTAAGTTGGTCTCGTTATGTGTTTACAATTCCGCCGCGGTCGTACGAGAGCTGCCGCCCTCGGCCCTTCAGCTCGCAATGCCGAGAACCCGAAACCCTCGCTCACGGCGGCCCGGCGCACGTGCACCCTTTTGTCGCCACGTCCGATACCCCAGCATGTTTGCTAAAGTGCGCCTCGGAAAACATCTGACGGGTTTAGCTTAGCGCTTTAAATATAGACTGGGATGCAGCCATGGAAATCAAGCGAGGTGTTATTAGGGAGAAAACATCTTCTCGGAATCCCCGTGCTCCCACCCCCGGCCGCGACGTGGAAGCGCTCTCGGAATCTCATGGCATGTAAGTCTGGAATCAAAGTGCGCGATGACATTTGCGGCATCTACTACGTTACATTTTGGATATCTCATTTTTACCAGTGAGGGATGCCCCCCCCCTTTTAATATAGGACAGGTTTCCCCCTTTTGGTGTTCCTATGCGTGTGCGTGCGGGGGATGGAGCGGAGGGGGTGCTCCGGCTTTCACAGCTGAATAACTGGGTCAGTTTAAGATGATGACGCGCCTTATCTCCGCAGCTCGGCGCCGGGAGTTCACTCTTGCGCTGCGGGGCTTTTAGCAAGCGACTACAACGGCAAGCGTTAGGCGGCCCTTCCTTTTTCTACCCGCCGTGACCTTCACGCCGGCACCGCGGCCCGCAATTCCAGGGCACAGCACAGATTTTGGAATGATGACGTTTACAGTCCCCGCAGCAATAACATGATCTGCATATTAGTTATGTACTAATCTTTTATCGACCAGTCCAGGGTGCATCCTGCCCCCACACAAAGACAGCTGGGATAGGCTCCAGCATACCCATCAACCTTGTGAGTGGTATAGAAAATGAATGGATGGATGAAATACTATTTTGGAATTTACATGATTTTATATAGTAATTATTGATATACAGTAATAGTGAATAAGAATTGGTGTGTCTTTGTATATTTGTCATTATTTTTTTAATTCTTTGTAGGGAATATTATTTCATTGTATGTATTATGCACCTAGAAAAGTGCCATAGCACGTTTTTATTTTTATTTTTATTTTTATTTTTATTTTTATTTTTATTTTTATTTTTATTTTTATTTTTATTTTTATTTTTATTTTTATTTTTATTTTTATTTTTATTCTTATTTTCATTCTTATTTTTATTTTTCAGTGAGTCCCTTTATCTAACTCGCAGCAGCAAAATTACAAACATAACCCAACAGTGGAATAACATCTGCTCAAGTCTGTGTGAGCGACAGGAAGAAAAGCTCCGGGGAGAAGTCGTTCGGTGCCACTTGTTGGTTTGCTTGTATACATTTGTGAACGTCAGGTAAAAAACAAAATGGTTAAACTGCGGGAAAATATTTACTTTGAGCAATTACAGTATGTTATTATTTTTCATGGGTTTTTTGTGGTATTTTGGGTTGAGATGCAACAATACATATATTTTCAATAATAAGGAGGATTGTATTTTTCCCAGCATTTTCTTATGATTTCATATTGTCCTTGTCATTGTTTTGGCAAAAGCAAAATCCAAATGAACAATAAACAGCCTAATGAGGAGTCAGGCAGCAAGCGGCAGAGTCGGGTCACAGAGATGTCGTCGTCGGGTGTGCTCAAGTTAAGTGCATGCTCGATATTCGCAGATGCACGTTTTGACGTCTCGTGTCAGGAGTGACAGCATCCTTCTTGAGGTTTGGCCGGTTGGGTCTTTTTATTGACACGGATCCGTCCTTGTGCACGGCAGCACTGCTATGTTCACCTTTCAGCCATAAAGCGTACGTACGGGCCTGACACAACAGCCGTTTCCCAAATGGGCCGGGCCAGCCTCTTTTCTGCCGCAACGTTATCATCTTTCATCTTCAACCACCCACCTTCTGTCTTGTGTGTGTTTGTCCCGTAAGCTTATTCTGCCTGGCGCAGCAATGTGCCCGGGCTGGCCATCGTGCTGCATCCAAGCGTCAGAGCCATTCAAATGCAAGCCAAGTGTTTAATACCTGCAGCACAAAGCGGCGGATCAATCTAAAGGGTCAGCGCTGGAAAGTAATCAAGCTCCATCATCCATAATGGATGGCGCGCTTACACAGAACTCTGGGCTGCTTTTGTTGGGCGGGATGAATAGAAGACTATCGTGCATCATTTGGACGTTGATTGCAGTGTTGATGATGTCTTTCTACTTTGGGATGGATTTATTTCTAAATTATACCATTTTCCTGTCTTTGTCCATTTATCTTCAATTTCTAAAAATGTATTTGTGCTGCTGCCATGTATGAATGAATTATGCCATGCATTGTGTGAATGCTGAGAATTCAACACCATTGCTGGTCCGCCTCATTTTTGTCCGCGACCTCCTCCCTTGTTTCTCAACCAATAAGACATTTTTTGTAATTTTGTTTTTTCAGTGAGAATTTTGCCAGTGAATATGAATGGGCAATTTTT
This sequence comes from Oostethus manadensis, assembly GCA_024372805.1. Taxonomy (NCBI): domain Eukaryota; kingdom Metazoa; phylum Chordata; class Actinopteri; order Syngnathiformes; family Syngnathidae; genus Oostethus; species Oostethus manadensis. Next base: position 1,444,314 of record QODF01000065.1, on the reverse strand, counting down.
TGGCACTCCCTAAAGGTGGAAAATCATTTTGCTTAGAGGTGGAGTGATCATTTCCCAACCCAATGGTTGTTGGTTCGATCCCCCGTCCAGCTGTAAAAATTCAAAATTAAGTCTGCACTTTTACTTTCCAAAATGTCAAATTTATTGGAGCATTCCACTTATTCTACAGGGTAACATGGCTCAGGTGGTTGCTGGTTCGATCCTCAGACCTTCTGTAGTTGTTCATCCTACAGTATTTGTGCATTTCCAATATTTTTTACATTCCAACATTTGATATTGCCGCATGCCTACAGAGGTGGCGTGGCTCAGGTGGTAGAGTGTTTGCGTCCCAACCCAGAGCTTCCGGTTATAATATGTCAGACAGAAGTCACTGTCCTCAAATCCCCACCACTTGTAGATGAATTAGGCTGTGGTCAAAGCTGAGGCGATAGTAAATCTGATTGATTGAGCGTGAGAGCCACGCCCCATTGGTTTATACAAAAGTCCAAATCATTCTGCATTTTTACTTTCCAGTATTTGACTGTTTTTAGTCTGGTAAAAATGAATGGACGATTGAAATGGTGCCCAGTCCTGGTGGAAGGTCACATCTATTATTACATTAAACCTTTCCATGGATATCACCGGTTAACACAGCTCAGTTTTCCTCTGTAGGTTGTGAGTTCAAGCCCCGTGTGTTTGTTCATCTACACCCTGCTTATATTTTTCCTATAAAGACCTTATACCCAGTCTGCATGTCAGCATTCATGCATTTTAACAGCATTCCAGCCCAGCTTCAGCAAAGCGGTTCAGTTTTGCATAAGCACACCCAGCGTCACATGCACATGAGTGACAAATGTGTTTGCTTTGTGAGCTTGGACACTGCCAGCTTTCCGTTGGTTGTATTTGCTGACATGAAGGTGAGCATCACAGCCAACTTTGTCAAACTGTCTTATTACTGTGCAACTGGAGGATGTTTGATTACAAATCACAAGCATCGGCTGTGCTGGTTTGCAATACTTTAAATACTTTTTTTCTCTTCTTCTCTTGTCGTTTTAGGTGGTGTTAGTATTTGCACTCAGCATCGGAGCGCTTGGGATATACTTTATAGACTCGTCAGAGTAAGTATCTCACATGCCTTCACTTTTCCGTTGAGAACATTGCATATCTCCTGCTTTTATGCATCCATGATGAGCAAATACCCGAAATACCGCCCATGGAGTGCACATGTTTACACACATGCACGCACTACAGGCTGCACGGGAGGATTTGTCAATGGGAGGCAAGGCAGTCTCCATGGCAACAGGAAACTGTATGTGGGAATAAATGAGCGAAGGGTGTGCGTTGCATCTCCATGGTTGGCGGTCACCCAGCATCACGATGCAGGCTTGGCATCGCTCGGACAATACTTCGAATTGGGACGAGATGGAAATTCTGTTGAACATTTGTGTTGGTGGTAAATATGAAAGGTTGGATAGCCACAAATATGTTCAGCAATCCCTCGTTTTTACCTGTAAATGGAACATTTTGGTAGCTAGAGACCTCTCGATATGAAATAACACCCCTATAGTCACATTTACACAACTATTGCCCTATATAGTAGACATAAGACCTAAATAAGACCTTTAAGACATAAATAAGACACAGTGTAGACACACACTGTACATATGTGTCTTCTGAATGCCTTTTCTTTGTAAGGTTTGCTTTTTCTGAATATCAATAGGCCATATATTGAATAGAATTACAGTATACGGCAAATGTTCCAGTCAACCGCCAAGAATTCTAATGTTACCAGGTGTTTGTCCTACAAAAGAATAGCGGGTCTTGTGGCTGTAGGAAACCTCCTGAAGTATTGTTTTTCTTGACAAAATCTACACAAAATGGCGCTATCTGCATTTGAAGTATCGTGAGAGGTCGGCATGCAGCGGCCTTATGCATCTCTGCATGGGCCTAAAAATGTAGGATGCGCTCTCCTGCTATTGTTGTACAGTTGTTGTACAGTTGTTGTACAGTTGTTGTACAATTGTTGTACAGTTGTTGTACAGTTGTTGTACAGTTGTTGTACAATTGTTGTACAGTTGTTGTACAGTTGTTGTACAGTCGTGTACTATTGGGCGGCATTCATGCCAGCAGGGTATTTTGCGCTTTAAACACTATTACAACATCGGTTCACTTGCTGCTGTCGTGCGCAATGTAATTTCTCATTCACTCCAAATTATCATTAAAGTAAAAAAATGAGTTAAATGATACAATAATAATAATAACGTAGTTACTAATTCTTTAAAATGATACATGCAATACATAAATGCATTATACATAATAGTTAACAGTTAATAAAATATATATATTTTTGTACAATGCACATTTTCCGTTCACACTTTTTCATGCACTCCAAATTCTTCTTCTACTCCTTTTTTTCTTTCGGCTTATCCCCGCATATTGTTAAATAGTATAATAATAATATTATAGTTATATATGAATACATATATACGAAACAATACTTAAAATAATACATATACAAATGTTAAATAATGTAATAATATAATTACTAATTCAAAATAATACGTACAATAAATACATGTAAAATAAATAGAAATTAATTTTAATGTTGCAGCGATGCACATTTCCCTTTCACAAAAATATCAGTTAAATATTCTAATAATAGTAATAATATCATAGGTAATAATTAGTACAATTATAAATACAATAAATACATTTTTTTGTTGTTGCTGCTGTGCACGTTTTCCTTTCACACTTTCTCTCCAAATTATTATTAAAGTTAAAAAAAATTATTTAAATAATATCATAATAATTTCATAGTTAATACTTTGCTAAAAATAATAAATAAATAAAAATAGTTAAAATAATAAAATATACATATTTGAAATTTAACGCTGCTGTGTCGGGCAGTGGACATTACCTTTTCACACTTTCTCATGCACTCCAAATTATTATCAAAGTTTACAAATATTACTTATAATAATAATATATAGTAAAATGTTGTAAAAGCAGCTACAACATTTTATATTTCCCGTGTTGCCAAATAAAGCACCAAACATTACAAATGCCACGTAGAAGTTTTGCAGCTGGTGGGTATACATGCAGTACACACAGAGTATAAAATGTACATTGTGCAGTACATTACAGCGCACTTGGACTTTATTGGAAATGTCGTAATCTATCAGTGCAGCCATCCATATTGCCCCCCCGCCCCCTCCACATGTGATTAACTTCTCTGTGAGGGACTTCTTATCGAAGCAGAGCAGGTTCAAGCCACTTTTACGTGATGAACACGGGCCAAGCCTTTTCACACACCAGGAGGTCACTAAACAGAACAAACAGAACTTAACTCACGGTGTAAATAAACAGTACCACACGTAACATTACTAAAGACAAACACGTGCCTGCAATTCTTAACAGCGCTTTACAGTGCGACCGCAAGGCATGCTGGGTATGCAATCAAATCTACTTTACTCCCACGGCACATTTTATTTATTCGTATTTCCAAATTGTTGCACGACATTCTGAAAACAATAATAAATAGGACCGTTTACTCAGCATTACCGGAGTTTTCTCCAAAATCATCGGACACACTGTTATAGCCCAATCTTTATATTCTTCTACATGTGTCTTTGAAATTGGCCCTTGGGGATAAATAAATGGTTTTCATTGAATTGAATTGAAATAATTAAACAAATGTTTTTAAAAATGTATAATTATAGTCATAAATATCATTAAAATAATATTAATAGTAAGTGCATCAACAATACATTTAACATGTATTATGAATGGGGATACCCAGCATACCTTGCGGGCGCTTTGTAAACGCCGTTTGAGTAGTGGTAGGAGTACCAGTAGGCGTGTGTTTGTACCACGAGTGAGACTGAATGCTGTTCCCTTTGTTGGCAACGTGTGTCAGGCTAGTCGTTGGCTAGTGCTAGCTCCAAATCATGGCTATCCCTTAGACAGGTACATGCTTTATTCATCCCAACGGAAATTCCGGACTCACCGTGTGACGCGATGCGCACTGAAACGCACAGGAAGTTCTCTCCCCCCGTGAGTCGCAAGAACGGGCAAATATTGACGAATAAGCGACGTTACAGCGCCAGGCATCATTCGTACCCACCTCTAAAAATACTCCTGGTGCATGAACTTCCATCCATTTTCCTCCGCTTATCCGGGTCCGGGTCGCGGGGGCAGCAGCTTCAGTAGGGAAGTCTGAGCTGGTCAGTGTCTCTCCAAAATCCAAGTATTTGTATGTATGTATTTATCTTCTTGTGTTTGGCAGCATATTCTGCCATAAAGGCCCATTCGGGCTTTTTGTTTGTGGATCTGTAGAAGCAAAAGCTCTGCTTGTGCATGAGTGAGCGTCCGTCTGGTTGTTGTTGCCAACGAGTTTGTTTACCCCTCGGCCTGTGCCCACGACGTGCTAGAACTCGCAGTTTCCACGCTAGATACCTCCCCTCCCCGCCCACATCGGCTTGGGTACCTTGGCCCATCCCTCATCCCTTCATTCCGTTCCTCTTGGGTGCTCCCATCAAGCCAATAAAGACGGAAGTAGGACAAAGTCTCCGCGGGCTGCTTTTAGAGGGACGCCCTTGTTCCTGCTCCACTTCCTGCTTCTACATCCGCACGTCCACCGTTACCGTGCGATCGACGCCGGAAAGAGAGACGCTTCCTATTGGCTAATTCATGGAGTAAGTTGAGAAATACGGCAGAGGAGCTTGAGGGGCTTGGCAGACCTCGGGCGCGCCTAAATACGGACCTCCGTCCCGGGGTGTCGACAGAAGCTGGCAGTGAGGTCTGGATGGAATAGTCTGCATTTAGATCCGAGAGGAGCGTGTAACCATTAGAAGACGTTTTTAGTAGCTGACACCATTCCCCAAATTTCATTCCGCACACATAAAACGCTCTTTGATGTCGCCAAAGGATAGCAGCGCAATGCGGCTAACCAGATGAAGTGCACTTATTAGTCGTTTTTATTGCTGCATGGCAAACTAGTTATCAGCAGGTGCAGTAGATTCTCGGAAAACAAACAAGACCCAGCATTCATGATATGCACGCTCTTAAGGCTGTTTAATTGGTCAATTAGTTGAAAGGGGTGTGGTCAAAAAAATAGCAGTGATTTTACAAAACCAAAACTATTTTGGTTAAACTTTATTGTTTGTAGGATTTGGCAATCCTGTGAATGACTAAACTAATATTGAGTTTTGCACGAGTGCTTTCCAGTCTGTGTGGCATGGACTCCACCTTTCAGCTGTTATTCCACTCCGACATCCTTGAACAACATTCCACAATTCATCAACATTTCTTGCTTTTGCTTCACAAACAGCATTTTTGATGTCACCCCATAAATTCTCTGGATTAAGGTCTAGGGATTGGGTTGGCCCCTCCATAACAATAATTTTGTTGGTTTGGAACCAAGATTTTGCTGGCAGGCAACATGACCTGTTGAAGTATTTGGACATATGCAAACTGATCCATGATCCCTGCTATGGGATAAATAGGCCAACACCATAGTAGGAGAAACATGCCCATATCATGATGCTTCACTGTCTTCACTGTGGCTTGAATTCAGAGTTTGGGGGTCGTCTCACAAACTGTCTGCAGCCCTTGGACCCAAAAAGAAAAATTTTACTCTCATCAGTCCACAAAATGTTCCTCCGTTTCTCTTTAGGCCAGTCAATGTGTTCTTTGGCAAATTGTAACTTCTTCTGCACACATGTTCTAACTGTCACAGTACTTACAGGTAACTCCAGACTGTATTTGATCATCCTGGAGCTGATCATTAGCCGAGCCTTTGCCATTCTGCTTATTTTTCAATCCATATTGGTAGTTTGATAGTTTCTGCCACGTGTGTCTGGTTTTGCTCTTCATTTTAAGAGGCATTGGAGATCATTTTATCTGTGCAGCCAACATATTTTTGCAGTTTTCCCCCCTCCAATCAACTTTTTAATAACACAACCGTGGTGCGTTCAAGGGCAGCCGGAAAAAAAGTGAACTCTTGAACGCCTAAGGAATCAAACATAAAATATGTAAATACTTTTTTTTGACCAAAAGTCTGCTCATTTCTAGGCCCGTGGATGCTGAATGAAGGTCAACTTGTTTATTTTATACTCTTTTATATATTAATTGTTGTTACTGGGATTCATATAATTGTGTAGTTATTGTTTTTATGTGTGCATTCTATATTTTATTATGACATATAATATTAATATTGTTTTTCTTATGGAATAGTATCGTGTGTCATTTAAGTTATTTTGCACATTGCGTTCGTGTTTTAATTTTATTGATTAGCACCATGAAAAGCGCCGCACTGTACAGTAATCCCTCGTCTATGGCGCTTAATTGGCTGCAGACCCGACCCTGATAAGTGAATTTCCGCAAAGTCCAATACATAGTTTGAGCATAACCATGAAAACCTGTTCATGACCTTCTAAAAAAAAAAAAAAAACATTATTAGAGCTCTCTAGACATTGAATAACACCCCTATAGTCACCTTGACACTCCCAACATAGTGGACATAATACGAGAAAATAAATAAGACATAATATAGACCTCCACATGTCAGCATTGGGAGGGTTCCCTGCTGTTGTTTTTTTTTGTTACTAGCAACATGACTAGTAAAACGGCGCAAATGAATCTTCTAATGCGATAGAAGCTTTTTTTTGCACGCAAATAGACCGCTAATTAAAAATCTAATGATTGGAACGTCTCTGTGGCTAATTGGCAGCGACAGTCTACAGTTTGGGGACAAATGGCTATGCCCTTTTTTGGAGGGGGTTAATCAAAGTCACCGTTGTCGTGTGGAGAGGGAGGAGGAGGAGGACTCGGCAGTGGTGTGGCATCCCATAATGCCGAGGGAATGAGCTATTTTTAGTACAAAGGGGAAAGCACAGCGTGCAGCCAACGCGTCTTTTTTTATTTCATTATTTTTAGCACAACATATGCATTCATTTCAGATTGAACGCTTGCATTAGGAATGTGAAACATTACAGGAAATGATGGACTATATTGTTAAATTGTATCATCGCCATCAAATGTAAAAAGAAAAAAATGAATAACAACATGAATAAAATAAATGCTAATTCAGTGTGAAAGGAATTAAGGAATCATATAAAATTATATTATTATAGAATATGACCTTTCATAAATGTACTCAGGAATATTTAATTCAATTAAAGCAATCATTTGAGATGGGTAGAAATATAGTTTAGTTGTCTCAAACAATTAATAATAATGATATTAACAAAAACCAGTACAAAATAATACATGAAAAAACAATATTAAAATTTGATGTAATAGAAAATTTTATTATTCTAAAATATGAAATTACGTTAATTGAATGAATGAAATAGTTAAGTAATCATTTGGAATGGCTAGAAATATTTGTATTATAATACAATTTAAATTCAGTAATAATAAGATGAAAATAAAGGAATAATAAATAAAACAACATGTAATAATAATATAATATAATAAAATCAACGTAAAAGAAAAACCAATGAAAGCTTGTGTTAAGAAATGGCTTAGAGAATATTTCAATATAAACATGAATTGCTTAGTAATATTAAATTGTAAAAATAAAAAACAAAAACATATCAAAAACAATAATAGTAATGATAATACTAAATCCATGCCAAAAAATACAAAAAAATTATGGGTAAAAGGAAGTTCATTATTCTAAAATATTACATTGAATTAATTAAATACTTCCAAAAAATGATATAATAAAACCAGCTCAGAAGAAAAACAAATACATTCAGTCCAATGAGTACAATGATTTGTGAAATCTTGCATTACAAATATGTTAGAGAATATTTTAATACGAAATATTTCATTATAGTATTATAAAAAATATGCATAGCTCATTAAATATATTTATAACAATGTTTTTAAAAAATCAATTGAAAGAGGTGGGGACTGTTTTTTTTCAATTATCATGCAATAGAAAAATAATAATAACAGGAAAAAACATCTTTAAAAAATATTAAATATTATAAGATGTGTATTATTTGTATATTTTATTGAAAATAACAATAAATGGAGAGGACACCGAAAAAGGATGAATGGACGGAACAACAATGCTTTGCTGCTGCAGGTTTACATTCCCAACATCCCAACATAGAAAACAAAACAGTAAAGGAGCTAAATTGACTTCCAAGCTGGTCCTCTAAATACAGCAAACGCCTCGGAGTTTTTTAGCCTCCTTTGGGGACGATTCATTCACCCATCGCCCTTGCAGGAGCTATTTCTGCTCTGACCTAAGTGAATTATTAAAGTACTAACCTGTCATTCTCTGAGAACAGGCAGACATTTACCGATTAGGCCTAAACCGCTTTCAAAATAAGGGTTACCCTGCAAGGCGAGGAATCGAGACGTTCATTAGCGCGGTGCATTGTGGTACGTCGGCGGCGAAATCCCGCAGCTTGTCAAGGTCACGCTGCAGGGCAAACAAAGGCCTCTTGTCTCGGGGCTCTTACTCTCTCGGACAAACCGGGATTTCATGCACCACGTGTAGGTTCTGTCCTGAAATAGAAGGCAAACGTGTGCGTAATCGGCGGCCGTGGGGGTTAGACCGAGAGCAGCTGGGTTTTTCGGGGCGTTTGCAAATATAAACCGAACACGGGAGCTTTTTATAGCAGCTTTGGAGTCCCCGGGATTATTTATTTGCATCTCGCCCGCAGAGGATGCGGCGCGCACACGCACACACACAGTCTTCCCTTCGCCGCGTCACCTCCTCCCGTCTTTCGGCATGTCTCTCTCCCCGGGTTTGAAGGCGGAACGAGAGCCGCCGTGGGCTGTTTTCCACGGGATGCTGGCAGCTCGTGGCCAGGAATCCCATGTGACTGCGTGACACCCACGAGCGGCGATTAGGATTCCTGTCGGAAAGGCTGCCCCGGGATGAGATGACGCAATCTGGTGCAATAATACCGTCAGGCCTTTCCGGAACGATCAGAAGCAGGCCGTGTAGTTATGCTCATATGTACGTATCTCGGGCTGCATTGCTATGTGGACATCAATGGGATATGCATGCCATGCGACTGCAGTATGAGCGCTCAGGTACACGTCACGGAAAGGCGTGTCTTTAAAGGTAGGCGGTCACGCAAAGGCGTACTTTATCCTGCGAGACTCGGATAAAAGTTCTCACCCGGGTGGGCAAAGGGTCTCATCCGAAAATGTTTTTTTATGAGGTGTTAGTGAAGCAGCTCTCGGCAACGTCTCATCGCTCCACACACACGGAACAGACGTGGCATCAAGTCTACAAACTTCCGTACCACAATTCCTGCCATCTTTCTTCTTATCTTCTACACGGAATCATTTGCTTGGGAAAATTTGGACTCCTGTTGCACAACATTCATAAAATTGCCGCAAACGCGTTTAGGAGAGCGTGCTAGTAATCGGATTGATACTGAAATATTGATATCTTTGATAGCAGATCTTCCTGCTCTAAAGTTCTAAATTCTGAAATCGGGCCACACGGTGGCTGAGTGGGTAGCATGTTAGCCTCACAGTCAGGACATCAGGGTTCGAATCTCCCTTGGACATCTCTGTGTGGAGTTTGCATGTTCTCCCCGTGCGTGTGTGGGTTTTCTCCGGGTACTCCGGTTTCCTCCCACATTCCAAAAACATGCATGTTAGCTTCATTGGCCGCTCTAAATTGTCCATTAGAGTGTGAATGTTTGTTTGTCTGCCCTGCCATTGGCTGGCGACCAGTCCAGAAAAAATGGATGGATGAATGAATGATTCTGAGATGAGATTTTAAACAAAAATTCATACCCTGCAATGTGAACATAGCCGTGCAAATGGGATTTATGGCTCTTTGAGGTGAGCCGGATCTTTGCGAGCCAAATCTTTTCAAAAAACCGCCCCTTTGATTCCTTTTATATTAACTTTACAGAAGCCAGCCTGGCCTAAACTGGTTTTATCATGGAAGTAACTGTGACATCACCATTTTGAATAACCTTTTGTACAAATTTGGTGTGTGTGTGTAAACCATGACTTGAACACGTACCAACATAAAAAAACAAAGCAGGATGCAAAGAATATCCTGCAAAACAGTTTTTAGTGGCAACATTTCCACACAAGAACATTGTTAATAATACAGAACAACAAAACAAACAAACTGTTCAATCGACTGGTGGACTGTCCGGGGACGCATTTGGTTGCTCGGTAAAAAAGATCCACCCTGAGGACTCCTGGACTGTCTTTGGGTTAATTATCTAATAAGCACGGCGCTGGCCCGCACTCGTGTTTATTTTTAATTCAGCCCTAAAACCAGATCCACTTAGCCAAATTAAATTCGGTAGGCATGTTTATCAGGAGCAATTGCGCAAAAAAATCTCAAGATGCCATGCCACACAATGCACAGGAAGAGGCCATTTTTTGTTTTGCAGGCTTGCACAAAAGCTGGAACTCATCCCAGACAATTTGTCTGATTGCTACCAAAGTGCAATAAGGCGTAGCAGACAAATGAGCAACAATACATTTTTGCAATTTTGCTCGAAAGATGCAATTTTTGCTCAATTTGTCCATTGGCAGTGGTTGCCCAAATACTGGAACTCGTCTTAGATGATTTGTCCGATTGCTACCAAAATGTAACCAGCCACCCCTGAAACATGAGCAACAATAAATTGTGTGCTATTTGTGTTTTCATCAGCAATTTTGCTCTAGGGATGCCATTTTTCGGTCAATTTGTCCATTGGCAGTGGTTGCCCAAATACTGGAACTCGTCTTAGATGATTTGTCCGATTGCTACCAAAATGTAACCAGCAATCGATGATACATCAGATGGGCTAGACTAAATTGTGTAGTATTTGTGTTTTCATCACAATTTGGCTCTAGGGATGCCATTTTTTGGTCAATTTGTCCATTTGCAAGGATTTCCTAAATACTCAAACCTCAAACCCGTTTTGGACGATTTGTCCGATTGGTACCAAAATGTAACCAGCCATTGCTGACAGATGGGCAGCAATTAACTGTGTAGTATTTGTGTTTTCATCCGCAATTTTGCTCTAAGGGCGCCATTTATTGTCAGTTTGTCCGCTGGCAGCGGTTGCCGAAATATTTGAACTCGTCTTTGATTATTTGTCCGATTGCTACCAAAATGTAACCAGCCATCGCTGACAAATGGGTGAGACTAAATTGGGTAGTATTTGTGTTTTCAACCGCAATTTTGCTCTCAGGACGCCATTTTTGCTCAATTTGTCCATTGGCAGTGGCTGGCCAAATACTCGAACTCGTCTAGGATGATTTGTCTGATTGCTACCAAAGTGTAACCAGCCATCGCTGATAGATAGCATGCGGGTGGAGCGTTCACCAAACATGGTCGACGTTCAGCACTGCTTGCAACTTTAATCGATTTCACAATTGATTTCCTTTCTGCCGTCTATAAGTTGTGAAGCCAAGAGCAGTTCTCCCGACTCACTCGTGTTGCTTTTGTCTTCCCTCGCGCTAGTAACGGCATTTGACGTAAAGCTTTCCCTGCTTTTCGCATGATGCAAAGTCAAGCTGACTAACCGGTGAAGCCCGTGCCGCGTTCTCCCGTGCTCTTGTCGGGTTTTGGAGAATGCTTTGGGTCGTAGGACTCGAGATGAGCAGTTAGTCAGAATTAGGCCAGAGCTGAGCCCAAGGGGGGAGCGCCGCAGTGACCACTCCAAATGGTGTCTTCACCGTGCACCATCTGTGTCTATGCGGGCTCACATGTTCTTGCAAGGAAGAATGGAGAAAATGGTCAATTTTGCTTATGGATGTGTGGACAAGCTCAACCTGCGGGTTCTATGGGAGCGCAAAAGACATGACTCATTGGGGTTTGATGCATGAGTTTGTAATTGAAAATTTAGGACAACTCCTAGCAGGGCACAGACGCAAATTAACCTTTGACCCAAAATCTGATGGCAAGGAAATGGCCTTTCATCCGAATCAGTGCGTTTATTTTTAACAAACCGCTGCAAAAAGCACAGGCGTGCAAATTTTTTTGGACATTGGCGAGGCTTTCACATCCTCGTAAAGAGCGGACCAGTCCTAAGGGTATGCCCGTGACGGACAGCAGGAACTAGAAGTTGCATCATGGTCTCGGAGCGGCTGATACTGAACATGAACCTTGGTTGAAATCAAAGCCAAACATTGGACGTGCACCGGAAGTTGACAATTTTGCACCGAAGAGGGCATTTGGGCTTGCACAAAAACTCTAACTGGTCCGAGACCATTTCTCCGGTCGCTACTAAATTTGTACCAGGTATACCTGACACACGAGCAATTCCATTTTCGTCATTGTCTGCAGGCTTGACATGCATCAAGGTCGAAGGACTCTCCCTGAAACACAAAACTTGAATTTTTGTGAAAGCTGCACGAGGTCAGAGTTGCAGACGTCCAGTTTATTAAGAACCCTAATCTAAAGAAACCCATACCCTTTTTTTAAACGAGTCACGATCTCAACTGGTAGGTGATGGAAAATATCCATCCGTCCATTTTCTATGCCGCTTATCCTCACTAGGGTCGCAGGGGTATGCTGGAGCCTATCCCAGCTGACTTTGGGCTGGTCGCCAGCCAATCGCAGGGCACTTTATTAAAACAAATCGGGCAAAATAATATCGATTGATATCTACAGTGAAAACACAAATTAACACTAATTACTAAGTATTACTAATTACCAATTAGTATTTGTAACACCAATTACAAATACTACTTACTTCCTCATTTATACTTTTTAATTTTATGACGATTTTCCTGTTTTACACAATTTCATGTATTTTTTGTATTAATGTATTTTTATGTTAAAAACCAAACTGGTTTACTTAGTTCAATTTTTTTTTTTTACTTTCTTTGACTTAAAAACAATTTTTTTAAACATTTTTTTAGTATTTTATTTACATTATTCAATTTTTATAATTAAAACAAATTCATACTTCTTCTACTACTAACCCCTTCATAAGGGGTTAAACAACATTGACCATGTAAAAATATGTATTTAGTTAAATCAAATACCATTTTTTATTACATATATTTATTATACTTGTTTCTCTCAGCGGGGATAATCCAAAAGCTTTTTATTATTCAACTGCTGTTTAGTGCGTGGGCTGTAGAGGGAGTGGTGTTCAGGATGCTGGTTCAAGCAAGCGTTTGGAGTCAAGTGCGTGGAACGCAAAACTAGCGAGTGGAACGTCTTGTCGAAGGAGCGAGTGCTCTGCGTTGACATGCAAATAATTGGCCAACTGAATTACAGCCGTCCTGACGTGGACTTTTCCGGCCAGCACTACATTTCATTTGGCATGGTCATAGATCCAATTGTGGCGTGATTTAGAACAACCGGTGGTCACTCCCCGTGCAATCTCCCGGCACCATGACAGAGGAGTCCGGGCACAGCTAGGGGAGTTTACTGCCACAGCAGCGATCCAGCCGCAGAGTCGAGTGGCAACCAGCTTTGAGGCGCATTTACCGCACCAGTGATGTTGGAGTGTGTCCCAGAATCACGGCGACCGGATCGGCCCGATCTCGTGGAGGACGCCGATCTCTTCCCGTCTTCAAAATACAGCTCGTCGGCAGCCGATACCAGCGGTGAAAGAAATGTTAAAAAATAAAATGTCCGGCCAAACTTTGACATCCTCTCAAAGAGCAACACAGTCCTGAGGATGTGCGGGAGAAGGACAGCAAGAAGAAGAAGAGTGATCCTCCTTCCGGAGCGTCATGCCCTCTCCGGCATTTCTCTCCGCTACCTCAGAGATCAGTACTCAGCCAATTCAAGCGTGAACTCCACTACCACAAACAAGGTTGCGTACTTTTGTCATTCGCGTTCGTTTATCCCAGTAGGCCACGCTGCATGTTCATGATATTCCTACTAGAGGGAGGAATTTCCCTTTTCCGAAGGCGCACATCCAAGGGATGAACGGGGTGGTTACTGCCTGGGATTGCTTTTTGGGGGGGACTTTGGGGAAACACGAAGACGGATATTTTGGCAGGCCGGGCACACAAACCCGGAAACCATCCGGTTGGCGCCGTCCGAACGGAGTTCATGCAGTATATTTTGCAGAGTGGAGCATCTGTCATATCAAGGCATATCTGTGCTGGTTTCAAAGATGCTTTGTAAGTAAGATGTTTTAAGCGGGGGAATCTTGCCAGTCGGCCTCAACTTTAATATAAGCAAATAAGCAATAAATAAACACTCACGCCTAAAATAACCACATGACCCACTCTATTCCTTTCGGTAGCACGCAAACACACGCCCCCCATTCAAGGTTCCGTTTAATAACGTCCCATTGATTCCAAGCAGACCCATCCGGACCGCGAGCGCGAGTTCTCATCATAAAGCCAGAAAGAAATGCTAAGAATCCTCCTTGAGCCGTGTGTTTATCTCTTCTTCTTTCTTCCAGCCCTATAGAATCCTGCCAGAACTTCTACAAAGACTTCACGTTACAGATCGACATGGCCTTCAATGTCTTCTTCCTGCTTTATTTCGGTCTGCGGGTAAGCTGTGCTTGCATGATTACGCTTGCCGCTAACGGCTCCGGCATGGAAAGAAATGCAGTATTAATCTGTTACATCCATTGGAGTTTGTCCCTAGATGCATACACACGACTAAAGAGAGGGACACATGAACTTTTTAGGTTACTTTACCTTCGATGAAGACGTTATTGTTGCCAGAGACACGGTGTGGCAGCGAGAGCAACGGCGCCACCTTCCTGTTTTGCCATGAGTTGTTTCTTGAATTCAGTCGTGTTTCTCACCCGCTTTTCCTTCAACCACAGCTGCAAAATTTGCCAAAATGGAGCAAAAAAAGCTGCAAGTGGCAGTGTTTTGATAAAAGAGGCTGAGAAACACTATTGAATTCAAGAAATATCTCATGGCAAAACAGGCAGGTGGTGTCCGTGTTGATCTCACTGCCACGTTGAGTCATTTATGTCATCAATGAAGGTAAACAGAACCTCAAAAGTGAATTCATCCCATGCATGTAGAACTATGAGAACAGGTTTTATGTTTAGATTTGTGAGACTTGTGGGATAACTGTGTTAGTTAGCGAAGAACTACAGAGTCACCCTCTGCTGACATCATAGACGAGCGACATAGCTGGCTTCCGCTTCCTGTTCCCCGCATTAGGAAGCTAACAGGATGCTAATAAGTACGTTCTGTGACAAAAACACGACAACCGTGCAGTGTATTTATAACCGGAAAATGTATGCAAACCGGGGCAAAATTTGGCAAAAAACCACGGGATGTGCGCTAACCAAGGTTCCGTTCTAATCTGGTTATTTCCTTAACCAAAATAAATGAACATTGCTTAGTATTGTAAGACATTTTGTTGTCCTGTTTTTATGACTGAACATTGTTTTCATTTTGAAATCATTTAAATCAGGGGTGTCCTAACCTTTTCTAGACAGGACCGCAAAGTAAAAATGAAAGGATGCAACTTTGCCACTTTCGTATTTTGTAACGCATATGCGAAGAGTTATATAAACTTCTGATAACAAATTTAACAACAGTGGAAAAATTGCTGAAGTGTACATGATGTCCTGTTAGATCCTAAGGGGGTTCTAAGTAGAGCTTTGTTTATTGCAAAGAAGCGTCAAAGACAAGTAGGCTGTTCATCGGTAGATCCAAAGTTTAGGAGTGCAGCCTTTAAAGGGCAAAATGTGGGTTGAATGTGATTTAGTGTCAGGTACTCTCACTGTCATGAGCTCCTGATGGCAAAGGCAAAAAAGCTTTCTCTCTTTGAACGTGGTGGGATTGTTTTCTGCATAAGCATGGCCTCTTGTTTGGAACAACACAAGTCAAGTGGTAGACCCAAAAAAATGCCACAGGCCCTGAGCCGGAGGATCTGTCCGTCAAGACATGGAACCATCCTCGGCCCAAATGAAGGTTGTTACTGGTGCAGAATGCATTCCAATAACCATCAGCCAAAAACCCCCCTCTACTTTACCCTTGTCTTCTTCAAGGCCACAAAATTGCCAATTTGGAATTTGCAGGATAGCACCAAACTTGGGACATTGAAAGGTGGAAGAAAGTTTTGTTCTCCTTGATGGTCCCGATGGCTTCCAACGTTACTGGCCTGACAAGGAGATCCCACCTGAAGGTGTTTTCCAAACGACAGCTTCATGATCCTTCAATGGAACAATGGAGCGTCAGGTTGTGCATGGGCGTCAAACGGCAGCCGGCTATGTGGAGATGTTGCAGGGGGGCTTCCCTCATGACTGAAGTCCCTGTTGTGACTTGGTGTGTCCTAATGACCGGCTTTTTCAACACTTCGCAAAGGACTTCCTCCAGAGGAATAAGCTCACTCTTTTGATACAGGATGGTCCTCAAAATATGTTGAGGACGTCTTGATATCCGATGTTTTACTGTTCATGGCTCATGGCCACTGGATTGCCCAGCATACCTTGCGGGCCCTGAGAACAGGTTACAATGTTACATGTTATGTTTAGCACTTAGTTGTTTATCACCCACGTAGTAGTTGACTCATGTGATGTGTTAACCTGCTGAAACATTTGTGATGTTGCGCAACAATTATTGATTATATATGATTTGCACGCACGGCTGCTGTTGTTGCTAATGTCGGCGATTTTGTTTCAGTTTATAGCAGCCAACGACAAGCTGTGGTTCTGGCTGGAGGTCAACTCGGTGGTGGACTTCTTCACCGTCCCTCCCGTGTTCGTCTCCGTCTACCTAAACAGAAGCTGGCTGGGTGAGTCTGCGTATCTCCATCAGTGTCTCTCCATGGCAATGGTTTTTTTGCCCCTCCCCCTCCCCCCCGCAACACAAGCATCCTACCCACCACTCGTCTGTTCTTCCATTTCCCCGTTTGCCCTCAATCTTCACCTGTCACGCCTCCTTTTTATCACGGCCGCTCTCGGGCCCCTTCCTCCGGTTCCGCATTACTGGGACCGCGTCTCGGAGGCTGTCTGGCTCGGGGGGCCGCGGTCATCGTTGTCTCATCATGGAACGTGACAGCGCTCGGTCGCTTTGATATTCCCGCCAGTGGATGGGCTAATGGGGAGCGGTGACTCGGAATGCCTTTGCTTCCTTTTTTTGGAAATGCACCTAAAATAACGTACAGCGATCCATCGCTGCTGTTTGATGTGTCCGCAAAATCAAGTTTGACTTGAGATACGTGGAAATATTGATTGATTGATTGATGATTGATTGATGTATATTTATTTCGAGCCACACAAAATACACCGGACAGAACATAATGAACATATACCTATAAACAGGAACAATTTGTCTCGAAAAGGAGTGGGAAGAAGACAAGCTTATTTACATATATAAATAATTCATTTCAAAAAAACATTTTCACCATTTTTTTAAGCATTTTTGTATATTTATTGGGCACAGTTGGATTATGTTGAGCAATTATTAATAGAGTTTTTCAAATGAATTCATTTCTACTAAAGTGTCATTTTTCATTTGGAAGAAATAGAAGAAGCATAGATCTATATATAGATATATATATATATATATAGTTTTGTTTTTTTTACAAATAAAGTGCCCTCCCCCCAACTAGCCATCCATCTTCTGTGCCACTTATCCTCACTAGGCTCACAGGCGGGGTACACCCTGAACTGGTCACCAGTCAATCTCCCCAACTACCAAATAAGCAAATATGGAACTATAAAAATGTGTTTTTGTACAAATACCCGCCCTCCAATAAATGCCTAACATTGCAGTTTTTCTACCAATACATTCACAATCTCTGGACATGTCCGAACCGTCTCAGTCTCGCCTCTCTTTATCTCTTAACCTCTAACATGTGCTGTCCCTCTGATGTGCTCATTCCTGATCCTGTCCATCCTGGTCACACCCAAAGAGAACCGTCTGCTACCTCCAGCTCTACCTCCTGTCTTTTCCTCAGCGGCACTGTCTCAAAACTAAATACATATCCCTTCATAGAATATGTTTTTTCCCTGCAGTTGAGTAAATACCCTTACCCCCTAAACCACCAAACATATCAAAGGTATTGTAAAATTGCACTAATAAAGGCCTCCAGTCGACCTTTCCCCTTAAGTGATAATTGGTCTTCTCTGCAGGCGAGTAAATACTTACCCCCTTCCAACCATCAAATTATGAAATATTTCATTTCTTTATAAAAATGTGTTTTTGTACAAATAAAGGCCTCCATTCAAAATAAAGTGCATACTCCTGATAGATTTCTAGCTCCATTACTGTTATTTTATTCATAAGTAGAAGCAATATTGCCACCCACGTGCATATATAAGGAGGCAGTTTAGCACGAGCAGCCTGGAAAACACCCTAACCTGTATTACATCATTATTATTGGGCACCCCTAACACGCAATATAATCATAATAATAACCTGTATTACATCATTATTATTGGGCACCCCTAACACGCAATATAATTATAATAAAAACCTGTATTACATCATTATTATTGGGCACCCCTAACCCGCAATATAATCATAATAATAACCTGTATTACATCATTATTATTGGGCACCCCTAACACGCAATATAATCATAATAATAACCTGTATTACATAACCCCCTACTTTTTTCTGGCGGTTCAGGGTTTGGTGACCTAAGTTTCCCTGCGGAGTAAAAGCTTTCTGTCGCACTCGGGAGCACAGCTCCTCTGCTTTGAATAGCGTGAATAACACGCTACCTCCAGAGCTACCTTCATGCTAATGATGCACGTGAACGGAGGCCGTGACGAATGCGCCGTCGCAAGTGTCGCAAGTCTTTAAGAACGGCATTTGATAAGGTGACATTGGCCCTGAGATGAACACGGCCAAGAAAGGTCTTCACTGAGCCAAATGTTTATTGTAGGAATTAGTAAATAAATGCCAGGCTGAAAAATCAACCTAAACTTGTCAGTCTCTGCAACTTTACCACCACAGCTCCATCTGCTGGTTCCTGTGGCTCACTAGCCGACCTGGTCCCAATTCAAGTGGACTGAAACTGGGGGAAAAAGTGAAAATATATTTCTCACTATACACTTTTGATGTTATTAGGTTCCTTCTCGGCCTTCTGGCAAATAAACCAATCGGAATATTAAATTTGTATGTAGTTGCTACCCAAAAACACATGTAAAAAGTCAAGCAGACATTACGCAGATGTTGTCACCAAAGTGATATTAGAGGTACTTTATGACCCCACTGGAAGCGTCCCAGTTGCGTGGCATCCATTTTCATGTTCCATAATATCTCATTAGTTTTGCCCAGTCTGCCTCCGTCCGTCTCGCCTAAGGTTTGACTGTTTTTCTGCCTTGTCTTAATAATAGAAGAACCAGAGTATAGAGTGAGAGGAGCCACCTGGCGTAGCCCAGCAAGGTGCACCGTATTCGGGCACCGTCTCCGGTGTGACGCCACAGGGGTTTCTGGCAAACCTTTAGCATTTTTCAAATGCCGCGTCGCTGGCGTTTCTTGTGGCTGATAAGGTTTTTTGTGTGCGCCGTGTTTTTATTTGGTCCCCTCACGGTGGCACATTAGCGGGTGACAAGTGAATGTTTGTTTACAAGTGAGCTCAGGGGAAGTTACGACAGGCCGTTAAGGAGCGCTTGATTTCCCCACCTCACCTTGATTTCCTCATTTCATCAGAGCTTTTTAATGTTATGGGATTTATCGGTATAATGTAATTCCCTCATTATTATTGGGCACCCCTAATACCCCACAATATTATTAAAATATTAATAACATACCCCACCTCCTGCCTAAAGTCATCTGGGATAGGCTCCAGCATACCCCCGCAACCCTAATGAGGATAAGCGACAATGGACTAGAAATGGAATAGAAAATGGCTGTATGAATAAAAATAATAATAATAGTAATAAGAGAAGTTATTTTACTTATTACCATCTGACATACGAAATATCAACTGTATTTTGCAAAAACAGATTTTTTTATAAAACATTTTTCTTGTGGAGTCAAGGTAATATTTGTCAGAAGACAACCAAATGAAATAAAGCCAGATATATTTGTTTTTCAAATGACCTCTTCATATAAAATTCGTAATTATTTGCAATTTATTAATTTTGGTTTTTTTTGGGGGGGGGGCATCTGCACGAATAAAGACCTCTCTTCTAGTAACGCTTATCCTTTATTATCAGACGGCGGCTCCTTTGCATGTTTCAATAAACATGTCGCTGCTGGTGCATTCCCAGGACTCTCTGCAGCTGAGTAGGCTGTCCACCGCCCAACACGACCTTTTGACCTCAAACTCTTAACCAGGACATAAGCGTGTGAATAAAAATGTCAGTCATCCGAGTTTGCGTGTAAGAACTTTGAGGGTGTTGAATTGGACGCGGTCAAGCAATCCCGGTCCCGGTCCCGTGACGCCAGGTCTCCTCATCTGGCCCTCGATGAGGATGATGAAAGATGTTGGAATGGCGGTCGGGTCGGGCTTCCGCTTGACATTCTGCACGGAAGAGTAACTACCTGCGCTGAGTCTGGGCCGGGCGGTTGCCGGTACCGTGCATAAAAGGAGCAGAATTTCAGGTGTTCGCTATGATTACCTGTAACTCCACTCCAAAGTGACCCGTGAGCCTAAGTGTGTGTTCACAGGGGGTAGTAATTCCCGCATGCCGCAGACTTCATGAACCCATCCCGCTTATGGACGCCGTACGGATCTGCCGCGGTGCACGGGGAAAAAGCAACGAAGCGGTCCGACTTATTTCCTGAGGACTTCGGACAGGAGCCGCGATCAATAATGCAGGGGTGTGGAATTCCAGATGCTCAATTAATCGCTAGATTCAAGCAGGACGGGGTGTCCTTTTTAACAACCAATGAATGCATCGGTAATTGATATACTTCCATGGACATCCAGCCAAGCCCGCACTCAATACAGCAACACGGAAATGATTGTTACGTAGTCAAAGAGGGGACAGAGAAATTAATCTGCTTTAATCGATAATTAATGGCCGTAGTGTGTGACTCTCTGGATCTTTGCTCAGTCGCTGTTGGTTTGGACATACTTCTTTACATAGAATCCATGAATTTATGATGATCTTATTGAAGTACAGCAGCTCATGTCAGGGACGCGGCCTGCTACTGCCTCCCAGTGGTGCTTAAAAGTAACGCTTGTCTTTTCTGCAAAGGACTACCTGGCATCGGCGTGGGGGCATTTGGAGATTTAGCCCCCCCACATGTATATTTAGGTTATGCAGCTTTAGATGATTTGATTCTTCCCTACCTTATATAATAGTGCTTCAGATAGCAATTCTTTTCTTTTTGGATTAATTGGATTAATCTGAAGCTTGTTGTTTCGATTAATCGACTCATTCGTTAGGCCAGGGGTGTCCAATTTTTTTAATTTATTTATTTTCAATTTTCCACCATTGGCCACATACAAAAGAAAATCAAAAGATGTTGTAAAAAGGCTAAAAATTGTTTTATGTTTGTATTTCAAGACAAAGATGCGTGAAACAGTTAGCTTATTCGTGTCAACATTTCTGATTTTTTTAGTACTCAATTTTCTAAAATTTTTATTTATTTATTTATTGTTTAATCTTATTTCCACGTGGCGCCCTTTGTGGTTGTGCGGCTTGTTTTTTCTGTTTTCTAAAAATGGAATTAAACAAAAAAACCACAAACAGCAAAAATGGACAAAATCAACAGCAATTTGACAAGAATGTTTAGAGAAAAAAGATGTGATCTAACCAGAAAAAATCACAATATTTTGAGGAAGAATAATTATTCATTATAATTCATTAGTAATTATACAGTAATAATATAATAATTACAAGAAATATTCGTTCAGTTTTAAAAGTCATAATGTTATGAGAGTCAAACAAAAGAACTAACTAATTTGTAATTTTTGCTATGAATAAGAATAAAGTAATAAAAGCCAAAAAAGGTGCAATCTAACAAGTCATAATTTTACGACAATACTTATATTCTCAAGAAGAATGACATGACAATTTACTTGCATAAAATTGAAATATTATTATTTTATTATTTTTTTTAAAGTGAGACTTTTTTATGAGAGACAAACAAAACAAATAAAATTGTAAATTTCATAGCGGTTGCGGGAAAAAAGTTATGGTACAAGAATGATGTATGAATGAAAAATTCAAATATTATGGCTATAAAGTTATAAATACCAGAAGAAAATTTGCAAGACCGAAAAACAAAGGAAAGGAAAAACACGCTGTAATTTTACACAAATAAAGCCAAAATATTAAGAGAAAAAAGATTTAGAATACAAGAAATGAAGTAAAAATATTTAAATATGATGGCAGTAATATTTCATAATTATAAGTAATTTTAATATACAATTTATAATTTAATATAATTGATAAAAATATACATTTTCATTTTTTAATATAATTACCAGAAGAAAATTGGAGTCGCAAAAAAAGAAAGGAAACATATTAAAATGTTATGGCAATGAAGTTATAACTACCATAAAAAATGTAAAAGAAAAAAAGGAATGGGAATAAAAACAATTATTTTAGGAGAGTAAAGCCAACATATAAACAGAAAAAGGTGCTAAATTGCAAGAAAAAAATATATATTATTGCAAGAAAAAAAATATATATTATGAGGAAAAGTAAAATACAAATATTAAAATATCATGGCAATAAAGTTATAATTACCAGAAGAATATGTGCAAGAAGTAATCTGGGGGAAAAAAAGCCAAAATATTATGTGAAAAAAGTTGTAGAATAAAAGAAGAAAAAAAAATATTATGGCACAAAAATAATGTTCTTTTAGCAGCATATATACAAACAAAACAAAATCAAGTAAGTTTTGGAAAATTGGATAAAAATGTAAAATGTAATATTATGGAAATGAAGGTATAATTAAATGAAGGTGTTCCTTTCAGATCGTTTATGTAGTGAATCATATCAATAGACAATTTAGCATAGTATAATAATTGGCTTTTTAGTTATTAAGTTAAAATAGCTATTTAGTTATTTTCACACCCCAAAAAGACTTTTCCTAGTTCTTGTAAAGCACCGGATCAATATTGTTGCTAAATGGCTTGAGTAATAATTCATTCATGATAAAAAGATGCAGATGTGATGATTGTGTTTGATAATGAATGGCGGCCCGAGTGTGTTTTGGTGCAGTAATCTAATCCTGGCAAGCATAATCCCGGATGAAGCGTCCCGCGGGCTGCCGATTGAGAAAAGTCCCAGGCGGGGATGCCGGCCCTGCCAGGACACATGCTCGTGACTCGCAAAGCCTCAATGAAACAACCGGAAAAGGCTTTTTTGTTGTTTTCAAGAGACACGTGTGTTCCATCCTCGTGTGGGCAAGAAGCTTTGGCATGTGTGCCCGGGAGATTTGCTCCTCATACGTGCGCACGTGTTGCCCGGCACCGGGAATTCATTCATCATTTTTCCCTGCATAACACAACACGCGTG
Source organism: Oostethus manadensis (assembly GCA_024372805.1). Lineage (NCBI taxonomy): Eukaryota > Metazoa > Chordata > Actinopteri > Syngnathiformes > Syngnathidae > Oostethus > Oostethus manadensis. Next base: position 1,421,023 of record QODF01000065.1, on the reverse strand, counting down.
AGGATGCGCGTGTTCCGTCTTTGTGGGCCAACACATTTATCACGCTGCACCGTGCATCACCTGGAGCTCACCTGCGCTTTATTTACTCAAATGCAGAGAGTAGCCGGCTCCCATTAGGGGTCATGTGTTGTTCTCACAAAAATAAATGTGTCACAGTATATTGCATGTCCGGATAAAGGAAACGCAGCTGGTTCAAAGCCTCATTTTGGACGATTAACGCAAAGTTCGCCCGGGAAGGCGTTGGCTTGCTAATGTTAGCACGCTGGCATTTCAGCCGTAAACCCACATGGACACTTGGCGCTAGTTTACTAGCTGTAAGCATAACAACAGTTAGCATGTTTGCCATTTTCATAGGTATAAACCTACACAGACACTTGTGCTTTATAGTGCTATCGTGCTACCATGCTAACAGTAAGCATCTTAACATTTGAGTCATTTTTGTTGGTACAAAGTTACTGTGTACACGCGCTTAATGCTACCGTGTTGAATGCTAGCGTGTTAACATTTTAGTCATTTTCGTTGGTACAAAGTTACTGTGTACACGCGCTTGATGCTACCGTGTTGAATGCTAGCGTGTTAACATTTTAGTCATTTTCATAGGCCTAAACTTAAACTTAGGCGCTTTAGTGCTATCATGCTAACAATTAGCATTTTAGCATTTTTGTCGTTTTAATAATATGTCATAAACTGGCATAAACACTCAGCGTTATCATGCCGCATGCTAGCATGTTAGAATGGCTAGCGTGGTAAAGTTGGCATATTAGCATATTATGTAGGCATAAGGTTACACAGACACTAACATGCTGGATGTCACCATAGCATCAGCTAACCTGTTAGCATTTTAGTCATTTTCATAAGTATAAAATTACTTAGACATTCAACATTATCGTGCTATGCCTGCTAGCTGCTAGCATGTTAGACTTTTAGACATTTTCATAGGTATAAACTTACATAAACACTTAGCGCTATCACAGTCAAAGTTAGCATGCTAACTTTTAGCATTTTAGGGCTTTTTAGCACTTTTGTGCTAGGTGCTACCATGCTAACAATTAGCATGTTAACATTTTAGCCATTTTCATTATATACAATACACACCATAGCAATAGTTAACCTGTTAGCATTTTAGTCACTTCCATAGGTATAAAATTAGACACTTTACATTATTAGCTGCTAGCATGTTAGCATTTTAGCCATGTTTATAGATATAAAATTACTTAAACACTCCACATTATTATGATATGGTGTTAGCATGATAACATTTTAGTTATTTTCAAAGGTATAAACTTACATAGACGCTTATTTGTGCCCAATGTTAGCATGCTGTCAGCATTTTAGCGCTTTTTAGCACATTCATGCTAGGTACTACTGATTAGCATGTTAATAGTTTAGCCATTTTATAAAGATAAAAACCTACATAGACACTTAGCGCTATCATGCTGCGTGCTTGCATGCAAGCTATTTTTATTGGCATGAACCTACGTAGACACTCAACACTATCATGCTATAGAGTTAGCATGTTATCATTTAGCCCTTTTCTTATATCTAAGCATTCATAGCCACTTGGCACTATCATGCTGGGTTTTAGCATACTAACAAATATGACAACACTGCTGTCCAGCATTCACACGCAATTTCTTCTGAAATCGCGTCATACAGGATCAAATCCGACCTACAGCAAAACTCGACTTTCTTTCTGGGATTGGAACGGGAAGGTAAGCAGAAAAAAAACAATATATCATAACATGTAGGGAATTTCTAGATTAATCCAGGAAATTCGCTGCTGCTGATTGTCCGTCGCTGGGGAAATCACGTCGACATCTCGCTGGGTTATTTCGATTTCCCTTCTGCGTCGTTTCCGTTTTTAATCCCCGGCAAAGTTGGGTTTTTCATTTGACAAAAAGGATTTGAAGCATGCTGTGTGTCGATGGAGGACAAAGCGTCATAACGCCTGATGATGAAGGGGGAATTTGTTTGGGGGTTTGGGATTAAAAAAAAGCAAGAAAATCATTTGAGAGACGATATTTTGCTCCCAGGGGACACAATCCCACAGACGTGACGGGACAAGCGGTACTGTTGTAGTTGAAGCATCCTTGGAATATCCGAGTCGGCCGGATGAGAGAGGAAATCCTCGGACGGGTTTTTGGCCATGATACCTCCGAAGCTGCTTGTGTACCGGCGTAGTCTCAGCGGGGTGCACCCACAGAAGCTCCAGGAAACGAGTCGGCGGAAGAAGTCCTGCGGTGATCTTTTCCACAACGGCTACAGAGTGAGGCAGGGCCGGCGTGCTCAAGTCGGACGGGAAAGGCGGACCGGGCTGTACCGTTCTTTCTGCCGCTGTTTACACCTCCTGTCCAAATGGGGTAAACATTTTCCTTTGAGGGGGTTCTCACTGGAGGAGAACTTAGAAGAGACTTTCATTGCAGGCCTTGATTGCCATAAACCAGGCAGGAGTAATTATACAGTATTACTTCCAAAATATCATAGTTAATAAATCATACGGCCTGTTATTAGTAAAAAAATACAAACATATTTCAGCCATTTTTTTTGCCAATATGAAGCATTTCCAAGCATAAAGATATTTAAAAAATGGCTAAATGGATGAAAATACAAATGTAAGGCATTCAGAAGGCGCGTTCAAAGACGATGCAATATTCCACACTGGTCACTAGGTGTCAGTAAGGTTACACTGATAAGACAGGACTTAAGATAAGTCTGTCTTATGTCTTATTATGTCTTATTATGTCTTATTATGTCTTATTATGTCTTCAGTGCAGTAATTCCTTGTTTATGGCGTTTAATTGGTTCCCGCCCTGACTGTGATGAGCCAGTTTCCATGATTCCCTATTTTTAAATTGAATATTTTTGTAGTTGTGGCACCGTTTTACGCCCTTCTAAACGTGGTTTTTAACATTATTAGAGCCCTGCAGACATGAAATAACACCCCTAAAGTCACCTTTACACTTCTACTACCTGATATAATAGACAAAATAAGAGGAAATAAGACGTAGAAACTCACACATGTTCACTTAGGGAGAGTTCCTTGTTGTCGTTGTTGGTTTTCTTTACTTCTTGTTTCTGTGCAGTGCACCCTGCGGTGGCTATTGTCTCGTCAGTGTGCCCTCAGGGACACCTAGTGACCAGTGTAGAACACTACATAACATCACAACATATTTAAATGCATCTTTTGAATGCCTTATATTTGTGTTGTACTTTATTTAGACATTTTTATGCTTGAAAATGTTTCATTTTGGCCAAAAAATTGCAAATAACTTGCAAATGTTTGGACTATCAACCAAAGCATGATGTATTCATTCATGTATGTTTTGAAAACTGGGACAGCCACTCGGGTGTGTGGTCGGAGTGGGTGTGAGAGTGACGGACACAAGGGATTGGGATCACTCGTGGTATTAAAAAGACAGCGACCGAGGTGTTGCATCATAATTCCCTAAGCGAGCTGCTCTCCTTAATACCTCGCAGTCTAGTTTTCAAAGGGAGAACAAGTAGTAACACCCTCGTTACTGTTGCAGCCTGACGTCACGTCTTGTCCGCCAATGATTCTTTCCCTCTATTTTGTCCCCTTATCTTCTGTGCTTGCTTTTGCAGTATTGGGTAATATGAACATAAAGGTGACTATAGGGATGCTATTTCATGTAAAGAGGGCTCTAATAGCGTTAAAAATGTATGTATGTATTGAAAATGCATTCAGAAGGTTGTAAACAGGTTTTCTATGCTATAAGAAAGCAAAATCAGAACAACAAGGACCGGTGTTGTCCCCCTTAGGTAATACCTCCAAAAACTCCATTAATGCCCGTTTCCATGCAGATGACACACAACCGTGAAACCAGTGAAACCCAACCAAACCAGTAAGCTATTGAGTAAGTAAGTCTCCTAACGACACCAGAGCTGGATGACCTCCAAGTTTTTACTATTAAATCAAAGTCCTTGGTTCCCAGCACTGAGGAGCCTGGGTTCTGTCCAAGGTTTCTTCCCCAAAGAGAGTTTTCCGTCGCCTCTGTCGCCAAGTGCCTTCTCATGTGGGGTTTCAGTTGGTTCTCTGATTGTGACCTTCATGTGTAAAGTGCCATTAGATGACTGCTGTTGTGATTTGGCGCCATACAAATACATTGAAACTCTCCTAATGCTAACGTGTTAGTCTATATTATGTGTTATTTATGTCTTATTTTCTCTTATTATGTCTACTATGTTGTGCAGTGGGATTGTAAAATGACTATAGGGGTGTTATTTCATGTCTAGAGGGCTCTAATAATGTAAAAACTGCATTTAGAAGGTCGTAAACATGTTTTTATGTCTACAAATGAGAAAGAAGGAATCCTGCTTTGCGGGAATTGACTCCAATCAACCACCGGAAACGATGGCATGGTGTATAAGGACGGCATCCCGAGTGCCAACGGGATGTGCAAATGAACATTTTCCGTCCGCACTAACGTTTGTTGTACTCTGTCTGTGTTTCCCCTCCTCTCTGTCTCACAGGCTTGCGATTCCTGAGAGCGCTAAGATTGATACAGTTCTCGGAAATCTTGCAGTTTTTGAATATCTTGAAAACGAGGTAAGGTCACAACGCTCTTTGTCCAATAACAGCATCATTTCAAAGTATAAACGCCGTGTTTATCGTCGTATTATGTGTTGTAAGTAGCTAATGGCGGGTTCCCTGCGGCGATGTGAAACTGCTGCGCTGTTCCTCTGTGATTATACGAGACATGATAATTATTAGTCTCTCAAATGCACACAGCCAAGATTTACAATGTGCACAGCCTTGTTCTGTATTCCACACACATCTGCATGTCGTTAGGTTGGATTTTAATGATGTTTTTGTGATTATGACGGCCTATTATTATGTCTATCCTTCATCTCTTTGCTATGAAAAAAAAACAAAAGGTCAAATTTCAATGTTGCATTACAATTTCTTATGAGACCACCGCATGTATCTGCTGCTCTTCAGCAATTCCATCAAGCTGGTGAACCTGTGTTCCATCTTCATCAGCACATGGCTCACCGCCGCGGGATTCATACACTTGGTAAGTGGGCGGGGGTGAGGAGCCGCCGCCGGCAGCACACTCCAAAGACCCTGGACTCACCGAGCGAACGTATTTGTTTTTGTGTCAAAATAAAACGTGCACGGATGCACGGAGTTGGGAAAAAAACAATGAAATCGATTATTAAAGTGTGCCTTAAGTAATTATATTGTGTGATAACATCCAAAACATTCATATTTAATTACTGCACACAATGAAGAATGTATTCATTTTTCCATGCCTGTTTGTTTGAACTGCATTGCAAGCCCAAGTTTCTCATTTTCACGTTGCATTTGCGCTGTGGTGTCATGAAATAGATGAATAACTTATACGTATTGTTAATAATAAATCAATTATTATTGAAATGAAACTCTTACATGATTGCATTGATATCATGACCGGATTACTATACTTTCTGGCCATTAAATAATCATTTTTTAAATTATTGATTAAAAAAAAATAAAGTTAAATAAATGTGTCTAGAAATAAATAATTACTAGTTACTATTTTTTGTATTTATAACAACAATAATAACAATAATAATACAACATATTATATTATTATATAATATTGTATAAATATATATTAATAATGATGATTATTATTGTGATCAGTTACATAAAAACGAGTACTGTATGTTATAAAAATATTAATAAAATATGAAATGGTATAATAAAAATAAATAAGTAATAAAGGAATATAATATAGAATAATTACCTATTGTCAAAAAATGGTCACAAATAGGTATTTTTTAATTTCAGTTTAATAAATGTTTTCAAAATTCTGCTTTATATTTATTCAATTTTACGCATAATTAACAAATTTAGAGTCAATATTTGATTTGGATTAAATATTTTTCTGAAGCTCCACAGCGCATTAAACTTTTATAGGTTGGATTTCGATAAATCAGGGCACATGTTCGATTCCGATTTAATTTCGGAACATTATGTGGACTCAGTGAGAAGAACTCACAGACCTAACTTAAAATTCTGCAGGACAATTCCAGTAGACTGTCTTAGTATCAGCCGGTCAGAGTAGAAGTAACCAGTTTGGACCACTAGATGCCAGGCTAAGCTCACATAAAGCTCACGTCCCAGAGAAAGATGAAAGCCGGCACACTTCCAGTCGGCGTCTTTGGTCTGGAGAATGTTTACAAACGCCCCTCTCTGCTCCTCTCTTTCATCCAAGGTGGAAAACTCGGGGGATCCCTGGGAAAACTTCCAAAACTCCCAGTCGCTTTCCTATTGGGAATGCGTCTACTTACTGATGGTGACCATGTCCACGGTGGGCTACGGGGATGTCTATGCAAAAACCACCTTGGGCCGCCTCTTCATGGTCTTCTTCATCCTCGGTGGTTTGGTAAAATCAGATTTGGCTTCCTCCCTTGCTCCCCTTTCTATGACCCCCGTCTCTGCCTCTGACCTGCAACCAGTCTGACCCCTTTAATATTCCGCATTGTTATGAAATATGATAGAATAGGTGACACAGTGCTGCAGAAACGCTAAATGAGACTTTCGACCTGTCAGCATCAGGATATCTTGGTCAGCGTGTGGTCCTGTCCTCCTGCCCGGCCTCTTGTTTCTTGTCTGTCGTTTCTCTTCCCTTTTGTCCCTCTTCTGGAAAAAGAAGAAATATTGTGTGATGATACTGTTAAAAACTCTTTTTAGGAAGCGGTTTCAGGACACCCTCCCCTCTTGTGTCCCTTCCCACAATTCCAACAAACACAGGGGCAGGAAGATGAGGCTTAGGCCAGCCTGACTGTTACCACGGCAACAGCAGCCTTGCAACCTCATACCGTACCTTATAGCCGTACAGACGCGTTGCCGTCTATTCTGCCATTTTGAATGGTTTTTGCTTTTGCTGTGTTTTTGATGTACCACGGGTGCTTTTTTTTAAAGCAGTGGGTGTTTTAATCGTGGAGACGTGCGTGAGTATGTTCATAAATCTGCATATTGCGATGATGCGTTGCGCATATCGACGTCTCATGGACTATATTTCATGGGTCATGTTTTAGCTGTGTTTGATTTACCAAGGGTGTTTTTTTGAAAATGCCACTGGTGTTTTCATAGAGTAGATGTTGACATATGTTGACGATGACGTATCGCTCATGTTGACGTCGAATGTTCAATATTATGCCCCGTGTTTTGGTCTATGCATCAAATGTTGTTTTAATTTAGCGTGGGTGTTTTGTTTTGGGTCCACGTGTGTGTGTGTATACGTCATAGATCGGCGCATTCCGATGACATCCTCCTCACATTACTTCTAATCTATTCTATTTAATGGTTTATTCTTGCGCCATTGTCTTGATTTATCACGGGGGTATTTCTATTCACCTTGGGTGTTTTTTTGCATCTGCGTGCCCCCGGGTGTTTTAGTTTTTGCTACGGCTGATTAATTTGGTGAGTTGATGCAGGTGTGCTCATGCATTGGTGTATTATTTGCTCACGATGACCTTTAATGGAGCATATCGAGAACGTCTTTAATGGTAAACTAGACCTGTGCCATTTCTGGAGAAATTGCGTGTGAATGCTGGCAATGCTGGTGCCGAACGCCAATGCTGCTGTCAAATCTCCCGCCCAGATCCTGACGAGGTGACACCAGACTGAAATGTCAATTGTTACCATGCTTTGACCTGAATGCTTCAGGCATTCATGCAATTATATGTGTTAGATCTTGTTTAGATTTAGTTTTATTTAATGCACTATGGATGTGCTAATGGAAGCGTAAACATGAAAACGGTGGAATTATATTTTGTTTTTGTACGTTTTTTTTAATTTGATGATATCCAGCGATTGGGATCTGACAAGTTTCCCACTCAACACCAGACGTCAATTGGACTTTGTTTTTTGGGCGAAATCTGGTTGGTCCGTCATTACCAGAAATGGACGTTGAAAATTGATCGGAGTTGGTCCAAATGTAGCCCACAAATAGACACTTTTTAACCACATTTAGACAGCAAGCGGACGTCTTTATGTAGACGTCTCTTTACCCTTCGCTTTTCAGCTAAATCTAAATGTCGCTTTAATGTCTTTTTGCTGAGTGGGTAGCGTGTCGTCAGCAGCGCCCCCAGTCGGTTAAAGGAAGCGGTTTTTGCTCAGTCGTGGACTTTGACAACTATCAGCCATGATGGCCTGCAGCTGTGCGAACATGTCTCATGGCGTGACCATGGTGATAGCTTGTGTATTAGTAGTACTTGTGATAGCTCTGGAAAGCTTTATGCTCGTACCTTAAGCTGCTTTCTATCATCAGCTCGGCCGGCCCGTAATAATGACTCCCGGCTGGCCGGGATGTTTAAAATCCAGGGATCGGAAATGTCCGTGCAAATGAGAAGCGTCGGTGGCACGGAAAACAACGTCCCGGCCCAGCAGAGGAGCGTCGCTATGTTTTTCAGCTGTGGGTCGTCAGGAGGGTCTATTCACATCGACCTGCCCGGTCATCTGTGTTTGTTGGACAAAACATGGCACATAGGTTCTTACTGTTAAAAGTCTGCTTTGGTGCTATCACAGACTCAACGTAAGCCTGCTGTGATCAAATTGACCACAAAACTGGACTCATAAAGTCTCTATGGAGAGATACTGGATTTACTCGGAGCAATGTGGGTCCCTGCTCCTCAGCAGCCGCTCTGTGGTCTCTTTTTTAGCCTCTGCTTCTGTCTCCTATCTTCTCCTTAGGCCATGTTTGCCAGCTACGTCCCTGAAATCATAGAGTTAATAGGAAACCGCAAGAAATACGGTGGTTCCTATAGTGCGGTTAATGGGAGAAAGTAAGTATTCCAGACGGTTCTGCTGTTGTTCTGTGTGCAGTGGAACCCTCTCTGCATGCCGTTTTTCTGTTTTTTGTTTTCTGTTCCATGCATGTAGGCCATGTTTGCTCGCTACGTGCCAGAAATTGCTGCTCTCATCCTTAATCGGAAGAAATACGGAGGGAGTTATAACTCGACACGAGGCCGAAAGTAAGTTGGAATTGCAGACAAGGTGTGGTTGTGTGACTCGAGACCTCCCCCTCCCGCCCAAAGTGTGATAGACACCGAGGATTGGGGGCGGGGGGGCACTGATAACAATGTTATTGAGCTGAAGTCACACTGCGTGACTGGAGACCTCGGCCATTTGCAATCACATGTTCATGCGCTTTCATGCTCTTTTGCGCTCCGCCATCTCCATCATCTTCATCATCATCATCGCGCTTTCTCACTCTGAGCTTCTACGCCCTTCCAAGGAGTACTAGGGCCACCAGAAACAAAATCTAATTGCTCCGAAAAATTGTTATTTGAAAAAAAACAGTTACAACTCAAATCACCTAAACTTTACTTTACAGTTAATATCATAAGTATCAACTTGGAATATCTCAAAGTGAAAGTTTCCGTAAATTTCTGCTAAATCCATCCATACATCCACTTTCTACGCCTCTAATCCTCATTAGGGTGGCGGGGGTATGCTGGAGCCTATCCCAGCTGAAAGGCCAGCCAGTTATAGAGCATCACCCTAACTGGACTGTTGCTCTTTTTATTTTGCCAATATTCTCTAAACTTTTGAACAACTTGTATTTATTGCGGAATTTTAAGATTTTTGTTGGCCGCACGGTGGATGACTGTGTAGCATGTTGGCCTCGCAGTCAGGAGGTTGTGGGTTCGAATCTCCGTTGGGCATCTCTGTGTGGAGTTTGCATGTTCTCCCCGTGCGTGTGTGGGTTTTCTCCGGGTACTCCGCTTTCCTCCCACATTCCAAAAACATGCATGTTAGCTTCATTGGCCGCTCTAAATTGTCCATTAGAGTGTGAATGTTTGT
>QODF01000065.1:1322296-1410773 GCA_024372805.1 Oostethus manadensis | reverse complement strand
GACCTGGAAAAGGCATTCGACCGTGTCCCTCGTGGTGTCCTGTGGGGGGTGCTCCGGGAGTACGGGATTGATGGTCCGCTTCTACGTGCCATTCGGTCCTTGTACAATCGAAGCAGGAGCCTGGTTCGCATTGCCAGCAGTAAGTCGAGCTTGTTTCCGGTGAACGTTGGCCTCCGCCAAGGCTGCCCTTTGTCACCGATTCTGTTCATAATCTTCATGGACAGAATTTCTAGGCGCAGTCAAGGTGTTGAGGGAGTCCAGCTTGGTGACCTTAGGATCTCGTCTCTGCTATTTGCAGACGATGTGGTCCTTATGGCCTCATCAGGCTGTGACCTTCAGCGTTTACTGGAGCGGTTTGCAGCTGAGTGTGAAGCTTCTGGGATGAGACTCAGCACCTCCAAATCCGAGGCCATGGTTCTCAGTCGGAAACGGGTGGACTGTACCCTCCGGGTTGGGAGTGAGGTCTTGCCTCAGGTGGAGGAGTTCAAGTATCTCGGGTTCTTGTTCACGAGTGAGGGAAGGTTGGAGCGTGAGATCGACAGACGGATCGGTGCAGCGTCTGCAGTAATGCGGTCGCTGTACCGGACCGTCGTGGTGAAGAGAGAGCTGAGCCGGAAGGCAAAGCTCTCTGTTTACCGATCGATCTACGTTCCCACCCTCACCTATGGTCATGAGTTATGGGTCATGACCGAAAGAATGAGATCGCGGATACAAGCGGCGGAAATGAGTTTCCTTCGTAGGGTGGCTGGACTCACCCTAAGAGATAGGGTGAGGAGCTCGGCCATCCGGGAGGAGCTCAGAGTAGAGCCGCTGCTCCTTCACATCGAGAGGAGCCAGTTGAGGTGGCTCGGGCATCTAGTCCGGATGCCTCCCGGGCGCCTCCCTGGTGAGGTGTTTCGGGCATGCCAGACCGGGAGAAGGCCCTGGGAAGACCTAGGACACGCTGGTGGGACAAGGTGTCGTCACATGAAAACTCGGTGTGGCCCTACTTCTCCTTCCTGTCATATTTATGTCATATTTATTTATTTTATTTTATCATTTACGTGCTGTGCGTTTCTTTCTTTGCCCATTTCTATCTCGCCGGATTTCTGCCGTGGGACCCGCTTAAGTCCACAACCCGACTACTTCTATCAACACATCAAGTCCTGCTCCACCATCTTCTTCTCATTGATAATAATAATAATAATTCATAATTTATTTATTCATAATAATAATCCATCATTTATTTTTGCGGTTGTATTATTTGAGTTAGTTTTTTGTTGTTTAAAATGCCATTTTTGTTGTATATTAGCTTGGCTATTCTGTAAATCACCCCTCTACTGCAATATACCTGAGGGTTTTAAAATAAACACACACACCTTTAATAACTGTTGCACGCTGACTTCCTGTTCAGTGCAAAGTAAGTATGTGGGTCGGGCGGTCGACACAAACGGGCTCCACCGTAGTGTAAAGCTTTCAGGACTACAGTAATCCCTCGTTTACCACACCTGATTGGTTCCAGACCCGGCCGTGATAGGTCCGTTTCCTGCAAAGTAGGACTCCCTATTAATACGTCCTTGTCGTTAGAGCATAGAACAACGGCCTTCTAATTGCAGTTTTCAACACTATTGGACATGAAATAGCACCCCTACTCCTGCTACCCAAGAGCACACAGCACAAGAGTAAAGAGAGAAAATAAGAGTAACCTTACTGACATCTAGTGACCAGTGCCGAGTACTACATATCGTCTTTGAATGCATCTTTTGAATGCCTTGTACTTTTATTTTTATGCTTAAAATGCTTCATTTAGGCAAAAAAACGTGCAGACTTTGGTTGAATTTCCATATTTGTTTTAGTGATAGTGAACATTGTTGATTGCATATATGTATGTATGTACAGTATATGCATATACTGTATATATATATATATTTTTTTTGAAGGGTATTTAAAGGCGCGGAGTGGCGGGGGATTACCGTACTGGTAAAAGTGTGCTGACGATGCTGTTTAATGTTTGGATGTAAGCCAGCTGTGTGCACAATTAGGATCATGATAATGATAATCTGGAAACTCCTAATATTTTTCTTCATAATAATAATAATAATAACAACAACAGCCAAGATGCTCCATCAATCGAAGAGACTTCTCCTCTTCTCGATTTCATTTTGCTTGCGTGCTTTTGTTGTGGGCTTGCATATTCCATGTTTGATGCATCATCCGTGGCATGCTTAGACTGAAGAAGCCATCTTCCGCCCCATGACATCATCGAAGCTTGACACGACTCTGGCCCTGATCTTCAGTCAGCTCCCACACCCTGAATGCCGGTTCGCCTCGCTCCCTTTGGAGGATTTGCTTTGTTTTTGGCTTGCTTTGCCTCGCTTGCTTTCCCGCTTCTGTCTGTCTGTCTGTGCTCGTGTTACCGACCGTCTCACCGGCAACCGGCGATGCTCGTGATCTTTTCCTTCCCCTCGTGGCTCAAACCTTCTTGGTATTCGGCACACAGATTCATCCGATCCGAATGCCAGGATTCCTATTTTCCTGCTTTCTGTCGTCTTCCTAACTCCATACTATTTCCAGCCTGTTCAGTCGGGGAAATCAATCGGGGTGTAGAAAAAGTAGGGAAAGCAAGTCTCTGTTAAACAGAATTTCCCTGTCAGTGGGATAAGATTGATGAAATGTTATGGTTGGCTCGGCAGCCTCCGCCCCGACTCTCAAATAAGTGCTGAGAGAAGCCCACTTGTCAGAGCCGAGGATCCTTTATTTTCTCTTTTTCGCCGGCGTTCTTTCCTCTTTCATTCCGTCGAAACATGTGGCAACCATCACGGCATCTCGACCCAAAGTCTGCGCAATCATTCAGACGTGCACTGTACGTGTTTGGGCTTTGCCGCGTTTATCAGCAAAGGCAAAACACAAGGAGATGAAGAGATTGCGAGCGTAGGTCTGATTGCACAGCGAGCGATGAGGTCACCGAGGACACCGCGCCCGCTCGAGGAGGTTCTCGCGTGGACGTCTCTTTCATGCTCCCTGCAGCGGAGCGTAGCCGCGGCGGCGCTCGGCTTGCCTACGGTTTGTTGATAAAAACTGTGGCGAGCGCCGCGTTCAGTCGGCGCCGCCGCTCACGGGGAGGTTGCGTGTTTTCCATTATGGTTTCCATCAGACCCGACTTCACTTTGAGAGGTTGGCCCAGAAAGGCCAGCCTTGCATAAACTTTGATAACAAACAAAACAACACTCCATTGTTTAAAAAGTGCATTTTCAACAGCTTGGCACTTTTGGAAAATATGGATTGAAGTTTCGCCAAAATATGGCCTCCACACTAATGTCTCTTACCAAACAGTTACCACTAGGGGGCAGTCATGACCTGTCCCTTGACTGCATAGAAGACCTCAGATTTGACAGAATTTGCATCCATATCATTATTTCATCAAATAAAGTCATCAAATATTTATTTATAAATACATGTTTTATTATATATGCATATATATGATTTCTTTGACATCAAATATTATTATTGTGATACCATTATTATTATTATGTTATTACTAATAACACAAAGGTATGTTAAAAATCTTTATGTTATTAATAACATACATATGGCTAAACCCAGTAATTCCTCGTTTATGGTGGTCACCAGACCCGACTGTGATAAGTGAATTTCCGCCAAGTAGGAGTCCTTATTTATAAATGCAATATTTTTGTAGCTGGCACAAAGTAAACATGTTTAGCTCCTTCTAAGATTATTAGAGCCCTGTAGACATGTACTAACACCCCTATAGTCACTCACAAACTCCTTTTAACCAATATAGAAAACATAATAAAAGAGACCACGTGTCAGCATTGGGGGTGTTCCTTGTTGTGGTTCTTTTTTTACTTCCTGTTCTGTACTTCCTGCGGTGGCCATTGTCTCATCAACGTAATATTACTGCCACCTAAATACCATCACAGCGTCTTTGAGATTGTTGCCGGAATGCCTTTTATTTGTACTTTACTTCATTTAGCCCTTTTATGCTAATCTTAGGCAAGAAAATAATGAAAATTTGCCGAAACCAGAATATTTCTGACGACTAAAAGGCAGAACAGCACGATTTATTCATATGTTTTAGTGATTGAGGGGAGCTGCTCAGTTGCACTCGCTGAGCGGTGAGGGATTACTGTATTATGTCAATTGTACGCCGCATTACAACCGTAATTCACGCTGTTTTCATTAAATATCATCATATATTTGTGTGTAATTAATCGCAAGAAACTATATGTTTACTTGAGAAAATATGTTGCAGGCGGGCGAGGATTAGAGCAGCAGTGAGCGTTTTGTTGTGTGTCCGTTGCGGACGTTTGAGCTGTCCTGCTTTCATTTTCATCCCGAACGACACTTTGGGACATTTCCCTCCATTGCACGTTTGGACCGCATGCCTTCTTGGTTCCCCTGCTTGCATCCACGGTGCTTGCTTGTTGTTGGTGCTTTGTTTTTTCACCAGATGCATGAGTATTTTTGCTGTGACTGGAGCTCATGTTAGATGTTTTTTACTGGACTGTTTTGCTTGGGGCCGCACGGTGGCTGAGTGGTTAGCACATTGGCCACACAGTCAGGAGATCTGGAAGACCTGGGTTGGAATCTCCGTCGGCCATCTCTGTGCGGAGTTTGCATGTTCTCCCCGTGCGGGTGCTCCGGTTTCCTCCAACATTCCAAAAAAACATGCATGTTAGCTTCATTGGCCGCTCTAAATTGTCCATTAGAGTGTGAATGTTTGTTTGTCTGCCCTGCGATTGGCTGGCGACCGGTCCAGGGTGTACCCCGCCTCCCGCCCCAAAGTCAGCTGGGATAGGCTCCAGCATCCCCGCGACCCTAATGAGGATAAGCGGTATAGAAAATGGATGGATGGATGTTTTGCTTGGAAAAATGGCGAAGTAGATAAAATACCACGTTACTGTTTTTGAGGATTATGCAACCAAGCCAAAGCACCTTCTAGCCAAGGTTGGCATCACCGCTGCCTGCTCATCCGAACACCAACACCCCCGAGTGCAACCTCTTCCGTAGGGTTGCGTAAACGCTCAACCGACGTCAACTTCAATTCCCTTGAAAGCGAGTCGGGTTTCCCGCCATACCACGGCGGACGTCGGCTATTAAAGGTTAATAAGCTGCATGAGCGCGTGACGGTGACTTTTAAAAGAGCCGTCATGACAAATCCGTCGCCGTGGTGAACGCCGAACGCTTTCATTTAGGGAGCGCGTAACTTTATCCCCCCGAGGGCCGAGGTGGTCCCTGCCAGATCCCAAAAAGTTCAACGTCTCAATTGTCTCCTTGCATGTCCCGCTCAGCGGCGGATGAGGTCGTCATTATGAGATATTGTTACGCATGTCCGTTGGTTAGTTGGCGTGTCTGCCAAGCGTCGGCGCTAATCTGAGTCAATGTAAGACTGGAGCTTTGGATCCGCCCGTTGGCGGCGACTGCTTTTCAAACGGGACTGAGGAGTTCTGGCTATGACTGAACGGGCAGACCTCGCCAAATCCTTTTTGAAGGCCGATGTCGGAACCGTTTCTCAGCTTCTAATCTGCATGTTCGTATGCGGATGTCCCGAATCGGCCCCGGGGGGGAAGCGCGTAGACATGTGGTTGCATTTACACAAATGTTACTCAAATGCTGACTGGGGAAAATTGCTCAGTACAATTTTTTTTTTTTTATTCTGATAGCTGGCCATACACGGTTAAGATTGTTTCAGTGGGAAAACCCCAAAATATGCAATATTTTCCCCAAATGAGGTCTAAAATGAAATATTTGGGGTTATTACAGCCTTGACTTGCCCGGTAATTAATGACTACGATCATTTTGATTCTGTCAGGAAGGGCGTCCCGCAAAACAACTGAACCAAAAACGTTCATGCCGTTGACTTGCTGTGGTGACCCCTAACAGGGAAAAAGTAAACAAAAAAAAGTAAAATGTTTTACCGTTAGGTCCCAAAATCTGGATTTAGAAGGACTCTAATATGTCAGGATTACAGTGTGGTTATAATGGGAGTCACTGGGACCAAATTAGTCCCGAGTGTAAAAAGTGGCAGAAAATGTTAACTGGAGAAGAATTTTCAGTCTACGCTCGTTTTGAGATTTCTTTGTGTAATTCTGCTAACCAAAGCTGGTTCTTACACTGTCCCATTTAAGCCCGTATGAATATTACGCCGTTTTTGCCATAAGAACCCCTAATTTATGTCGAACGGTTCTCACTTGTGCGAACAAAGTCGTGAAAAGGAAGCCAAGAGCATTCATCCGATTGACATGCTGTGGCGGCCACTGAACGGGAAAACGTCCAAAGTGGAAAACGTTTTGAAGACGTTTTGTCTTTAGGTCCCAAAATGGTCTGTCGGATTTTAAAGGCAGTATGTTAGGATAGCCGCGTGGTTACAGTTGGAGTCGGTGGGACCAAATCAGTCCCGAGGGTAAAAAGTGCCGTGGAAATGGTGACTGGTAAAAATGTCTAGTCCACACTTGGTTTGAGATTTTTGTTTTTGTTCTTTGTAATTCTGCTTACCAGCTGGGCATGCACGGTCCTGTTTAAGGCTGTTTGAAGATTACAGCAAAATTACTGTAATTTTCGGTGACTAAGACACACCAGTGTTTAAACTGCACCCACTAAATTTAGAGCAAAAACAGATTTGTACATCCAGTATATGACCACACCGGACAAGAAGCCCTACATATCCACGTCCTAAAATGGCATATTTTGGCACTCACGAGTCACTGAGGAACAGGTACCTCTTTATTTGGCAGGAGCCAATCACGGGCTATAAGAAAACTCACATCAGGTTTGTCAACCAATCGGAAATCGCAGGAGGTCGTTACTCAACATAACAGTATGACTCGTGGTATCATCAAAAAAAAAAAAAAAGCTAAAATCATCACACAGCAACTTAACAGGCAGGTACGAAATATAACGGGGAGGACCAACGAGTGTAGAAAATTAAACAACAATTCTTTTAACTGCTTCCCATCATGCAATACTTTGCTGCAAAGCAGGCTCCCTCTGGTGGACACTGGCCGTCTTTGCAGCTGAATGAACTGCCGGCCGTCAACAGTGCGTGGTGGCTGGCCTGCTTCCCAGCAAAGCCAAGCAATGCATGATGGGAAGCAGTCATGGTCGTTGTTGATTATTATTGTGGTTATTCTTTTGAACTACATTTTTTATCCGCGTTGAAAAGTTGTGAACCGAGTCGAGGAGTCTCAAGGACAGTTTACAATTTTGTTCAAACATGAGCAGACCCAAGCAGAAGGTCTCGCTAAATCCAGTCGACCTCCCACACGGCCAGAGAGATGTTATAATCGGGTCTAAACTTGTTAGGATGTTGGGCACCTGCACGTCTCAATTGGCCAGCTGACTGCTCTTCAGACAGATGTTGTGGCGTAATTACGAAGCAGGGATGTTCCTATCAGTTCAATGCTGCCAATTCCGATATCTTTTTGCCCCCCCCTGTGAAATACTATTGACTAACTGGTAATAATCTGTTTACTTGTCTGTACCAGGAAAATGCAAGAAAATGGAGAGCTGTGAAGCATAGAAGTATGATGAATTTGGACATGTGAGGTTTACGCTAACATCGAAAGTAGTCGCTGCATCTCCCTGACAGTTCACTAGGACCCCCCAGGGGGGGCCCGCCCCACTATTTAATATCATGCCAACAAGAGAGCAAAATTGTTCAGTGGCCCTTGAAAAAGTTACTACGTACCCCATGAACGTGATGTCCACTTCCCTGTGGGACAAAAACGAGCTCCCAACTAACCTTAAGCGGCCTTTTGGGATCAAACAAAATTACTTGTTTGTTTTTAAACCAAAGTCACTCGTTTTTGGGTGAAAAGTCTTCCGAAACAATTGCAACTCGAAAAAAAGGAACGGAAGGTTTGTATCTCGGTGTTGCCGGCGATAAACTTGTTGCTTTGGTGTGTTTTCCAGCTTACCGGATGAATGCACACAGCAACTTTCTACCCTTCGCTTCATGGATAACACAAGCCCGACAGTTTAGCGCGCCTTTTTGTCAAAGTTTGAACAGCACGTACGTCCGAACATCGCTCCCGTGTAACGTCCCGCTCTCGCGATCACCGCCTGCCAGAAACCCGCCGCGGCCTCATGCCAAAGACTTGTCAAACGGCTCCTGTTTAGAGTTTGTGTCAAGTCTCGGAATGGCTTTGAAGGGCTTTGCTTTGTTTCTCTTTTCGAGCGGGATCATATTGATGTGCGTGTCTTTGTCAGCATGCATCCAGCTCACACGGGGGCGGTTTTTATATGGGGTGAGGGGGGCCGACCGCTGATTATAACGTGGATTTTCTAAAGTGGCTCACAGTTGATTGTTTGATTGCACTCGTCCTGCAGAGTTGAACCACTTCTCATGACAAGAGGGAAAATATTCCCTTTAATGGCAAGAAGGATATAATTCAATTACGTGTTTGCAACAAGATGACATTTCTTGGCTTTTTTGTGCTTTGGTTTTGGCTGATGATGTTTGGGAGACATGCCAGTGTCTGCAATGATTTATGTTGCCCACTCAAGATGATTTCTCCCCCCCCCCGACCCCTTTCAGGCACATTGTGGTCTGTGGTCATATTACCCTCGAAAGTGTCTCCAACTTCCTCAAAGACTTCCTACACAAGGACAGGGATGATGTCAATGTAGAAATTGTTTTTCTCCATAAGTAAGTTCCTGTATTTCTCCCCCACCCCCAGCTTGTCGGCCGATATGAAAACTGTTTATTCACATTGTCTGTCTAGTATTTCCCCTAATCTTGAGCTGGAAGCCTTGTTCAAACGCCATTTCACGCAAGTCGAGTTCTACCAGGGATCTGTGCTCAACCCCCACGACCTGGCTCGAGTCAAGGTACTTGTTGATTTCTAGCACAAAAGCACAACAGTTTCAATGTCACATTTTTATGACACGGGGAAAGTAAGGAATTATTGGTACCCCCCATCTGCCATTGACTGGCGACCAGTCCAGGGTGTGCCCCGCCTCCCGCCCAAAGCCAGCTGGGATAGGCTCCAGCATACCCGCCACCCTAATGAGGATAAGCGGTATAGAAAATGAAAGAATGATCGATAGCCCCCATTTCCTTCAAACCTTCCTGTTAGCTTGACATAGACGTTAGTTTCCAAATAAAATGTACATGTACTCACCACTAATGCAATTATAATGTTATACGGACACGTGGAATACGAGTTACGTATAACTTTCACCTGTTTATGACTTTCTAAATATGGGTTTTAACATTATTACAGCCCTGCAGACATGAAATAACACCCCTATGGTCACCTTTATACGCTTTCAACACATTGCTCAACTCTTATGCTGCATGGGCTCACTAACCAGTTAACCCAAATGTATTTCTTCTAAACTTAAGAAGCCAAAAACTTAGCACTTCCACATGGAAAGTGTCTGCAGCATTACGGTCGCTGTACCGGATCGCCGTGGTGAGGAAAGAGCTGACCCCCAAGGCAAAGCTCTTCCCACCCTCAGCTACGATCATGAGGTTTGGGTCATGACCCAAAGAATGAGATTGCGGATACAAGCAGCTGGAATGTGTTTCCTCAGTTGGGTGGCGGGACTCACCCTAAGAGATATGGTGAGGAGCTCGGTCATCCGGGAGGAGCTCAAAAAGGAGCCGGTTGAGGTAGCTCGGGCATCTAGTCCGGATGCCTTCCGGACGCCTCCCTGGTGAGGTGTGACGGGCATGCCCGACCAGGGGAAGGTCCTGGGGCAGACCTAGGACACGCTGTCTCACAGCTGGCCTGGGAAAGCTTTGGGGTCCCCCCGGTGGAGCTGGAATCGGTCGCCGGAGACCGGGGAAGTCCGAACTTCCTTACTGCGACTGCTGCCCCCGCGACCCAGACCCGGATAAGAGGAGGAAAATAGAATTGAATGTCGCACTTGCCATGACTTGACTTCCTGATTTCATGCAGTGTTCAAGGAAAAGTGCAATTTTGGGGGGGGGACTTTTCCCCGTCAACCACAATCCTTATGTGAGACATGAACACGTGACTTTCTTTTTCTGTGCGCTCTAAAAAGCAAACAAAAAACAAATAACCCATCAAAAAACAGAGTTGAGGAACTGCTGCATGTCCCACACAATTCCTGTCGTCTGTCAAACATTTGTAACATTTCCCCACATGCTGGCTTTTCAAGCGTATCAGAAGGTTGCACTTCTTCTGCAACGTAGATAACGACACCGTGCACCATTCGCCGCTGTTTGCTGCGCACCTCCACACTTGGGCGGTGGCGTTCGGCTTAGAAACCATAGCTTTTGTGCCTTCATTCGTATTGCTGGCTCTGTATCCTCTCACCAGTAGCCCCGCCTCCACAGACTGGGACTAATAGGCTGAATGGTGAGAGGAGGGTTCACTCTCTCCATTCATTTCAGTGGGGAACCAATGCACACAGACACGTGCAGAGTGAACCCTCTTGTCTTTCGGCCTGTGTGGCAAAGGGAGACAACTCGGGCGAGGAAATCAAACTTGCATGTACGATCATGTCAATTTATGGTTGGATTAACCGATTTATTGATTAATTTGACATGCCAGGCTGTAGCGCTCCTTTCTGTGTTGCTACCTGCCTCCTTTTACCAGTTCTATACCGTTGGAGACAAGAGATGGACGTTCATGTCTCTCATTGGGATTGTGAAAAGGCACTTTTTCTGGACCAAAGCACAGATTGAGCAACAACAACATGCTAAAAAGCAGATACTGCATATTTGATCTGTGATCGCAAGCATTACGTGAATGTTTAGATCGAATCAGCAGATGCTTGCCTCATCCTGGCCAATAAGTACTGCGCAGACCCTGATGCTGAAGACGCCTCCAACATCATGAGGTACCACATCGCCCGGACAGACTCGTCAGACGTTTTGACGCGGCGTAATTGTCACTATCTTCATGTTTCCTCTTCCGTAGGGTCATCTCCATCAAGAACTATCACCCCAAGATCAGAATAATCACACAGATGCTTCAGTATCACAATAAGGTAAGATGCTTTTGGTCCCCGGGGTCCAATCTAGTCCCACCCAATATAGTCAACCCTTCTTCTTTTCCTTTGGGCTTATCCCTTCAGGGGTCGCCAGAGCGAATCAATTGCCTCCATCTAACTCTGTCTTCTGCATCCTCCTCTCCAGCACTAACCACCTTCATGTCCTCTTTCTCTACATCCATAAACCTCCTCTTTGCTCTTCCTCTAGGCCTCCTGCCTGGCAATTCAAAACTCAGCATCCTTCTACCAACATATTCACTATCTCTCCTCTGGACATGTCCCAACCATCTCAGTCTGGCCTCTCTGACTTTATCTCCAAAACCTCTAACATGTGCTGTCCCTCTGATGTGCTCACTATAATAAGATATAAAAAATTGCAGTCTTATGAGGAAAAAAGTTATAATTTTACAGGATAAAAATTGTAATATATACAAAAAAGTATGCATAAAGTTAAGTATTAAAGGGAATTGTTTTTAAAATTTCAAATGGTAAAGTATATATTTTTACATTGTAATGATATGAGAAACTTTGGTGTACAAAACTGTGGTGAGACCAGCCATGTTGTTTGGTTTAGAGAAAGTGCCGCTGAGGAAAAGACAGGAGGCAGAGCTGGAGGTAGCAGAGATGATGATGCTGAGGTTCTCTTTGGGTGTGACCAGGATGGACAGGATCAAGAATGAGCACATCAGAGGGACAGCTCATGTTAGAGGTTTTGGAGATAAAGTCAGAGAGGCCAGACTGAGATGGTTGGGACATGTCCAGAGGAGAGATAGTGAATATGTTGGTAGAAGGATGCTGAGTTTTGAACTGCCAGGCAGGAGGCCTAGAGGAAGACCAAAGAGGAGGTTTATGGATGTAGGGAAAGAGGACATGAAGGTAGCTGGCACAAGAGAAGAGGATACAGAAGACAGTGTTAGATGGAGACAATTGATTGGCTGTGGTGACCCTTTAAGTGATAAGCCCAAAGGAAAATAAGATATAAATATTAAGAGAAACAAAACAAACATTGCTGCTTGTTTTGTTGTTTATTTGAAGCTAATGCGTGTTTTGGTACCTTGACACCTCACACGACATGCTCTATGTCTGCATCGTGGTTCCACCTTGAAGGCCCATCTGCTGAACATTCCGAGCTGGAACTGGAAGGAGGGCGACGACGCCATCTGTCTGGCCGAGCTGAAGGCGGGCTTCATCGCCCAGAGCTGCTTGGCCCAGGGCCTGTCCACCATGCTGGCCAACCTCTTCTCCATGAGGTCCTTCATTGAGGTAAGACGGGACCGTCCGGGGTCTCAGGTTGCGTTTGGCTCCAAAGGACTGATTCACGGGGAGATTGGAGGTGAGGGGAACATAAGTGGCGACGCGGCGCTGACGCGTGCGAGGAGATTGATGCAAGGCAGAAGCCTCCCTCGGTAAATCCAGACTTCCTCTCAGTGCGCTGAGACGTCCCGGCACGTCGTATTTCACCGTGATACTTCATATGGAATCTATTTCTGCGGCTCATTGCCGGAGAGGTGCCTGGCTCTATCAAAGGGCTTTTCTCCTGACACGAAGATGATGGATCAGCGGATAATGACCAGGCCTTACATCTGCTCACCACATTGATGACTGCTCTGCTATTTCCCCATCCCCAGATTGAGGAGGACACCTGGCAGAAGTATTACCTTGAAGGAGTGGCTAATGAGATGTACACAGAGTATTTGTCCAGTGCCTTTGTGGGCCTCTCCTTCCCCACCGTGTGCGAGTAAGTACCCCTTCCTGGGCTGAGGACCACCCGCCGTCCGCGGTACGTTGGAGGAAAAGTGATGGCAATCTCTAATATTTGCAGGCTGTGTTATGTCAAGCTGAAGCTGTTGCTCATTGCCATCGAGTACAAGTCCGAGCAAAGAGAGAGCAGGTTCGTATGTGGAAAACCATGCCCCCCCCCGACACTCCCCTCCGAACAACCATGACGCTTGATATCGCGACGCATTTGATGGCATTCGCGGATGTCCGTGTTTTAGCATCAAATGCGATTTTCTAAACTAACGCAGTGACAGAACGCATGCCCCCCCCCCACCCCCCCTCCGTTCTTCTACGGGTGTTTGGATCCACACCAACCCTTACGTGACCCGTTCTTCCTGCTACGTGGAATTCTAGTCCATAAGAACCACCAAACTGCAACACTAATGGCTAACGTCATAGTGGGACGATTGAAAGGTCCGTTTCAAAAGTCCAGAATGACCCGGTCCTTTGTCTATGTTACCTTTTCCTTAACTTCACTTGTTTCCTTGTCGCTCCCCCCCCCCAACATCTTCGCAAAGGAGTATTGGAGCCGCAGTGAATTTGTTGTACGATTGCAACTTTTTCACACAAAAAAACAAGTTTATTGTCGTGAAATGCTCATTTTTTTCTCATAATAGTGCGACAGCTCGCTTGAGTTGCAGCGTAGAGAGTGGCCGACAGCAGCTCCTGTGTGACTGGTCACTGCATATGTGCATATGCTTGTTAATGTAGTGATTGAAGTGCACGGTGAGTTTCTCCACAACGGCAGTAGAAGCGGGGAAGTAGTATTGGACACTGGTTGCTAGGTGTCAGTAATGCTATGTGGCCACCAGGAAGTAGGCTGTCAGTGCTAACGTGTGAGTTTATCTTCTATTACTTATGGCTTAATTCCATTACTTTGTCTACTATATTGGATATACAAGTGTAAAGGTGACTATAGGGGTGTTATTTCATGTTTACGGGGCTTTAATATAGTAAATCCACTATTTAGAAAGTAATGAAAATATTTTGTGAGAATATATTCAGTTTATTAATATTCAATCCTACTTTTTGGAAATTCACTCATTGTGATCAGGTCTGGAACCAATTAACCGCGATAAACGAGCGACGACTGCAGTAAGTTTTTCTGTAGTATCGCGATGTCATTATGGTGAGGTTGCAAAAGGTGTGATACTATCTCACTTGGAAAATTGTGTGCCAACTTTTGAGAATGCATGAATTTCTAAGACTGATTTATTTCCATCATTTCTCTACATTAGGACTTTTTACTTGTCAAGTAAAAGAAAACATTTTTAAGCCTGCTTTTTGTGTAATTTTGTAAAAAAAAAAAAAAGTTTCCTCAAAAAATTGCGACTTTATTTACACAATATTTGACGTTAAAGTTGAATTAAAAAACGTATGGTTTTCTTGCAAAAATTCCTACATAGTTCCCCATAATATTTGAAAAATTGTGACTTTTTTTTCCACAATGATTGACGTTAAAGTTTGATTTAAAAATGTCTGATTTTCCTGCATACATTTCTACATAATTCCTTAGAATATTTTAAAAAATGTAAAGTTTTTTCCACAATATTTGACGTTAAGGTTTAATTTTAAAAATTATGTTTTTTGGGTAAAATTTCTAAAAAATTCCCCATAATATAAAAAAAATTGCGCCTTTTTTTCCCACAGTATTTGACATTTAAGTTTTATTTAATGAATGAAACTTTAATAAAATAAATTTAAAACTTTAAAAAAACTTTAAAACCAATAAACTTTAAAAAATTATGTTTTTTGGGCAAAATTTTTAAAAAATTCCCCATAATATTAAAAAAATTGCGCCTTTTTTCCCCACAGTATTTGACATTAAAGTTTCATTTCAAAATGTATGGTTTCCTTGCAAAAATTCCCACATAATTCCACATAATATTTGAAAATTTCCAACCTTTTTTTCCACAATATTTGATGTTAAAGTTTCATTCAAAAATGTATGGTTTTCTTGCAAATATTCTTACATAATTCCCCATAATAAAAAAAAATTAGACTTTTTTCACAATATTTGATGTTAAAGTTTAATGTAAAAAATTATGTTTTTTTTGCAAAAATTTCTACAAAATTCCCCAAAATATTTGAAAAATTGCGACTTTTTTTCCACAATATTTGACGTTGAAGTATCATTTAAAAGTGTATGGTTTTCCTGCAAAAATGCCTACATAAAAAATCCCCATAATTTTTCAACATTGGCTCTAATACTTTTTTGTCCAATCCCACTCCCTCTTCCTGGTGTCAAAACCGTTCCTAAACAAAGATGTCTTGACGTTACTTAAGAATCCAGATCCAAGACCCGCCCTCCCAACCAAAAGTGCCAAAGCGGGAGCGCTAGCGCTCCGTAAAGCACCCAAACGTTGGGAAAGAGTTGGTTGTGATTCTCCATTTCCTTCTATGTGGATGATAAGTGTTTGATTTGAGATTTTGTTCTTGTTGTTTGCAGAAGCCGAAAGCGGTATGCCCTCTACCCTATCTTACTTCCAAAGTTCCGCCACTACTTTAACGCTTCTGACTTTGGGAGTCCCCCCCCTTCACCCCCTCAAGGATTATGCCCCAAACGCAATCTCACACAGGCCTCTTTTTTTGTTCCTCCTAACTCTTTTCTGGCTATCTTTCTGGTGTTCCTCGTGCTCGATGCACTAACTTCTTTGCAGGCAGAGAAAGGAAGCCAAAGAGAGGCTTTGTCAATCGGAGCTGTTTGTGCCGTTCCCTTGTCTTTGCTGTTGTGGCCGTTCCAAGGCCGAACGCTCACCCTCCCGCATCTATCTTTGCTTTTGTCCTTTTGGGTTTTTCCCCAGCCCTTTGCTTCTTTGAGTTCTCTCACTTGCTCACTTTTTATTTTGCCCCACTTTGGACCTAACGTCCTCTTTGTGTGTTATATTTGCTTTCTTTGCGAAATCCAATAACGTCACCCCCTCGCCGCGCGAGAACCTGCAGATGTCCCGCTGATAATCGTCTTCTTCTGCGTTCCGGACCTGCGATGGCCGCCATTTATTCTCCGCCATCTGCTGCAGGCGGCGGCTGTGACACACTCTTGTCCTTCGGCACCGATTCTTGCTTTTTCGGCTGCGCTCACACTTGTCTTGTCTGGTTTGGTGCAAAGGAAGCCCGGTGCTTTTGCTCCGCTGGTACGGTTCCTTCGTTCGAGCGTCCTTCTCCGAACCCCCGGTTTGAGATGGGTCAAAAATTCCTACAAAATTCCCCATCATTTTTGAAAAATTGCCACTTTTTTTCACAATATTTGACAATAAAGTTTAATTTGAAAATGTCAGATTTTCCTGCAAAAATTCCTACATAATTCCACATAATAATTGAAAAATTGTGACTTTTTTCACAATATTTGACGTTAAAGTTTATTAAAAAATGTGCACTTTTCCTGCAAAAATTCCAACATAATTCCCCATAATATTTGAAAAATTCCTAACTTTTTTCACAATATTGGAAGTTAAAATTTAATTAAAAAATGTATGGTTGAACTCAGTTGGGACCACTTAAGCTTATAAATGTAAATTTAGCCAACGACAACACGACGGAACACAAAATCCAGTTTTAAAAATAAACATTTTAAAATTATGGGGGGAAAAATGCAAAGCTACGTGGCTCGTGTGAAAAAGTGATTGGGCGGCCAACAACTACAATCAAGCGTTTTTGATAACTTGCAATGAGTCAACTTTGCAGAATTGTTGCAATTCAGTCAGCTTGGAGGCTTTTCCAGCACGAGGCGTCTCTTTAAGGTCATGCCACAGCATCTCAACTCGATTCAGGTCAGACCCCAAAGTCCTCATTTTCAGAGGTGGACTTGCTGGTGGGTTTTGGGTGATTGTCCTGCTGCAGAACCCAAATTGCTTTCAGCTTGAGGTCACCAACAGATGGCCGGACATTCTCCTCTAGGATTTTTTGCTAGAGAAAAGAATTTATGGTCATAGAACTTGCCGTGCAGGCTGTTTTTGCCCAGTGTGTTTTTTTTTTGGTGGAGTCACTGACCTTAAGTGAGGCAAGAGAGGCCTGCAGTTCTTTAGATGTTGTTGTGGGTTCTTTTGTGACCTCTTGGCTGGCTCTCACTGTGGCTCCCGCTGTGGTTTGCTGGAGTCCCACAGTCTTAGAAATTACTTTATAACTAAAGAAATGATAAAACACAGTTCTGTTATGTTTTTCACTTTTTCCACACAGAGCCATTCATTTAAAAACTGCATTTAGAGTTCAGTTGTGTTGTCAATGACTAATATTTCAATTTGTTTGCATACACAGAGTGCAGATGAATGCGACATAGTAGAAATTAAATTAGTAGATTTCAAAGTATTGTCATATAATGTTGATATTTTTTCGTTTTACTTTTCCTAAAAATAATCTCTGCTGGTCTCGTTGACCCAATCTCGTGTCTCATGACACCACTATTAAAAACATATTTATAATATTATTATATTGAAGATATGTTTTTTTTCCAGAACAGTGCCGTATGAAAAGCGAATGAGCCAAAAAGGTGCACTCACTCGTAAACAAACATTCGCTGCGTCAGCGGAAGCTAGTTGTACCAAACGCTCCTCCGTTAGGGAAACGTAAACATCGAGCACACAACAAAACACATCGGCCACCCGAATCGTCACAGCGCCACCATGCGTGTCGCGGCATTTAAAAACTGCAAAAAGTTTGCCACAGACCTCCGTGGCGTCACACCGGCTGCTCGGATCGTGTGCCCGAATACAGTGCACCTTGCTGGGCCACAGCAGGTGGCTCCCTCCCCTCTATACTCTGGTTCTCCTGGTGGTAGTCTTGATATTTGATTAGGACAAATCAACAGGTATGCTTGGTCAAATCCGAACGTGTTCCAGTTCTTCTTACCCCCGGGTGTGCACAAACTACACTTAAATGTAAATGATAAAAAGTTGATTGTTTTTTGGTATCATATCGGTCTCGGGAAGCAGACAGTCGTGGATTTTGGTCTGAAAAAAAAAGACATCGTGCATCTCTAGTTTATTTTTTCATATTTGGTCCAAAGCAGAGGGGCGGAACCACAAGAGTGAACGCAGCCGACCTCACTCGCACATTCGGGGGGGGGGGGCAAGGCATGGAAATTTTGGATCGCTTTAAATGTGTCCAATTAAAAACCACCCCCCACCCCCCAGCCCCGCCCCGTAGTTTTTCCATTCCATCAGCTGCTGTGCATGTGTGTGCGTGTTTGTGCGTGTGCGGTTAAGGGCGGGAGGGAAAGGGAATAAACACGTGTATGTGTGTGTGTGTGTGTGTGTGTGTGTGTGCGTCCCAGTCACGCCCACGTGTGCGTCTCTCGAGTAGATGTCCTAAAGTCAGCTCACTTCCTGTCAGTTTGGTGTTTGAGAAACAATCCAACTGCACAGAAGTTACTGCAACCGTCTGCATCTACGTACCCGTCCCTGTACCTGTGCCCCTCGCCCCCTTCTTTTCCGTGGACTCATGCTGTTGTGGTATCTGCATGACCCCCCCCACACCCCTCACATGCGCCGCACCCCGCCTTGTTGCTCACAATACGAGATGCTCCCTGAGCGGCCATTCGCCACCCCGCCCAAGAAGGATGCGCCTGCAGAATCTCACATTGGGGCAGCAATGTTGCAACGTGTCTTTGAGTTCGAATCTGCTTTGTTTTGAACCTATGAGCATGTTTTCTCTACGGGGGCTATTCAATCTGAGTGATTTCTTTGATTTGGTTGATTTATCTGACCCGGTGAGAGAATGTGGAGGGAAATTGGAAGAACGTAAGCGCATGACTTTGCACAGCCTGATGGGAATGGATTCAATTGCTCCCTTGGTATTTTCCTTTCTTTAAAACGGTGTTGCGCTCAGAGCCCAGACGAAGGACAGACGTTTTCCTGAGGTATATAAAACACGTAAAATACTATACAGTAAATAGAAATATTTCAAAAAATATGTACAATGGGTTTTATAAATTAGAACAATATATTAAATGGGTTTATTAGAATAAAAAATCTTTTTTTGGAAGGTTTTAGTCTTTCATCTGGGCTTCGTTTGCGGACGACCTTCACGGTCTGTGATTTTTGTGTGATTTTTGTGGATGTTTTTGGTTTGGCAATCACATCATTGACCTAACAGGTAACCATTAATGACTCGTGTGTGTGTGAACCTACAAAAGGTGTGTGTGATGTTTCCTCTTTGTGCCTAATTAATGGGGAATGATACAGCCATCTATTAGCAAGAGCTTCATACCGCCCCCTTAACTGGCCACACCGCGTCGGTCCGGTTTTGCGGCCGGTCCATCTGCAAAAATTACCCTTCAGCCAAAAAAAGCTGACCGTGTTGGCAATGAAGGAAAATCACGACATTTCTCATCAGCTCAGGGTGGGCCAAAATGAGACATTTACTTGCATTTATTTGAGCACATGAGAGATTAAATATTCAATATGTAAATATAATGCACATCAATAAATGTCTAATAAATGTAAAATGTGTTAACTAACTATACTTTTAGCCCACCCAGTTTACAATAATATTAAAATAATATAATATAATATAATAAGGGCCGCACGGTGGTCGAGTGGGTAGCACATTGGCCTCGCAGTCAGGAGGTTCAGGGTTGGAATCTCCGTTGGGCATCTCTGTGTGGAGTTTGCATGTTCTCCCCGTGCGTGTGTGTGTGGGTTTTCTCCGGGTACTCCGCCAAAAACATGCATGTTAGCTTCGTTGGCCGCTCTAAATTGTCCATTAGAGTGTGAATGTTTGTTTGTCTGCCCTGCGATTGGCTGGCGACCAGTCCAGGGTGTACCCCGCCTCTTGCCCAAAGCCAGCTGGGATAGGCTCCAGCATTCCCGCCACCCTAATGAGGACAAGCGGCATAGAAAATGAATGAATAGTACATGTAAACAAAATATTTTAAATTTCGATTTTCTACTATTTTTATATTTGGAATTGAAAAAGACGCAAGTCTACATAAACACGTGTTTAATATTTGACCTTAAACACAACAAACACAAAGCTCTTGTGTATAAAATACATTAAAGTCTATTTTAGAAATGAAAACAAAGTCAACATACTTTTACAAAATGCAGCAGTGGTAAAAATAATAGCAGTGCAATCCAATGTGATTAATTAGATTAATCACTGTTATTAGTATATTTTACCTGCTACATGGCAAACAAGTTACCAGTAGGTGCAGTAGATTCTCAGAAAACAAACAAGACACAGCATTCATGATATGCACGCTTTTAAGGCTGTTTAATTGGCCAATTAGTTGAAAAAGTGCCTGTTCAAAAAAAATACCAGTTCTATCAATCAGTGATCGATTTAGTGATCAAAACGGGTGTGAATCAGGTGGCCCCTATTTAAGGATGAAGCCAGCACTTGTTTAACATCATTTCTCTTTGAAAGCCTGAGGAAAATGCGTCGTTCAGCGTACTGCATACTTTGATTGAAAAGTTGATCGGAGAGGGGAAAACTTATGAAGTTTTGGCTGTTCAGCTAAAATGATCCCATTGCCTTGAAATGGAGAGCAAAACCAGAAACACGTGGCAGAAAAGGGAAGACAACTATCAAAATGGATGGAAGAATAACCAGAATGGCAAAGGCTCAGCCAATGATCAGCTCCAGGATGATTAAAGACAGTCTGGAGTTACCTGTAAGTACTGTGACAGTTAGAAATCGTCTGTTTGAAGCTAAACCATTAACAAGAAGTACCTCTGTTAAAAAAGGGCATGTGGAGAAGAGATAACAATTTGCCAAAGAGCACATCAACTGGCCTAAAGAGAAATGGAGGAACATTTTGTGGACTGATGGGAGTAAAATTGTTCTATTTGGGTCTTAGGGTCGCAGACAGTTTGTGAGACAAACCCCAAACTCTGATTGGAAGCTACAGTTACACAGTGAGGAAAGTGAAGCATCATGATATGGGCATGTTTCTCCTACTATTTATCCCATAGCAGGGATCATGGATCACTTTGCATATGTCCAAATACTTGAAGAGGTCTTATGCTGAAGAGGTCATGCCCTTGAAATGGCTGTTTCACCAAGACCATCACCCCAAACACACCAGTAAACCGGCATGCCATGCCACGCAGATGTGGAGCACTTTTAAAAAAGGAAATTTGAGTTCCGTCATTCACAGGATTGCCAAATCCTACAAGCAAAACATTTTTTAATTTGTAAAAGTCAACGGCAGACACTGCTGTTTTTTTGACCACGCCCCTTTCAACCGATTGCCCAATTGCACAGCCTTAAGAGCGTGCATCTCATGAATGCTGGGTCTTGTTTTCTGAGAATCTACTGCCCCTACTGGTAACTAGTTTGCCATGCAGCAATACAAATATACCAATAGCAGTACTTCGTCTGGTTAGTCACATTGGACTGCAATTACCTTGAGCACTACTGTGGGAACATTGTGTGATAAAAGCCATGCACAGGGGTTGTGTGTACCATTCCTCTTGATTAGCACGCTGTGTGCAGGACCTGAGCGCTGTCCCGGCGATAACGAGCGCCTTGTGTCTTATGTCTGTCATTTCCTCAGCATCCTCATCAACCCGGGCAACCACGTCAAGATGCAGGAAGGAACGCTGGGATTTTTTATCGCCAGCGACGCAAAAGAAGTGAAAAGGTGAAGTGATGCCGGCATCGCGA
Source organism: Oostethus manadensis (assembly GCA_024372805.1). Lineage (NCBI taxonomy): Eukaryota > Metazoa > Chordata > Actinopteri > Syngnathiformes > Syngnathidae > Oostethus > Oostethus manadensis. Next base: position 1,389,425 of record QODF01000065.1, on the reverse strand, counting down.
CCCTTCACTTCCCCGCCAGCGCACTCATCTTGCGCGGTGGTCTTTTCAGAGCTTTTTTCTACTGCAAAGCTTGTCACGACGACATCACCGACCCCAAGCGGATCAAGAAGTGCGGCTGCAAACGACGTGAGTAGCCCCGACCTCTGACCTTGTGTCGTGGTGCCTCCCCGCCCTCCTTCCCTTCCTCTCAATCCCGAACCTTCCAGTGCATCCCCCTTATCCGGAAAACGCTCCGATTGCTCCCAAATACTGTGGCACCGTGTGTGTTTTCCCGCTAGATACAAAGATTGCGTGGTAAATTCTGCTTTTGTCCACTTTGGAAAGACTTAGTTGCTGTCATCTTGGAGTTATTACAGTCATCAAAGTCTAAAAGTTGGCGTCTGAGTCAGCTAGAAACTTACTTAGACAAAAATGAACAGTCATAGATATAAAAGATATAATATATAAATAGATATAAATTCATAGCACAAAAACAAACATGTAGGACTGTTTATTTACCTAAACCACAAAGATTTTTTTAAACTTTTGATGTTCTTTTTTTTCACTTTAGATAATTAATAATAATCTTTTACCACCAATTGTTATTATTTGTTATTTTATTTGATTTTTTATAACTTCATTTTTTGATATAATTACAAATGATTCGTTACTATAAATAACCTAATTTTTCTACTGATGATAACTGGAGTTTTTAACCTTTAATTTTTTTTTTTTTACAATTTTTCAGCTTTTGATAACATACTGTTTGACTTTTTTCAATGTTTTCTACAATTTCACAGCTTTCCATAACTTTGTTTCTTTTTCTTAACTATTGCTAACTTCATGTAATAATGATTGTTAATTTAAAAAATATTTGAAACCTGGAATAACCCAATTTTTCCACCTTTTTTCCCAGATTTGCAACTTTTCATAACTTCATTTTCAATTGTATTTATTTTTGATAAGTTTCTATTTTAAGTTTGATATTTTTAAAAAAGTTTTTAACTTTTGATAACTTAAACAACAATGTAAAGTTGGTGAGAACGTACAAAAAAGGAAAGTTTAGCTCCCTTGCAGCACACGGTCACGTGTTAACACGTTTTCATAATTCCCGCTTACGGCAGCAGCAACAGAACCGATGTTGTAATAGCACAAAGGAGCATTCATAGCACCGGCAGCTGAACAGCAAGACTTCATGCAGAGTAAATAAATGCTGCAAAAGTGTTTTAACCATACAGAGGAACCCTGTGAAGATAAAAGATATTTAAAAATGTAAAAGATATTTAGAATATCAAGGCCGAGAAGCACTCAAGGCACTTTTGTAGGGTAGGGTGACCACACACCAAAAACAAAAACAAGAGAAATCCTAGGTACCTGCAAAAAAAGCATGTAGTGCAACCCCAGCGGATTTCCATTCAAAATTCAAAGCCGCACACTCCCCAACTCCTTTCCTTCCACGCTTCATTTCGAGGAAACCCGAGCAATAAATCTGCTGTTTTTCTCCCATTTTTTGTTCTCTTCTGTTGTTGTTTTTTTCCCCCTTCCTCGTTCTTTATGACCAGTGACACACTTTTTGATGTATTTCCTCCCCTGCTGCCATTGGAACATAATTTAAACCACTCGCTGCTAGTGATTTATTGTGAGTAAAAAGACAACAAATATGGCTGTCCTACTATCCAAAGTGCAAGTGTTTTGTTTTCCCCCCTTCCTCGCTCTCTCCCCCTCTACTGTTGAGCAAAGTAGCGCACTATCATGTTATCGATGTTGCATGTTTACCAGCTGTAGCTTCTGCATCCCACTCCTCGCCTCTCATTTCTACACACTGCGCTCAGGCCAGACTGAGCCAGAACCGGAAGCAAGCCTTCTCATCACTGGTCCATTCCGGTTCCCCCGGTGCTCTGACTAGGCTTACCGCCCCCCACAGCCCCCCACCCACCACCACCACCCCACCGCACACACGATAACCCCCCTTACAGCCAGGCGCTCCGGGCAAGTGCTGAATAAATGCGGAAGTGTAATCACAGATTCAGGCGGGATAACAGCGGAGGAAGTTTTGTGCCAAGACACAATCAAAACGATCCGGGCCCCCCCCCGTGTGATCTCACAAAACCCGCGCCCCCTACCCTGCTAAGCTCCCCTTCCCCCGTCCAAAGTCGGTCTCGGGGTCTCAGAGCTCATCAGGTTCCTCTCAGAACCTTTTTCTCTCTTCTGGACGCACGGTCTCATCGTCATAGCAGCGCGTGGCCACCAGATGGTGCTGTGGTGCCAGAGTCCTGTTCCGTGAGAGGAACTCAACCTCCCCCATCCCACCTGAAACCTCTCCAGCAAAGAAGCAAGTGATACATTTGTATGTACTATAGTCGCTATTCTTTGCGTAAACGTTGGGCCGGGCTGCTTACACATCTGTGAGGCTAATCTCATGACATCTCGTATACTTCAGAACTGTTAACCGTTGAAACGCTCACGAGCCAGTGAGGAAGTGGTAACTTATTTGGCCAACACCAATCATGCGCTACTAGGAAACTCACAATGAGGTCGTTACTCAACAAAACAATCTGCCTGACGGTGTCATACTACCCATATATTCTACACTACCAATACTACGGGAAGCAATGCGAAGCAAAGCAATGCATGCTGGGAAGCACTTAACATAGTTGTTGTTCCCTGATGTCCACTGGTATTGGTAGTTGTATTGTATGTTTGTTACCTCCCCGTTGCGTGTTAAGCTGCTGTGTGATGATTTTAGGATTTCTTTCAATTATGACACTGTGATTCAGACTGCTATGTTGAGTAAATGACCTTCGTAAATGACCGGGTCCCGGGGGCAGTAGTCTCAGTAGGAAAGTCCAGCCTGGTCTTAAGCTACCTCTTCTAGCTCCACCAAGGGTACCCCAAGGTGTTCCCAGGCCAGCTGTGAGACATAGTCCCTCCAGCGTGTCCTAGGTCTTCCCCGTGGCCTTCTCCCAGCTGGGCATGCCCGAAACACCTTACCGAGGAGGCGCCCGGGAGGCATCCGGACTAGATGCCCGAGCCACCTTTTACTGGCTCCTCTCCATGTGAAGGAGCAGCGGCTCTACTCTGAGCTCCTCCCGGATGGCCGAGCTCCTCACCCTATCTCTTAGGGTGAGTCCAGCCACCCTACGGAGGAAACTCATTTCCGCCGCTTGTATCCGCCATCTCGTTCTTTCGGTCTTGACCCATAACTCGAACCAGGCTCCTGCTCTGGTTGGACAAGGACTGAATGGTTTGTAGTATCATGCCTTCAATCCCGTACTCCTGGAGCACCCCCCGCAGGACATGACAAGGGACACGGTCAAATGGGTTTTCCAAGTCCACAAAGCACATTTAGACCAGTTGGGAAAACCCCCACATACCCTCCAGTACCCTTGCAAGGGTGTAGAGCTGGTCCAGTGTTCCACGACCGGGATGAAACCCACATGGCACCACCTGTAACCGAGGTCCGGCTAACAGTCGAACAGTACCCTAAAATACATTTGTGATCCCCCTATTGTCGGAACACACCCTCCGGTCAGTCTTCTTAAAAAGAGGTACCTCCACCTCGGTCTGCCAGTCCAGAGGTACTGTTCCCAACTTCCGTGCAATGTTGAAGAGATGTTTCAGCCGAGAGAGTCCCTCAACATCCAAAGCCTTGAGGAACTCAGGGCGAAACTCGTCCACCCCCGGAGCCCAGATACCTCAGCCACGGTGATGGAGCTGTCCTCGTTTGTGTCCTCAGACTCTGCTTCCTTTACGAAAGATATGTCAGGACTTGGTACCCGCACACAGTGCCAAAACTACCAGGAACCCGGTTTAAGGACCATGGTATCCCTGTCCTTAATTGGCCAGCAAACTCGCCTGACCTCAAGCCCGTAGAAAATCGGTGTTGGGGTATTAATGAAGAAGAGCCGAAGGCCACTATCAGAGCAACCGGGGTGCCACAGACTGATGAATGTATTATTATTATTACTAATAGTGTATTATTTTAGTAATAGAGGACAATGATAACATTTAAAGTAGTGTGTGGCAGCAGTAGTTGGCTTTAGCCTACACTTATTATGGAAGCATCTGCGAGCAAATGTTTCTTAATATTTGACATTATAATATTGTGAGTATATAGTAATGATGAACAATTTATGAACCCTTCAGAAAGGAGAGATACAAACATTTAAAGACAACTAGATGCACTGGTACTGAGGGAGAAAGACAAGATCCAAATTGGAGCCTTTGCTGAAGATAGATAGATAGATGGGGTCCTCATTGGGGAACACCCCCGCTATTTGACAGGTGGTGGCAGCTGAGAGGTGAGCGTAGAAGAAGAAGCGGACGTAAATAATAAATAGGCGTAGGGCGAGGAACGTGCTTGTGAAGTCAGAAGACATTGTCGGCGTGTCTGTGTTGTGTTCTCCATTGCTCCCACTTCCCACGTCAGTAATCTTCATCGGACCATAACCTACATTGAGTGTGGTCCCAACACCCCACCTGAAAAAAAGCGCCCCCCCCAACTCTGAAGTTAAGGAATGCCAGCATGACGTGAAAGCCTTGTTGCTCTTGTCTTGCATTCCCTTCCGAAACTGCTTCATGGATGTGAACAGTTATCTTTGCACTTGCACTCCTTTTTCTGTCGCTGACACCAAAACGACTTCTCTGCATGCTTGCTCTCCAATGCATGCACACACACACACACACACACACACACACACACTTGGGACGCAGCGCTCCCTGGTCTGTCTTTCCCATTCTCTCCTCGGCCTGCCTATGACTTCATTGGGGACGCCATTGCCAAAGTGTGTGAAGGTGCCAGACTGGTTCTGAGTGGGTCGCTGTGGGTTTGCACCTAGCCAGTGAGAGAATGGGGACCGGGGACTGTTTGAGTCACAGCAATCTACAGATGCTACTCTGCGGACTTTCACTCCCGCTTCCCTCAGGGGTCAGGGCTTCACACACACACACACACACACACGAGCAAACTATGCACAGTATATTGCCGACCTTGAAGTGTGAGCTGTAGTAGGTTACAACTGAATGGGTGTCTTTTGCTTGGGTGTGACACAAGAAAACTGTTTACTTCTGGACATGCAACTTTGTGTTCAAATGTACAAAGTATGCAAATGCGGTAAAGTGTTTTTTTGTGAATACTGCATAAGAAATAACGGTCTTTTGACACTTTCTTATGTCATTTCCAGCAAAAACCTCCCTATTCAGAACAGCAACTTCATAAATTGACCTTAAAATGTGTTGATGGTAATCAACATTGTGGCGATGGTATTAGCTACTTTAAATGATAAAACAGACAGTTAGTTAAAAAAAGAGAGTTGTTTTTCAAATTTAATAATTTTGGTAAAATAAAAATAACAAATGTATTTATTTGTTTATTATTCTAAAATTATGGAAAATATTGTTTGTTTAAGAATAATAATAAAAAGTACATTCTAAGTAAAATTGTAAAAAAAAACAGTATATTGTAATTTTTAGGTAGAAAATAGTCTGCACATTTTTTTTATTTATGGGAAAATAATCTAAATATATTGCAAATACTTTGCTTTGGTAGTACTGTATTAACCCCTAGCCAAAATTTAAAAATGTCCAAAAATATTGTTTTTGCATTATAAAAGAATGAATGAATTTTAAATTTGGCAACAATATGAATATGTTTGGACTTTTTGCTCAAATGATCTAAAATGATGGCAAATAATTGATTATTATATTGCTTAGCCTAAAAATGTAAACATAAAAAAATTGTTTGAGTAAGATTATTCAAAAACAATTATAACAAAGAAATTACATTTATAAATATATAAATAAAAAATTTTTTAAATGGTCAATAGTATGAAAATTTTTGTCCGAATATCTAAAATTATGGCTTTGTATTCAATACTTTGTTTTGGAGTATCGTCCTTTAGCCAAAATGGTACATTTCAAAAAATATTTGTTATTATTACATAATAAATAAATACATGAATTAATACCTAAGTTACATTCATTTACATTTAATTTCCTCACACATTATACTCCATTCATACTTTATTAGATTTAGAAACGACCGGCCGTACAACCATTTTAGAAAGTGAAAAAAAATGTTATTTGAATAACAACATACAAATTCATGTTTACGATGCAAAAAATGAGTACGTCAATATAGTATTTAAGATTTTTTACATACAAATGTTTGTGTTTATGCGTATTGTGCTTCTTATGTCAATCCAATAAAACCAATTTCACTCCTGAAATTCAGTGGCGCCTTGGTTAACGTCATGAATCCGTTCCAGACGGACCAGCTCAAACCAAAACAGACTCTCACCAAAGCAAATAATGTAAAACCGATTCGTTCGTTCCAGACATCCGAAATTTTATAGACAGTATGTATAGTTTTACATGCAAAAGTAATTACAAATGAATGGACAACTGAATATTTCTACCAAGCTTTGTTGGAAAAAAAAACTCAAAACCAATCAAAAATGTAAAAACAAAACAAAAAAACGTATTAAACTAAATAGCGACGTTCGTTTGCAGTACACACCTCTGAAATGACGATGTCTACTCCTTAACGACTTAATAAATAATCGACTAAAATGATCTTAAACAGAGGTAAAGGTAATGACCGTAATAACGTAACACATGGAAAGATATGCACACTGACGTAACTTTTGTTTCCTCAAACGATAAAATCAACAGATCAGGGCAGACAAGTGGAGGTTGTACTGCAGGAGATCATCCACCTTCTTGCAGCAAATCTCCCAAATCTTGTCTCTCTTAATTCACAGCATAGGGCACTCATATAAGAAAGTAATCAGATTAGGGCAGACAAATGGAGGTTCTACTGCAGGAGATCGTCCACCTTCTTGCAGCAGAGCTCCAAAATCTTGTCTCTTTTAATGCACAGCATAGGGCACTCATATAAGAAAATAATCAGATTAGGGCAGACAAATGGAGGTTCTACTGCAGAAGATCATCCACCTTCTTGCAGCAAATCTCCAAAATCTTGTCTCTTTTAATTCACAGCATAGGACACTCATATAAGAAAATAATCAGATTAGGGCAGACAAATGGAGGTTCTACTGCAGAAGATCATCCACCTTCTTGCAGCAGAGCTCCAAAATCTTGTCTCTTTTAATGCACAGCGTAAGACACTTGACCAAGAGTGGTGGTGTTGCTAGAGCACAGCCCCTCTCTGGCAACAGGTCCACATAGCTCTTGGCGATCCAGCACGTGCTATCCAAGCTAATCATTATTACCGTCAACACTAATACCCATTATACTTATCAATCAAAAATTTTTGTACGCATAAAAATTATATATACTGTAGAGTCAATCCAATAATTAGCTATAACGCCTGATCGATATGTCGCAGTTTGATCTTCTTCCCACTCCTTTTCGAGCCCAATTGTTCTCTCTGTCTACGTGTGTGTATTGGTTTTCTTCTGTTCTGTGTATTTTGCGTGGCGCGAAATAAAGAATGAATCAATCGCTCAATCTGTAAAATTGGCACCCAAATCGGGACCCATCGCCTTTCTCTTTTGTGCGGCCCTTTTGTGTGTTTGTTACGTCGCGTATCTCTCCGGCCCACAATGCATCGCGCTTTCACGAGGTTTGGCCCTGGCCGCGTGATCCAAGATGGCGGCGTAAACAAACCGGACGCTTAACAGGCCGAGGCCGAATTTGGGTTGGTAACCGCAAAGTGTGCTAACCGGGGCGAACGTTAACCAAGGTACCACGGTATCAAAATGTAATCCTTGCTCCGAACGCCCGTCGGTTTGTTGATGAAAACGATGAAATGAAACGTTTGCACACGAGCGGAGATGATTTGGAACAGGCGGCACATGCAGACAGACTCACAAAGCACACGGAAGCTTCCCTCGGGGAGTGGGTAGCAGTGAAAGCCCACATGCGTAAACCCGACACGCCAAAGACAAAGAAAGAGAGCATGAAGTCCAGCCGCTAGAGTAGTGCCGAGCCTTGGGAGCTGCTGCATGATGGGATGGATACAGGTACGTCTTCTGCTCTTTTTAGCCCCGCCGGTTGGAGGATGAACCAAAAACAACAACAAAAAAACATTGTTTGAGGTTTGCTGCTGAAGACATTGCTCACGCCTCTCCCCCCCCACCCCCTTGAATGCCTCCCCCAATCCCTGTCCCCCCTTTCTCCTCACCCCTCTTCCCTTGACTGTTATGGTTTTTGCCTCTTTGACCTGTTTGGGCCGCAGCACGCAGCTTGACCCCTTGGGAAGGAAACAAAACAAAGTTTGCGTTTGTTGACGTCAGACGCCCAAATTGACTTTTCTCAACACGGGGGGCTCAAGTCTGCCGCTGCAGGCCTGCAGATTCTGATCAAGTTCCCCCCCCACACCCCTTGGATGAATATTTCTCCTTTTGCCATTAACCTGCTGCTTTTCCTCTCCTCTCATCCTGACACGTGACTGTAGCCAAGATGTCCGTCTACAAACGAATGAAACTGGCATGTTGTTTTGATTGCGGCCGTTCAGCGCGAGACTGCTCTTGCATGTCAGGCAGTGTACATAGTAACATGGACAGCCTTCAGAGGGCCTACCCACTTTCCTCTGTCTCTGTTCATGATTGCGCAACCACTTTACGTGCCTGTAAGTGACGCCGCCCCGCACATGCTGTTTTACGTGTCTGTGACGTGTGTGGCCGTGACGTGTGTGCACGTGAAAACCCCGACTCTGTGTCGTCAGTCATCTGATTTGTTTTTACTGGGTTTTTTTTTTTTTTTTTACTATCTACGCATCTGTGATCTTTCAATTGCTCGCTAGCTCGCGGTCTTTCAATTGACGGTGGTCAGCTAGCGTCTACATGCAGTCGTCCCTCGTTTTTAACAGGATTCAGTGGAATGTTTTTGTGGTCGGAGCATGGAAGACCTGTTTTGACTTTCTAAATGTGTGTTTTAACGTGACTAGAGCCTAGTAGACATGAACTGAGGGATTTTCTTTTAAACTTAAGAAGTCAAAAACTTACCACTTCCACACGGAATGGGAGGAGAACTTTCCTACTCCATCATAGGGCCTCCTACTGACGGGAACACATATTACTTATTACATATTACATATTACTTGTTTTGACACATAATAGGCTCGAGAACCCCGATGTTGCGAGGGACGACTGTATCTGTTCATTTGCTATTTATGTTGGACACTGGTCTTTTTTGTTTACCTTTGCTGTGTATCTATGTTGCTAGTTAGCTTGCAGTTGCTGTATTTTAAAACAATATTTTCTGGCGATTTGCTAGTTAGCTAGCCAGCCAAAGTTGCTAGTTAGCTCGTAGCCTCTCTTTATGTAGCTTGCGTTTATGTGTTTGCTAGTTGTGTAGCTCATTAGCTTGCTCTTACTGTTTCTCCATTTTTGTTTTTCTCTGTGTATTTACGTCGCTAATTTGCAGTTGCTCTTTCCGGTCTCAAAAAATATATATTTTCCGGCGATTTAAGTGGCTGGATAGCTCTCAATGTCGCTCTACGTGGTTAGTTAGCATCTTTCTGTCTGCTTTTTACGTGGCTCGCTAGCTTGTGTTCACTCGTTCGTTGTCTTTGTTTGTCTTTGCGTCCATTTATGTTGCCAGTTATCTTGCCGTTGCTCGCTGTTTGTCTTTTAATATTGTTTAGCAATTTAGGTAGCGAGTTAGCTCGTAGTCTTACTGTATGCAGATGGCTTGCATCGATATATCTGGCTATTTATTTACAGTAGCTTGCAGTTGCTCGCTTTCTGTCATTCCTTGTTTACGTTGGAGGATTTGTGTAGCTAGTTAGCCAGCAGTCTCGCCTACGTCTACCTATGCTCTCTATTTATGTTGCTAGCTAACTAGCGTGCTATGCTGCTACTGTAGCTAGCTTGCAGTCGGGGGGATTTATGTAACTTTGTTTTTGTATTTATGTAGCTAGTGTGTTGAGTAACAGTGTTAAAATAACTTATCGTTATCATTTTTGTTTGTGTTTTTGTGTTCACTACTACTACACAGGAGGCTAAATGAGTGTGACAGTGTAATTCTATTATTCCATTTTTAAACACTGGCTAGCTAGCAGTCGCTACCCATCGTCGCTTTCTGTGACTACGTGAATTACGCTAACACGCAGTCTAGAAGTTGCTACTTAGCCTTCTATTGCTCTTTTTTCCTGCCTCGGGTTATCTTTTCTGGATATGTCTGTAGCTAGCTAAGACCTAGCCCCTCCATTTTTGTCATTCGTTATTCTGTCCCTACCGAGTTATAAAGTTAGCTAGGTCATAGGCGCTCTGCTTTTCTTGCTAGTTAGCTTGCATGCTTGTTTCTTTCTTGCTCTCAGCGTCTGTCATCGTTCTCTTGTGCTCGTTACGTTGCTAACTAACTAGCAGTCTCTGGTTATGTTGCTCGTTACTTTTTACGTGTGTACTTTGTCTGTCTCTGTGTTATTGTTTCTGGATATTTATGTCGCCAGCTAGCCAGCGTTCTGCCACATTCTTGTCGATTTGGACCATTTTAGAAGCTAGCTAGCAAAAAGTCTCTCAAACAAATCTGTCACCTCCGCATCACTCTGTTCCTTTATGTTGCTAGCTAGCTGGCTAGCTAGCCGTCGCCCTCTTCCTGTCCTGTGTCGTGAGTTTTGTCGTGTACGTGTCGTCATCGTTTGTTCCACTGATTGTCGTCGACGGTCGAGTCGTGTCGTGGCTCTGTGGTGGTGCTACCGTATCGTGCCGTTGTGTGGCTAGCTAGCGCATGCTGCATTTCCATCATGCAGTTTTGTGATGTTGTGCTGTTTAATGTGACTGTACTGGTGGTGTTAACGGTTTTTAAGGTAAGATGTCTTGTGCATACGGAGTGGACGTGTTGTTTCATTCCACAGGTTTACACTGAAAATGTAATGATTTCCTGTTTGACTATTATTTGTATTTTCTTTGCAGTTAGTTTTGCTTCCCCCCCCCCCCATGCTTTTGTTCAAAGTTCAAATGACGCCTGCATCTCAGAAGCCTCGTGATTTTTTGCGCCCGTCGACCCCGTGGTCACAGTTGGTTCCAACTGTCTATCTCCGTGTTTTAAGAAGCCCGGCCATCGTAAAGAGAACACAAGCTAAACGAGACGATGTGTCAATTAGACATGGCAGCAGTCGGCCTTAGCTATCAAAGCCCGGGCTTGAGACGCGCGGGTCTGATTTCCTACTCGGCATTCTCCCGACGTCTGTCGACTTCAGCCGAGATTAGCGTCAAACTTGCCATGATGAGGTTAGCGTGGCCTCTCGTAGTTGGGCTGGTATCCCTGGGTACCAATTACTGGCCATTACATGGTTACTGATCTCACTTCTCCCTCGAGCCCCAGCAGGATTTCAGGAAAGCCTCCCCCTTTCCCGGAGACTTCTTTCCTTCATTTTACCGCCAACTTTGTCGGAACAAAGTGAGTTTTAGTGAAGTAGTGCTTGTCAGGTCGAAGATTACTGGATTTCCTCTCGCTGTTCCCTCTTCTGTCTTTCCAGAACTAGATAAGACATCTTTATCCCTGTTGACTTCACGACTCACAGTGCATCTGGAGCGGATTTCTTCTGCTGGAATACGCGGATGACTTAACAATTAAGCGTTCATATCGTACATAGTTGCGTAGATGCCAGCCCTACCGATTTTGTTCAGGAGGCTCCTAGAAAATTTGTACAACACATCCATAGATCCAAAACAAAACCTTGCTGGGATACCGATAATTGCTGCTCTGGAGCGAGGCCTGGGAGGCTCCCGGAAAATACATACAACTCCTGAAATCTGTAGACCCGATTCCATTTCCATTTGCTGCGTTACTGATTGTAGATGCAGTTCCTGGGCAAAGTTGCAGAGATGCCAACACTGCGCATTTCAGCAGGAGGCTTCCGGACCAACCCCCCAAAGTTTTGGGTATCTACAGGTTAACCTGCTGATATCTAACTGCTTGCTGGAATGTTTGAGGTGTGTTGGTAGATACCGTACATGGGAGAAGTTCCAAAGAAGCCAACCCTACCAATTTTGTCCAGGAAGCTCCTAGAAAATTTGTACAACAAATCCATAGATCCAAAACAAAACCTTGCTGGGATACCGATAATTGCTACTCTGGAGGGAGACCTGTGAGACTCCCAGAAAATACATACAACTCCCAAAATCTGTAGACCCGATTCCATTTCCATTTGCTGCGGTACTGATTGTAGATGCAGTAGTTGGGCAAAGTTGCAGAGATGCCAACACTTCGTATTTTAGCAGGTTGAACTGATGATATCTAACTCCTTGCTGGCACATTTGAGGTGTGTTGGTAGATACTGTACATGGGAGAACACTTGATTTCCCCTGGAAGGGCCATAGGCAGTCGTATGGAACTATTAGATACTTTAGCTGTGATACTGAAAGCTGCATGGTGGTACAGTTTAGGAGCAGTTTTGCATGGGCGGAGTTACAAATATGCCAACCAGGGAGCCTCTGGAAAAAATCCAAGAAAAGTAGTACAACTCCTGAATTACGGGAATCGGAAAGTTTCATAGAAACCTTTGCTGAAATATTGATAAGTGTTTTGTTGGTACTCGTGGGCATCCACAGATTCTGTAGATTTTTGCTTGCTATAACACAAACGACTGCTTGTACTGTAAGTACTACTTGTAGGAGAAGTTGCATAAATGCCAACCTTTCTGATTTTTGCCAGCAGACTCCTGGAAAATTTGAAACATACAACAGTGGATCCTAAAGTTACTTGTACCTGGGATACTGATAACTGTTTGCAGGCACACTTGAGGTGTATTTGCAGACAGGCGAGCAACGTTTTAATGATGCTAACTCTCTCGATTTCCCTTAGAGCAGGGGTAGGGAACCTGTGGCTCGGGAGCCAGATGTGGCTCTTTTGGTGGTCACATATGGCTCGCAGGCATTTCTTAACACCATAACGTTTATTTATTTTAATTAAAAAAAAAATGTAACATCTCTTGCTTACAAGAGGGGTGTTCAAGTGATTTACTGACCCGTGATACGTTGTAAAAATACAATTTAACAAAAAACTTTAAGGAAACAGCAAAAAGGGAAAAATCAGCAGTAATTTTATGAAAAAATTAAGTCAAAATTTTAGGAAATTTTTTTTTAATCTAACCAAAAAAGTTGAAATTTTTGGAAAATTAGGTTCCGGAAATGGTTATATTATTGAGGGAGTAACGTCAAAATATTACAGGAATAATAACCAGAAAAGTAAAAAAAAACAGGGAAAATAGATAAAGAAAACAGCAGAAATTGAAAAAACAAATAGCTGTAATTTCGTGAGTAGAAAATCAAAATATTAAGAGAAAACAGTCACAATTTTACAAGAATAAACTTGTAACGTTATAAGTAAGAATAATGTCATTTTAGTAGTTATTTTTTATTATTTTTTTAATGTTGTTATATTATGGGAAACAAACAAAACAATATACAATTGTAATTTTGGGAATGTTAGGTTGGGAGCAAAATAATACAGGAATAAAGTTAAAATATTGTGGGAATAAAGTCATAATATTACAACTAAATATATAATTTTTGTTTTATAATGTATAATGACTGGAGTCACAGTTTTAAAAAAACATTCAAAATATAAAACCCTCCCAGCAATTTAATCCATCCAACTCAGAGACTTATTATCTTCCAAAGTTGTCGATCTTGCTTAAAAATGCAAGCTTTTAGTTGTAATCACTGTTAAAAAATTATCATATGGCTCGAGCGGTAATACATCTGAAAATGGTTTGACTTTCATGGCTCTCTTATCCCAAAAGGTTCCCGACCCCTGCCTTAGAGGCTCTTGAAAAATGAGTACCACACATAGACCCTGTCAGATTCTCTACCTGGACTACCGATACGGTAACTTTTGGTGGCTCTTTTTATGCTCATTTATAGATACAGCAAGCAGCAAAATTGCAAAAGTGTCAACGCTCATGATGTTTCTCGGAGGCTCCCAGAAAATGAGTACAACTGCGGGCATTACGGGCACCTTATACCGTACCCCCTGTTTTTCCCAGAAGTTGTGTCACCACTTTGTCGTATCTACAGGTTGAACTGCTGATATCTAACTCTTTGCTGGCACTTTTGAGGTTTGTTGGTAGATACTGTACATGGGAGAATTTGCAAAGAAGCCAACACTTGATTTCCCCTGGAAGGACCGTAGCCAGTCGTATGGAACCCTTAGATACTTTAGCTGTGATACTAAGAGCTGCATGGTGGTACTGATGAGGAGCAGTTTTGCATGGGCAGAGTTACAAACATGCCAACCAGGAGCCTCTGGAAAAAATCCAAAAAAAAGTAGTACAACTCCTGAATTACGGGAACCGGAATCAGATAGCAAAATTGCAAAAGTGTCAACGCTCATGATATTTCTCAGAGGCTCCCAGAAAACGAGTACAACTGCGGGCATTACGGGCATCTTATACCGTACCCCCTGATTTTCCCAGAAGTTGTGTCACCGCTTTATTGTAGTTTCAGGTCTGGTTGGTGAACTGAGCTTCATGTCTTGAGAAATGTTTACGACATGTGTGGAGATGATATCACAAACAGTCAGTTAAAGCTGAATGAGCAACTCGCATGGTTTTCAGGGACGCTAGTCTGTAACCTTTCATCGGATCGCCCTCGCTCGCTCTGTACATCTGCATCTCATTGCTGGAGACCGTATCTTTCCTGACACAGAAATTATGTTCTCATTTTCCCGGCCCTGCTGGTCCTGTCACCATACTTGCCCTGACAGCTGCTGTCCACCGGGCAGACTCGGTCCCAACCCAATCCCCCTTTCCTAACCCTGTGTCCTGTGCTGCCTCGCTATGTCCTAGATGCTAGCCAGTTAGTGTGCCGCCTTGGCGACACGGGCAAATTGCTAGAGACAGATGCCAGGGCTACTGTGGGTCGCTGTTTGAGGATCTGTGTCACCGTCCAGCCTTGGGCCCTCATTGTGACCTTTAGTGAGGGAAGAGACTCTGAGTAGGGAGTGTCAGCACTGCCGGGTCGAGTTAAAGCGCCTCACGCTGCTGGGGAATCATCTTGGTTTAGTGCCTGCTGAGTCAATGTCGCAAATCATGGGCTGGAAATTCATAGAAACATCAGAACTCAAAGTAAACATCGATAGGGGAATGTTATTATACACTCAAACACAGAGATCCAAGGCCAGAACAGAAGCCGCAACCTGGGAAAAAGGGTAAATAATCCAGATTTGTCTTTTTACAAGTAGTAGGGATGGGAATATTGATTGATAGGAATCCTGCTGATTGTGGGGAATTAATCGCAGATTGATGTAAAATGGAATGCGATGCTCGGCTTCAACCAGCACAGGACTCTGTTGATTCCTTTCCAGTTCTTTTGCGGTTTAAACATATTTTCTTGGGCATTTGTAGGACTCCAAAATTCAAATAAAATAAAATGTTGAATTGGATTTAATAATAAATACTTATCCGTCCATCTGCGAGGTTGGGTTGCGGGGGCAGCAGCCTTGGCAAGGAACCCCAGACTTCTCTCTCCCCGGCTGCTTTGTCCAGTTCCTCCCAACCGATCCTGTGGTGTTCCCAGGCCAGTTGGGAGACGTAGTCTCTCCAACGAGCCCCGGGTCTTTCCTGAGCACTCCTATCAGTCTCCTATCAGGCATCCTGGCCAGATGCCCGAGCCACCTCATACGGGTCCTCTCAATGCGGGGGAGCTAAATATGCTACCCGGAGTTTCTCCAGCGCTTCCAATACTTCTCACGTAACCTTGAAGGCAGAGGAAGCTCATTCCGTCCACTAGCAATAACATAACATTATTATATATTCAATGTAATAATTGATATGTGATATTTCGGAACATTTTCTTTTTATTCAATAAATCTCTACCTTATAGTCACTTATATGTAAAACTGTTCAATCTCCTTTGTCTCGGTGGGTGGAGGCGGGGTCCCCGGCTTACACACACAGTGCAGAAGAGTAGTGGAAATGCAATTAGTAGATCTTTTCAAAGGTAAATGTGCGTATTGTCTCGTGACACCCACACCGTTAGCTGTAATGTCATTTTGGTGTTGTTTTTTTGAAAGAGTAACAATTAGTTGAGTGTTTGTTGTAACACCCGGCGCAGCATTCGCTGTCCGTCTCGCATTCTGCAGAAATCAAAACGACGCTTGACGTTTCATTTCTTGCACTTTGCCGTAAAGCGCGGCGAACAGATTATTTCACGTCCCCCTACTTCGTGCCACATTTCACCCCTCCCCTTGTCGCCCCCCCACCCGTTCATCCACTGTATGGATCGTTTATGCTGGTGTGTGTGTGTGTGCTTTGTTCTTTCATCACTTCACGCCCATTCCACACTCTTATATTGATGTCTCAATTTCCTAATGTGTGTTTCACGACCTTTCTCCCCCCCGACCCCATCCCCCGTGTGACCTGCCACTTGTCTTTGCATTCTCCTCAGCCAAATATAAGTATAACGGATATGTCAGATCACGTAAGTGCGCTTCTCTGTCCTTCCCCGTTATGCTCTCGCTCTGCAGACCCTGTGTTTTGATTGTTTTTATTGTTTTAAACGTAACCAGAGTGGTGGTGATGGTTTCCTTCAGCTTCCGCTCCCTTGTCTGGTCTTCCTCCAGCATGTCTTGTGTCGTCAAACATCCCGTGAGAGTTAACTCCAACAGTGTTGCCATCAGTTGAGCGCCCAAACACTGTTATGTCCGACTTAACTATCATGCTATGTTTTTGACATGTGTTGACAGTGGATTGCAAATTTAGAGGTTGCAAAAGCAAAACAACAACAAAAAATCTTTTTGCAAGCTTTGTGTTTTGATAGCAACAGCACCTTGTCGTTCCATAAACCATTCTTTTTGTATTGTGCTGCATCTAGCAGCAGATGGCGCTACAACCCCAGGGAACAGTGGAAGCCAAAAAGAGACTGGCGTTCGATTCAAAGCTGATTGCAATTTAGGTAAATGCCAATGTAGTTTTGACATGCTATTTTCAAGTGCTCATTTAAGTTGACATATTTGCTTTACTAAGCATATTGATATTGTTTATTCAGCAAGGCTAAAAAAGGAGCTGCTGGAGTGTAACTTTTTTTGATTTTTTTTGTTTACGTTTAACCGTAAAAACACGACACTGCATGGCCGAAAGGGGATTTTCTTTTTCTTTTTGTTTTTCCTATGCAGGCGCAGTGCGGGCAGTTGTAGGAAAGCTTGCACGTGCAGCAAACGCAACAAAGACAAAAGCCAGCTTGGCTCACATGTAAAAGCAAACATTTTCCCCTCCATACTCCCTGCTGCGCCTCTTCGTCCAACAGCCACGGCCATCCGAGAAGGGCTCGTATGCGTCGTGTGATTAGCATTTCAGGAAGGGACAGTTGCCGTCTGGGTTGTTCAGAAAGCACAGTGGGGCTGCCAGGGCGGCTGAGCGCGCTCTAATGCCGCATGTTGTTTGACAAGGGCCAGATGAATCCAGGAGCTATCCGCGGCGTCCCGTAAATCAAGGAGGCAGCTGACTGCTGGGATAAACGTCTGTTTATCGCCCGGGGGCCACCCGAGCGTGCTCTGTCCTCCAAAGGACCAACCCAACCAGCCTCCCTGCGCCGCATGGAGGCCTCCTCTCCCCTTCTGCGTCACGCAAACAGCCTTCTTATGCCGTCGTGTTTGCTAGTTCTGCTGGGACTCAAACAGGATCAGCCGATGATCCGAGCCCTGGTGTGCAGCAAGCAAGTGGAACGAGACCACTTGAGTGCAAATTCAAGTAAAGTTCGGTTCTATTCTACATGGGCCTACGACAGGGAGCGATGTTAGAATACAACGTACTGCTTATAAGGCTGCAACTAACTATGTATTATTTTCGTAGTCGATTAATCTGATACTTGGTGTTTAGATTAAACGGAGTAATCGGTTAGGGGTGTCCAGCGAGGGGCCACATATTTTGGAAGGCAACACGTACGCTGTTCCTATCATACCAACTTTAAGTCTCTGTTCATTTCTCTTTGTCTCATAATACTATTTTATAATATTATAATATAATATTTTTTTTATTGTGACAATATAATTGTAAATTTTCCCCAACTTAATTTTCTAAAAACATACTTTTTGGTTTGTTTCTTGTAAAGCTAGGAATTTTTTTAATACAACATATTTTTTTCTTTGTTATTTCAACTCTGTGCTACTAAAATTACAATTTTACCATCACAACATTACAAGTTTATTCTCATAAAATTGTGATTTTTTTCTTTCTTAATTCTTGTAAAATGTCTGCTGTTTTTTTCCCCAACAATTGCAACTTTCTTTTTGTAACTTTCTTTCCTTGAAATTATGACTTGTAATATTATAACATTTCTTCCCACAACCTCTCCAAAAATGTTATTCGTTTGTCTCTCACATATACTCATAAACTCTCTCATAATAATAATAATATTTTTACTTTTTCAACAACCTTTTTAAAAAAAAAATCCATTAAAAATGACATATTTTGTGTTTAATATTTTAACATGATGCTTTTTTTTCCTCATAATATTGTATAATAATGTTATTCTTGTAAAATTAACCACTTTTTAAGTTAAATTATTTTTTTCCTCTTAATATTTTAACTTTATTTTTGTGAAATTACTGCAGATTGTACTATTTTTGCTAATTATTTGTACAATGTGTCATGGACAGCCCCCGGGCCACACTTTGGACACCCTGGAGGAGTGGTGTTTAGAGAGATTTTCTGCTTGTAGCTATGACTTAATCCCCATAATATAATACAATAACCTTTTCCAAACTTAATTTTCCAAAAAATACAACATTTTTTTATTCTCATAGTATTACGACTTTAATCTTTCAAGTCTATGCTATATGCTGCATTTTCCATTTTTATTTCGACTTTCTGCTTGTAACTTTTTTCCTGTAATTTATGACTTCATTTCCACGGTATTTAAACTTTATTTTCGTAATTTTTCCAACCAAAAAAAACCCAGTCTATCCAAATGTTTTACATTTTTTGTACTAAAATTATGTAGTTATTTTTCGTCACTTTAAGACATTTCCTTATTTTAAGACATTATTCTTGTAAAATTATTATTTTTTCCCTAATATTTTCACTTTATTCTTGTAAAATTACTGCTGATTTTTCCATTTTTGGTGCTGTTAATGTGTTTTTTTTTTAAATGAAATTACATTTTTAAAAAGTGTCAACAAAAAAAACAGCCATGGGCCGCAAATGCCTGCAGGGCTGCGCTTTGGACACCCCTTCCCCAAAATCTTATTGACCCAAACACAAATGGTTACTGGGTTGGTCCGCAGCAGTGACTGGTCGGCTGTCATGGATAATAAAGGAAATGTAAAAATACTGACTTTTAAGAGACTGAAAGAACGAGCCAAGAATATACAGGAGTTGTCGATTAATTGGGTAATCGATTAATCATTGATTAATTGTTGCAGCTCTACCAATATGGAGGAGAAAATCCTTTATTGTAGAAGTCTTTTGTGAAATCTAAGTTAGGAAATATAACAAGGTAAAAAAAACAAGCAGACGCTCTTTATGGTTTGGAATGTTGGAAGTCGGAGCCCAATCAAGTCCCTACTAGATGTGCTCTTTATTGCACAGCCTTTGGTCCCATGACCAAGATACCGCTGTGAACGCTAAATGAACCGCTACAAAGTGCACCCCAAGTGTCTTTTTACATTTTTGTCCCTGGCCAGAGTACCGCAAGTGTGAACGCAGCCTTAATCCGAAGTGAACCCTCCCCGATGTTTAATGACTACAGAGTCACATCATAAATTATTAGCTCCATTTGTTGCAATGCAAGCACGGGTACAGCGCTGCACGTTCTGCTTGAAATGACAAAAACATCTGAAGGGATTTGACTGGCTTAAGCCGAGCCGGCGTCTCTCGCTTTGTTCCACCGCAAAGTGAAGAAGTGGAGGGGCCCTCTAATTAATTCATGTTTGTCACGAATGCAAAGTAAATGTCGTCGCTTAGACGTGAAGTAACAGTGGAAGCAAAAAAAAAAGATCTGGCTTTTATGCTATGCTTATTTTAGCTTTTAGAGCGTATCATAAGTGAAACGCAGCGGCACTTTTTGATTCTGATGCAGTACAAGAGCCTTGTCATGTATTTCAACTGTCTCTTTACTTGTTATTGCAAACAATATGCTTAAATCAGTCAATAATGCAAATGTTGTTCCTTTCCTAATTGCTTATCTAAGAGCAGCTTTTCCTCACACTTTGTCTTCTTCATTGTTTGACAGTAACGGATGACGTTAGACCGTCTTTTCAAAACCGCTCCGTTAAAACCAGCGGATGCACCTCCATCACCCCAAACGCTTTCTTGCCCAACGCCCTGCAAGGCAACCAGGAGGCCTCGGTTAAGCCAGGCGCCGTCCACATCCCCCTCGTTAATAACCGTAAAGGAAGCCTGCTTCCCACGGGGCCGGGCGCTGCGGCTCACCATTCCAAACTGCGCCTCAGTATCTCGGTCCCAGAAGACGCCAGATCCTTGGCTGAGAGTCGACTGAACCGGGCCCGCAGTCTGCCGGTGAAATACCGCTACCACCCCAGTAATGCCATGCTGCACAGTCAAAGTAGCCACCGTAGGTTGGCCCCTTAGCGGGATGCATCAGTCAGTAGCCTGCCCGTGCTGTTTGCTGCATGATGGTTCACTCTGCTCCGCTTGTTGTCCTCGCTTCTTTGCACCGATTTGCCTGCTAGCGCAGTGGTTGCTGCTGTCTTAGCCCCCATCAGGCTGAGGGGTCGTGAGTAGCCCGTAGCTTGGAGGAGACTTAGCTTGGGCTGCGGAAATACTCTAGATGCCATCTTTGGTATGTACTAGGAATGGGCAATGAATACATTTTCTTGATTATTTCTTGAAGAAAATATAAACGCCCACCAAGCGCCGTAGTCCCCCCCCCACACACATTTATTTGGACAAGCTGTAGGAAACTTGTTCTGCATTTTTTTCAAGTGCTCTGACCATTTCTTTGTTATATTCTACTTTATGCACAAATGCCGAAAATATCATATCGTATCTTGCGATGCTAAAGAATCCTTTAAAAAAGAATCCTGATCTGTATCCTGACTGTGATCCGGATCACCCCCAAAATGTAGTTATGTCTTCTAAATCCCATTTCCGACAACTCGGAAATTCGGAAATTCGCCTCTTCAATTTTGAACACAAACAGACACAAATACTTGGTGGAGGTAACCGATTAATATTAATTAGTTAAAAATAAAGAAGTACATTGTCAGTAGGTTTTTTAATGTTTAAATGATTTAAATAAACTAAATATTTTCAAATGAACACACACAAAAATCTTGACTTAAAAGTATATCTCAATGAATGCTAATTAATATGGATAATTTTATAAATGTATTGTATTTGTTGTAAGGCATTTTTAGCAGTGAACTATCAATAATAAATTATATTGCAACAAAATACAGCTTAAAAAAAACTTGCTAATGAAAACAATTGTCAATTATTTTGAGTGAGATGTGAGACACTTTTTTTCATCAGCTCAACTCAGTGGTAATTCCACACCGTATCAAACTTTCTTAAGATTTGTCAGATCAAAACCCAATCGCTGAAGACTTCAAAACATGTGATGATACCTTCTATTTCTGAAATGCATGACTTTCTGTTTCATGCAATTATTTTAGACATAAATGATTAGAAATTATTATATGATAGACCACGCCAGGAAACCCCTCCCGCTATACACTCCGGTTCCTCCGACCTCCGTAGCGGCACACTGGCCCCTTTCAACGTGTCCGGATATAGTGCACTTTTCTGGGCCACAGCAGTTGGCTCCCTCCCCTCTATACTCTGGTTCTCCCGGTAGTAGTGATGTCATCATATTACACTGTCCTACTTACCTCCAGGTGTGAAAACCAAATAAGTAACTAAAATCCTGTAAATTTTAAAAAGTGGATATAAAAAAGTTGATCTTGAGAAGCGGAAAGTTATCGTTTTGATTTTTTTTAAAAAGATATTGTGCATCTCTAAAATATACCGTATGTAGTATACCACTTCAGTATTTACAAATAAGCTTTTTGTTCAAAAGGATCCTGCCCATCCTTAGTACCTACTTTTGGTTGATATACTGAATTTTAGTGTGTTCCAGTGCACTAAGTCTAAATGATAACGCGACCTGATCGTGTTGGGTTTTGTGGAAAGTTGCTGTGATGTTAGACGCTTTGAGAAGACACAAAATAAGACATCGATCAGACTACCTGGACTTGTTTTGTGTACTCTGACTTGCACTAATATCACGGAGTGTTACGCATTTCTAACCCAAGGACTAATACGGGTTGGCAGTGTGAAACTCCGATAGTCGGGAAGCGCAGACTAGAGTCAAGCTTTCGACTTTCCAGCCAGACCGGGAAAGTCTTGCCAAGTGCTTACGACCAAAAGTGACAACCACACCCCCACCCTCAACCCCGCCCTCCTTGCCAAAATGGAATATTTAATCTTGCAAGGATCATTAATTTGGAAGCTAGTCCTGACCTTCGTCTGCTGGAGGGTTGTTTGTCCTTACTAGCCGCTTCTGACATGTCTAGCCCGCTAATTCATCCCGCGTGTGTTGGTGTGTTCTCTTGGCATGGAGGTAGACCAGTAGAAGAGCCATCCTGTGCTATACAGCTGGGATAATGGGCCCGGGCTTCGGATAGTCAAGAATCTCAAAAGAAAAGATCCATTAAGATCCATTTCCATAACCTCTAGATACTGTATCTCATTGTCATTGCTTTCGCTGGCGTCCCACCGACAATGACAGTCCCTCCCATCACACGGCAATTAATGGCGTTAGGTAGGCACGGTCACGCTGATGCAGACTGCTAGAGGTCCAAAAACGTCACCTGCTGCGCAACTCACCAGGTGTACAAACTGTAGCAGTAGCGCAAAAATCTGAAGGCCCTCGACTTCACCTTTCAGGTCATCAATTGGTTTTTCTCCTGCCTTTAAGTTCTTTACTAATAATCTTATCTTGGCGCTATTAATTTATTTGGATTAATTTCTGTTCATTTTGTTGGTGTTGTTGTTGTGTTTGCTTTGTTTGACGAGTCACTGACTTATTTCCATGTCAGGTCCAGCTCACGCTGCCACCCCCCCCCCCCCAGCCCCAAACCCCAAACCCGCCCCCCAACCCCGTGCCTCCAACCCTGACACTTTGTGCGTGTGTTTGCAGTCGAAGACGAGCATCCGTCCACGCTCTCGCCCAAAAAAAAGCAACGCAACGGAGGGATGCGGAACTCGCCCAACTGCTCGCCCAAAATGATGAGGTAAGTGCCTCCAAACAGGGATGGGGTGAGTTGGGGGCGGAGGGTGAATCTAGACAGGAGACGCTTCAAGGTAGCCTCGATGGGCGGTGTTGGCTGTTTAGGATGCCAGGCTGTCAGCTGTTAATGACAGAGCTGAAATAATATTCTCCTCGCGAAAAGACGCCAGCGAGGAGCACCACCCCCCACCACCCCCACCCCTCCCAATAATTCTTGGCTGCCTTTAAAGTCCCAGCTGTCACCTCATCCGGTCGGGTCCGCATGTACTCCTTAAACAATGCTGACACTAATGACACGGGCGCCCAATCAGAAGGACCTGCATAGTTACTTTGCCCCCGGGCTACCTCTCTATTGTGAGAACCCCTGCAAGCACCGGTGCCGGTACTTAGCGGGCCATATGCGAGCTGTATCGCCACAATCAAAAATGAATTCAAATATTACCCTCCTTTTATCCTGGCCTCCGCTATTAAATTGCTCTTAATTGGTTTTGACAAATCAAAGGAGGGTAAGGTTTTAACATGACTTTTAGGAAAAGTACATTGAAAAAATATCACAAATATGTGACAATACAGTATATTGCAAACTACTGCATTACGTGGTGTGTGTATGCTGGCGGCCCCGCCTCCACACACCGAGCTAAAGAAACCGTACGACTGACAGGAAGGGCTCACTCTGTTCGTGCCGTTGTTCCACGAAACAAACGCGCCGAGGTACTGAAACCAATGCACAGAATGAACCCTCACAGGCGGGACAAGCGACTTCATTTTTGTTTATTGCGATACGCCTGTTGGAACCCTTTAAACCGAGTGGTGGAGAAGGTGAGGCCATTATTTTGCTCCAACATGTGACACTATTTTGTAGAACAATGGTGGGCCCGCAAAGCTTCTTATTCTGGCCCAAATTCATTTTTTATAAACCTTTAACATGGAAACCGGCAACAACACTTGCAGTATCGTGGCCTGCTTGAGTTTCCGAAAATAGTTCCGTGCAATCTGTAGACACATGCCACACATAGTGACCTACCTACTGCAGCCTGTGGTGGGCCTGCCACAAGGCATGCTGGGTAGCTTGTGGTACTCTTTCTCCCAACATGTTTGCTCTCTTCATTGCATATTTGCGTGATTGCAAAATATGTAAACAAGGATCCGTTATGGATATCCTGTGTCTCATTGTTCATAGTTGATACTGTTGTTGCTGCGGGACTACCCAGCATGCCTTGCGGGCGTTTGGAAATAACAGTTTTAACGTTACGTGTTTAGCGCTTGGTTGTTGATTTATGGGTCGATGTGTGAATTTGATGTGTTTTGGTTTTGTTGCGCCGTGACCGAATATGTCGCGCTGTTTTATGCCACCTACCTGCAGATGGCCCCTGCGCCAGATGTAGCCCACCCCTGATGTAGCCCCTTTCAGCTAACTGAATAAAACAGCCAAAATAGTTTCAAAGAGTCAATAAAGTTCAGCAACAACTCCAAACTCAAACCAATGTATTCTTTAGGCAGCACCCCTCCCACTACGCTGGCACATCTATAGATTTTTGCCAGGCGGTCTTGCGGGCCTCCCCCTCAGTTCTCCACGAAACAATCCCTTAATAAGTGTGCACACTTGCCAAAACCATTAGGCGAACGCGGGGTGGTACCCTTCAGTTGTTTTCCGTGCCCTTGCTGCAAAAACAAGTACGCACGCTGGCAGCTTTCCAGCCAACTTTCTTCAGCTGGGCGTACATTTCTGCACTAAATCCTTTTATTGCTCTTCCTCGTTGGCTTTAAAGCCGGTCCCCTTTTGCCGTGTAATATATGACGCCGCCTCTTGGCTTTGATCTCGCAGTGATAATCATTTGCGCAAGTTTGGGAAAGGCTTCAAAGCGGAGTTAAAGTTTTCTCTGCTTTAGGGATGCCTGGCTCTTCTGCAGGCTCCTGGGTACTGCCATGACAGGTCCTCCATTATAGGTGTAGATGTTTTCTCCCAGTCTTAGCCCACAGCGCAACATCAAATTACCCATCAACCCACCACCACCTCCTCCTCTCAGCTGCCCCCGTCAACATATAACAGCATTTATATTAAACAGTTGTGCTTTACAAGGTTGGTTTTATGCACAATGAAAAGTGATTGTTTGAGGTAGCCTCAGGGATGCTTTATTCTACAAGCAAAGACCAAGGGGGGGGGGGGTTGATGCAGCAGAGAGCTAGCAAGAGAGCGAGCATCGTATGGTTTTTACAGGACTCGCCGCCTGAAGGCCTTTGTAAATAAATAATGATCAACAGATTGGCTGTGGGCTTTTGAAAAGCACGCCTTTGTCAGTTTGCATGATGGGGAAAATTTTCAAAGCGAGAGGCCGTGTTGGTAGTCTGGCAGGGGGGGGGGATCGGGGAGCGCAGCCATCCCCGCTTTGTGACTGCAGAGTTGCGCTGGAATAACTCAGCTCTGTTTGAAATACATGCTGGTGGAGAGGGAGGCGGGGAAGGAAGAGACACTGGGGGGACACTGTAAAGGAAATAGTTATATGGCTATATAAATCCCCACGTTATGAAATGCACTACTATGCTCAGCAAGGGCTGCATTCGGTGTCGGGAAACTAAACATAGTATGTTATTATTGTTTCATTTATCTGGAACATGCATACATGTGGCATACTTCATGTTAGAATTCGCAATTCCACACAGGAGTAGGATTTGCTATTGCATTAGTTCACTTCCTGTATTCAGCACGCACTGCTGACATGATTCTTGCACGTGATAAAAGCATTTGATTGTGACGTAGTTTATGTACATAGTATATTTGCACAATATACGCATTCTCTGCGTGCATTGTATAGTGTGGGTGTGTCCACAGTGGAGGCCACCACTGTTGCATTTAAGGCCCGAATCACGTTCGACACTAATAAAAGAAGCATCGAGAGAAAAAACTGCAATCATTTCATAAAAAACACAAAAAATACCACACTAAGTCATAACAATGAGAGAAGAAAGTTGTAATTTTACATGAATTAAATTGTAATATGATGTGAAATAAGGGCATCATTTTGGAAGCTTATATTTGAAATATTATGAGTTATTTAAAATTGCAAAAAAACCAACCAAACAAAGCTGCAATTTGTTGAAAAAGGAGACAAAGTCATAACAATTAGAGCAAAAACGTCAAATTTGACAATAATGAAATTGTAGTATTGTGTGGGCAAAAAAAAGCTTATTGAAATATTACAATTTATTTAAAAATTAAAAGGTATTTTTGAATTGTAACGTTAGGAGAAACAAACCAAACAAAGTTTCACAAAAAAAGGACATTAGTTCATAACAATGAGAGAAAAAATATTACAATTGTAATGTTATGTGAAAAAAGAGCATCATTGAAATATTATGGTTTATTTAAATTACAGTTAAAAATATTTTAAATTGTACTATTTTTTTAAAAAGACCATAATTGAAATTTTATCATTTATTTAAAATTACAAGTAAACAGTAATTTAAATTGTAATATTATGTTAAAAAAGAGCATAATTAAAATATCACTTATTTAAAATAAATTTTTAACTGTAATATAATGGGACACGAAAATTAGGTTGGGAAATAAATGATAAATAAATAATAACACCAATAAAGTGCCTTCATAAAAATCCTGCCTGTCAGGAATAAATCGAGTAATTTTAAATCAAGTGTATATGAAATACGGCGTATGTGATATAATATAAAAAATCTCTCGCTTACAAGGTGCGTCGTCACCACAACATCGCAAACCTTTGCGACCGACGGCACACTTACACCCGAAATCCGGGAAAGAGAAAAGAAAGTGTCAGGGCGTCATCCCATCTGGAGGGCTGACGTCCGCTGGGCGCGGCACCCCTGTGCTGGGATGACTTGTGGAAGGTTCAATCCCCAGGCAGAGGCGGAGGATGGCGGTGTGTGTGTGTGTGTGTGGCGTCTGTGACAGGCTGCCAGTCACGGCGCTGACAGCCGGGTGAAAGATAGCTGTCTCGGCACGGAGAGGAAAAGACAGGGAGCGGGAGGGAGGCGGAGGCAGGAGCCAGTCAGCCCCACTGAGGAGGCGAGCGATGCCGAGCAGATTGAAGTTGATTGGCGCAACACGCGGCTCGGAATGAAAGATTCAGGCTGAGTGTAAAAACACTAAATGCTGTCAGTGTTATTATCACCTGCGCTAACTGATAGAAGCAAGCGGGTTGGGGGGGGGGCGAGGGAGGCTAATTGACAGCATTTTTTCCTCCCTGCTACGCAACCCGAATGCAGACTGAAGGAAGCCATCAAAGCCTTGTCAGCGATGACAGTGTCGATACCGAGAGAGAGATATATGTCAAATCCCCGGGATGTTCCCCCGTTTCCTCAAATTCCTGCCCCGCTTTGGAGTTTGGCACCAAACATTGCAGTGTTTGTGCAGAATTGTCAATAAAGTGCATCAGCACCATTACAAGGAGGAATTTCGGCTCTGCATCCCGAGTCCGGGTGTCTGGACGGAGCTGTTGCGGGATCTGTGAGAAGACGTCGTGTAGAATAAGTGCAAGAGCGGGAGCGGCGGTAAAGCGGGACCGACAGGGCGCCCCTTTCATGGTCAGTGTTACACTGGATCAAACTCAGCGCCCCACTGCTGCAGATTAGCCCGTTTGCTTGTGACACGCTGCTGAAACATTCATGGCCGTCAGTCGGGCCAGGCGCAATGTGATTGGGCAAATGCTTGAAATATTTAAAGCGGGAGCCCGTTGGCGCTTTATCGCTACTATTTGCACCGCGTGGCGTCAGGAGCCTGGAAGAGAGGCTAAAAGCTGGTAATTGGCGCTGCGTTGTGCGGCGTGTCAGTCTGTAGCGTTTCAGTCTGGCTGCGCCCCGCCATGGCAGCGCGAGCGAAGGCGCGCCTGCCTGCGTCTTTGAGCTTCATGATGAGTTGACATCAAGGGCGCGTGAAGTCAAAGTCGAAATTGCGATTCCTGCAGAAATTGCGTGTCGGTGCGGAGAGACGCCATCTAAAAAGGGAAGACTTTGGGACATCACGGCCAATCACAGCAATTCCAAAACAGCGGGAAAAATATGCCCTGTAGGGCAGTGCCCATCTACCCCCTGATACTGCACACTTAAAAAAGCTAAATATTGCACATCATTCATCGGTTCATTCATTTTATAGCAAAGCGTGTCACATTTTAATAAAGTTTCACGCGGTAGTTTCCTTGATATTTTCATGTGTCCGGTATTTTTTAAAAACAAAAAATTAGCATAGAAATTAATTGATTTTCAACATGGTACACGTGTGCTACATTTGACCCGTATTATCGCATATGGTAGCGTGCTCCCCTCACTACCTGGCCTTTGCTGGTTCAATCCTCGGTCCCCCTGTGACCATAAGTCATATCCCCTGATGCAGCAGGTCCTTTTACTATCTATATTCAGAGTAGTCATTTTTTATCCATCCATTCATTTTCTATACCGCTTATCCTCGTTAGGGTCGCGGGTATGCTGGAGCCTATCCCAGCTGACTGTGGGCTTTTTTTAGTAGCAAAAATGTGCAAATTTGCAGGGCACAATGCTGAATGCTGAATCACAAAGCCATTGTAGTTTTATTACCGAGTAATGCACGGTTGAAAACATGCAGAGCCAACACCCATTGCTGGTTCATGTCCCCCTCCCTAAATGTCAAATTATAATCAGGGGTGCACAATAATTCCATCAGGGAATGAGGATGTCATACCGATAAATACGATAACATAATTTAAAAAATGCTCTAATGAGGCAAATCAATCACTTCCTTTTGCCCCTACCTGTGGCGCTAACTTCCTCTGAGCGCACTTGGAAACTAACATACACCTTAAGAGGAAAGATGTGGGACCAAAAACAAACCCCATCAAGCACACAAAAACATTATCAGCCACCGGAAATGCCAGCACTGCGGCGTTTGCAAACTGCAAAAAGTTTGCCAGAGACCTCCATGGCGTCACACCGGCTGCTTGGAGCGTGCGCCCAAATACAGTGCACCTTCCTGGGCCACAGCAGGTGGCTCCCTCCCCTCTATACTCCTGGTTCTCCTGATAGTAGTGATGTGGTAGTAGTAATGTCATAATATTTGAATAGGACAAATCAACAGGTACAGTTGGTCAAATCCTAATTTGTTCCAGTCTTCCTGACTTCCAGGTGCTCACAAACTACACCTGTTCTTCTTCCCGAGTGATGCATTGATGCCGGCGCGGGACCCTCCCCTAATGCAACGAAAAGGTTGAGGGACTGATGTTCCGATATCGTTCTGTGTCTTCTTTGCAGTAGACACGACCCCCTTCTAATACCCGGTAACGAACAAATCGAAAACATGGACATGAATGTGAAGAGGTACGACTCCACCGGAATGTTTCACTGGTGCCCGTCAAAAGACATCGAAAAAGTTATCCTGGTGAGTAAACCCCGAGGCGTGTGACTGTACCCCACCCCACCAAAAGAAACCAAACAAAAACAAGCACACACAGACTATTGATAAATAGGAGAGACACTGAAGTAAGTATGCCCAGGAGCCACACACTTGATATCATCCTATCCCAAACTAATGAAAATGTATTGAAATTTCTCTCTCTGCCTCTCTTGCTTGCAAGGTGAGTTGGTGTTTTTTTATATCCCCCCCCCCGCATACACTGTAGGTTTAAGTCCACAGCGTTGCAGTCGTCCACACGCATGCTTCTGCTGCGATGTTGCTGCAACTGGGCAGTTTGCAAGCGTTTAGGTTTACCAGTCAACAGCAGAAAGACAATGAAAGTACTTTTATATTTCCAAAGTTAGTAGGTTCAGCAGGTTGGTGGCAGGTTTTACCCCAAAATGATCCTATTTCTTGAAATAACCGGCCTCCTACGTGAGCTGGTTACTTCTTAGGTAACCTGGACCTTAGGCCGGGGGTGTCCAAACCTTTTCCAGCAACATAGTGAAAAAGGAAAGGATGCAACTTTTCCACTTGAAAGGCATCTCAGCTTTGTCATATAATAGGTGAAACATTATTATCTTCTCTTTTTGCTGTTGTTTTTTAATTCATTTTATTTCATTTGTTTTTTCATTTTGTATGTATTTATATTTCAACTTTCTTATTAAATATGTTTTGCAAATATTCTTCTTGTTACCTTATTCCCATAATATTATAACTTTTTTCCCAGTGTAATTTTCAAAATATTACAGCTTTATTTTGTTTTGTTTGTGTTTTTGACTGACAAAAACAACACATTTTTTTTTTATATTTCAACTCCATGCTTCTAATATGAAATTATTTTTCATCATATATTAGGTATTATATTGCAACCTTTTTTTCACTTTTGGGTGCAACTTTTTTCCCGTAGTATTTTGACTTTATTCTCATAAAATCTCAGCCGTTTTTGTCATTTTTGCTGTTGTTTTCTTCTTCCCTTTTTTTCAACTTTTCATTCATGTTTTTTTAGACATTTTTCTCATGGTTACGATTTAGATCTGATAATATTTTGACTCCATTGAGTTTTTCCGCAACCCGACTTTCCAAAAATGACAACTTTTTTGTTGATCAGTTTCCTATAAAATTACAACATAAAAAACAATAACATATATTTACTTCATGCGATTTAAAAAAAAAGTTTCTCTCCGAAAATTACGACTTTCTCACCACATTACAACTTTTTTCTTCTTGTAATATTTTGACTTTATTCTTGTCAAATTTTGTTGTTGTTTTTTCATTCATTTCTACTTTTCTTCCCGTAATTTTGACTTTATTTCCGTAATACTTTGACTTTGTTTGCATTGAATGTGACACCCCTGCCTCAGGCGCTTTGATTAGCAGGACATTACTTTGCCACAAAAGCTTGTAAGTTGGTTTAGGGTCTTACTGTTTATTTAGCACTTTAGCCTAAAGTCTTACAAACTGCGTTCATCTCCAACCGATTGAGTCAAGTGACCCGAATGTTGGTTAGTCAGGCAAATGTATGTTCTTACGACTATGATATTGTGTTTGGAAGTCGGACTCGGAGCGTTTCATCCCCTCACGGCGTCGCCTTTGCTCTCCCTCCCGCCCTCCTTGTGTCTCCACTGCAGACCCGGAGTGAGGCCTCCATGACGGTGCTGAGCGGCCATGTGGTGGTCTGTATATTTGGGGATGTCTCGTCCGCTTTAGTGGGGCTGCGAAACTTGGTGATGCCTTTGAGAGCCAGCAACTTCCACTTTCACGAACTCAAGCCCATCGTTTTCGTGGGCTCGCTGGACTATTTGCGGCGCGAGTGGGAGACGCTACACAACTTCCCCAAGGTCTCCATCTTACCTGTGAGTCCCGACCCGGCGTTTGGCTGCATGCACATGGAAGCCCTGCAGCCGGCACACTCCCAGCTAGTCTGACTGATGACACGAGGAGAAAGGCCGGCCTTCGGTTTCACTCCCTGCATCCCTCCCAGTGTCACAGCTTGAAAACTTGTTAGCTAATTTGCCAAACTCGGCGCCGCTCGCGTCCTTCTTCAATTTGTTTTTCTCACGTCTCTGCCTTCTCTCCTTCCCTCCTCCTCCTCCTCCTCTCACCCCGAAGGGTACGCCATTAAGTCGGGCAGACTTAAGGGCTGTCAACATCAACCTCTGCGACATGTGCGTAATACTGTCAGCCAATCAGAACAATATCGAGGATGCCTCGCTGCAGGATAAGGAATGCATCCTGGCGTCGCTCAACATCAAGTCTATGCAGTTTGATGACAGCATCGGGGTCTTGCAGGCAAACTCCCAAGGTAAGCAGCGGGGCCCGCACGGGACAGCTTGCAAGGATGGGAGTCAAAGATTTGGGGGAAAAAAGGCAAAAGAGGGGGATGTTTCTATGCACCATGAAGCCCAACGTATTGATCATCTTCCATCAATCAGTCAGCAAGGACCACTTCTTGCATTCGTATTTCACGAGAAAAACTGCATCTCAACTTTGAGTTATAAAAACCTAACAGGAACTTTTCCCCAAAAAATATTTCTACTTTGTACATTTTTTTGGGATATTATGACTTTCCAACCAATTTTTGTTTTGTTTTGTTTATTTCTCATAAATAATACCATATTATTTCTTTAATACATCCTTATAATATTACAAATTTATTCTTGGAAAATCGCAGCTTTATTTTGTGTTAAAATAAAACTTTTGTCCCGTGATTTTTTCGACTTTGTGCTCGTAAAATTGCATTATTTTTCCTCATATTAAGATTTTATTCTTGTAACATTGCAACTTCTACTTGTTTATGTTAATATTATAACTTTATTCACATAATGTTTGGACTTCATTTTTGTATCAATAATACATTTTTTGCAAATTATTTTTTTTCCAAATTATTGCTTTATTCATTGTTATGTTATTTATTTGCATTATTTATTATTTTTTATACTCATTATTCTTATTGTATGCCTTTAATCTTTAATATTAACTAAATTGACTTTAATTATTACTTAAAAATACTTAATTCATTATTTTGTTTGTTTCTCAAAATATTGCAACTTTCTAAAAAATAACATATTTTCTCTTTAATATTTATCTGTAAGCAACTAAAATTACATTAACTTACAATAACAATAACCTTTTTTCTGCTTTTTTTTCACCTCATAATATTAAGATTTCATTCTCCTAAAATTGCCACTTTTTTTGTTAGAGAAATACTTTTTCCTCTTACAATTTGTATTTTTTGTAAAATTACAGCTGTTTTGGGTGTTGTGTTTGTTTTTTGGTTTTGTTTTTCATTTTCCCACTATTTAAACTTTCTTCTTAGGAATTTTTTTCTCGAAAAGTATGACTTGATTGCTATGATATTATAGCGTTTCCCCAACCCGATCTTCCACTAAATCTTACTTTTTTTTATTAGTTTGTTTCTAGTAATATTATGATTTTAATAATAATATTTATCATTATTATTGTTTCATTTTGTTCATATTTTTTCATGAATATTTGAACTTTTCATGACTATTTTAACTTTCGGGAGGCATCCTAACCGGTAAATCGAGAGCTTTGCCTTTCGGCTCAGCTCTCTTTTCACCACGACAGACTGGTGCAGAGTCCGCATCACTGCAGACGCCGCACCAATCCGCCTGTCCATCTCGCGTTCCATCCTTCCATCACTGGTGAACAAGACCCCGAGGTACTTAAACTCCTCCACTTGAGGCAGGACCTCATCCCCGACCCGGAGATGGCACTCCACCCTTTCCATCAGTTATGTTACAAAAAACAAAAAAAACAATATACATGTGTAATTTTTGGAAAAATAGGTCGGGGAAAAATAATAATATTACAAGAATAAAGTCAAAATATTATGAGGATAAAGTCGTAATTATGAGAATATGTTTTTTTAATGAATTAGTCAGAAAATAAAAAAATAAAAAACACACACAACAGCAAAAGTGGAAAAAACGGCCATAATTTTATATGAATAAGGTCAAAATATAGAAAAAAAATTTATAAATACGATTTTAAAGAGAAAAAAGTTGCAATCTTACAAGAATAAAGTAGTAATATTATGAGGGAAAATACTCATTTTAATCTCATAGAGTTGAACTATTAAATAAAAAAATGTTTTTAAGTATTAATACTATAAAAAAATGAAGTGCAAATATTACGGGAATAAAGTCGTATTTACAAGCATAAAATTTAGATGAAGCAGGTTTAAATAGTGTAAAAAAAAACGCTGTAATTTTATGGAAATATATTCAAAATATTACGACAAAAAATTGTAATTGTAACGAGAAAAAAAGTCTGAAAAAACAACTGAAAGAACAAACGTGTAATATTGTGAGGAAAAAAGTACCTAGCATAGAGTTGAAATATTACATTAAAAAAAAAAAAATTTTTTAAACAAAGTATAAAATAAGAGTGGAGAAATGAGGTGGTTATTTTGACGTCCCTCCCCCATTTTGGACGGTAAAGTGTTGTTCCCTGCTAACGATAAGATGCTTTCAAAATGATGTCATCAACACGGCAGTGTCATTTTTGGGAATGCCCTGTTGTCATTCCTCATGTCAAGCAACCTGCTCATCTTGTTATCACGACTTGTTATCATGACATTCAACTGCATCCGGTGGCGAAGCTGCAGGGCGGGCACTCTCTAGGCCCGGGGGAGGGTGGAGTCACCCCTTACTCAGCATCACTCCCAGGTTCACTCTGACCCCAAGTGAAAGCACCTGCTTGGGTCCCGGACAAATGGCAGATAGGGAACGGTTGCCGGATGCTGCCAGGATGTAGAATGTTCACCGGGGCTCGTCAAAGCTGCGGATCGGTTTTCAAATCAGCAGGCAGCCCCACATTAATCACAGCAAAAAAAACGACATAGACGACATCCTGTCCCGCACGCACACCGCGCGACCACTCGGAGGTCATTTGCGCTTAACGATTAGCCTGAGAGCGCCAACGCGGCTCAAGCCCTGCTGCTGAAGGTGCGGAGAGTTTTGGGGGAACGCCGATGCTGTTATTCCTGCAGCCTCGAGCGAGTGATGCGTTGTCGATACCCGCGCGACCTGGCAACAATAAGCGGGGGTAAATCAGCCAGGGGGACGCTCTGGTGGGCGCTATCCACAGCAAGGCGGACTATCTGATGTCCTCTCCCGGGGCAGATGGATGGAGCTTATTGTCATCAATAATTGGGTCTCCTTTCAGCCGTTTGGCTGCAAAACACTTCACTTTGGAGAACACGACCGCAGCGCCGTCATGCATACATCAGGAATTACACACATACCCAAACGCTCGTGTTGTATCGCAGTAATGCTTTAGGGGTGGCGTGGCGAGGGGCGGGGGCCTCCCGTTCAGACGCCGTGTCTGCGGAATTTAAAACACGAAGGTGCAAATGAATAAGTAAACAAGCGCCTTCCTGGGGGAGCGCTTCTCACGGCTGCTGTAGCCTGCAGTCAACCGCAGAGCACCGCTGTGCCCGGGGGGCTACAGGGATGGCGGGGGGGTAAGATACGTAACCTAGATCCCACCTGACTGTTGCAACATGCTGTCAAGGAGGGCCAGCCTCCAGGAGATGATAAATAGGTTCACACAAATATGAGAATTATTGTATACGGTAATCCCTGGTTTGTGGCGGTTCATTAGCTCCGGACCCGACTGTGATGAGTGCATTTCCCAAAGGTAAGGGTCACTGTTTAGGAATGGAATATTTTCACGGCGCGGAAAACCTGTACACCTCCTTACACCCTATTTTCTTTTTTCAAGATCATTTTCTTCATTTGCGCATTTATTTATGGATTTAAATATCTGGTCTTTTTGCGTACCCGTTGGATCAGGAGTGCTCAGAGTGCAGCTCGGGGACCACGGACGGATTTGTGGTCAAAATATAAGCATATATATAATCAAAATACAACAAAAATGGGGAAAAAATAGTGAAACCCCCCCCCAAAAAAAACAATGAAGTCAAATTGGTAGAGGAAAAAAGGTGTCAAATTTGCACTTTTACAAGAATAAATGTATAATATTAATATTGTCATTTTAGGACCATGCAGTCCTGAGTTGAGAAAAAGTAGTCATCATATAAGAATAACCTAAAATTATAGGAAATTATACAGGAGCAAAAAGGTTACAGAAAAAAGACAACTGAAATTTTCAGAGAGTCAAAATACTGAGAGAAAAAAGTTGAGAGAAAAAAGTTCTGAATTTTGAGGAAAAATAAATAGTAGTATATATTTCAATATTAACGGAAAAATACCTTTTTTTTAACCGTGTAATCTTATAGAAAACAAAAGAAAAGAATGAATAGATTTTTGGAAAAAGAGGGTACTGAGAAAGTTAGAATATGCCAGAATAAAAGTACAGGAAGAAAGTTGAAGTCGTATTTGTTGGAAAAAAAAAAAAATTAAAAAGCAGAACAGTTGTCATTTTTTTGTTGTAACACTTTTTCATTTATATGACAAAACTCAGATGCCTTTTTTTTCCAAGCACGTGCTTTACAAAATGTCAAAGTGGTCCTCCCCGGAAGACGTTTGGACGCCGCTGCCCTAGGTGGAGCCTGCGCACCACTGGTGGTGCCCGTAATGTCGTTTGAAAAGCATCACCGTGCCATCACCATGCATCATATGCCAAGCGGCCACGCTGCGCTTGGCATCATACTGTCAAAAGAGGAGCGTCAACATTTTTCAAATACTTCAAAGCAGACAAAGCAACGGAGCCAGTCCTGATAAAAAAAACAAAAAACTGTTGACTCTTGCGGACAAAGTCGACATGACGAGTGAGCGCCATTCCCAAGTAGAATGACGGGAACAACACCATTTTTCACGAGGCGGCCTTCAGTTTCACACACGCGCATCTTCGGAACGGAAAAAAAGTGACCTGAAAGTATCGTACATTACCTTGCCGGTGGCATCGGGCTGCGGTCAGCACTAAATGATGGATGTCAAAACACGGCGGATGCATTATGCATCCGGCATTACCAGTTCAAGGTGTTTACTTGTCACTTTCAGGGAAAATGTGAAGTCGTGCGGATTCACACCGCTGTCACTCCGCCGCCCGCCCGCCGACGCGATCCACGCCGTTTCCCCATAAAAGGTTTTCTGGTATCCACTTTATTGTTACAAAATGAGCCACATGCAAAATTGATGCGGCGCTGCTGATGGAGGGGCGGGAATGCTAAATATGTCCTAGCTGACCCCTAAAAGCACTTTTTTAAGGCTCCTAGTTGTCATTGAAGGGACTTTATGCTGACTTGGCTGACATGCACTATCAGTCCACGCATCCTGGTACACGGTACTTAGTGGTACACGGTAGCACACAGTGGTACACGGTGGTAGTGATGTGTGGATCAATACCGAAATAGCCATAGAACCGATACCATCATGCTCTAAAGTCTATTCCCGAATAAATATTGACACTACGGATACTTCAGTCGTTTGACATCTGAAATGTTTGTCCGTTGAAACTGAGCCGCGGGTGAATCATGAATAAAGCTTTCATTCAAATATACAAATACAAATATTAATTATATTAAATTATCTAAACGTATCAAATTTTCTCTTAAGTAAGGAAATAAAAGTAGACCTAAAACAGAACCCTGGGGAACGCCATTTCTAATGAGTGATATATTTTTTTATGTTACACGTCCACTTTAACAATATTTTGTATCCATTTACTGACTATTTAGTGTAGTATGTAAAGTTTTTTTTATGCCTTTCATTTTCTTTTCCCTGCTAATTACAAGCAGATAAAGGTTTTACCTTAAAGGCCCAGAAATAACATACTCATTATAAAAATGACCAACTCGGTTATTAGTGCTAGTGCTTAACAATGTGTAACTTGGACTACTTTATGTAGTCTACAACAGCCATTTGGGGCCATTTGTGGACCGGGGCTGTTTTTTTTTTAATTTTTTATTGGTATTCTAAAAAAAAATTTAATAAAAAAAGCAAAAATGGAAGAGTCTACACAAATTTTATAAGAGCAGTCAAATACTTATGAGAAAAAAGTTGTAATCGAACAATATTTTACGACATTGGAATGTTATGAGTGTTATTTTTTGAAGTTGTAATATTATGAGGAACAAAACAACAAATAAAGTTGTAATTTTTTTTAATTATGCGGTTAGAGGAAAAAGTTATAATATTCTGAACATAAAGTCATAATATTGTGAGAATAATGTCTTAATTAAGTGATAATATAGTCGGAAAAAAAAAAAAACAGGAAAACAGAAAAAAAGCAAATAAATGCAGCCTTTTTACCAGAATAAATTCCAAATATTATGACAAAAAGTATAGAGTACAGAGAAAACATGTATATTTTATGTTATAATATTATGAGAAATGAAACAACAAAGAAAAAAGTTATAATATGGCGATAAAGTCAAAATATTAAGAGAAAAAGTCATACAGTATATAGAATATGAGAAAGTTGCAATTTTATGAGGATAAACCTAAAATGACAAAAAATAGTGTCATTTTAGTAGCATAGAAATTTTTTATTATTAGTTATTTTTTTTAAGTCATAATTTGACAAACAAAACAAACTCAAGTTGAAAGGAAAATTAAATTGGAGATAAACTCATAATATTATGAGAATAAAGTTAAAAAAGTATGAAAAAAAGTCATACTTACGAAAAGAAAATTGACTAGAAGAAAGTTGAAATAGTTGAAAAAACAACAACAGGAATGGAAAAAAATCTGTCATTTTCCAAGAATAAATCGAAATATTTTACAAGAAAAAAGTCAGAATACAAGAAAAAACATTGCAATTTTATGAGACCAAACTTGTAATATTATGAAGAAAATACAGAAAAAAAAGTTTTTAAGTCATAATGTTATGAGAAATGAAACTAAAAAGTTTTTTTTTTTATTTTGGAAAAATTAGATTAGTGGAAAAAGTAATAATATGGCAATAAAGTCAAAACAGTAAGAGAAAAAAGTCAGAAAATTAAGAGAAGATGTCATACAATATATAGAATATGAGAAAAAAAGTTTGACTTTGAGAATAAAAAATGTATTTTTAGTGGTATTTTTTTAAACAAAATTAGTTTGGAGATAAACTCATAATATTATGAGAATCAAGTCAAAAAAGTATGAAAATAAAGTCATAATTACAAAATTAAAATTGACTAGAAGAAAGTTGAAATAGTTATAGGACTGGGAATAAATCAAAATATTTAAGAAAGAAAGAAGACAGAATACAAGAAAAAAACATTGCAATTTTATGACAATAAAAATGTTATATTATGAAGAAAATGCAGATTTTTTTAAGTCCTAATATTATGAAAAACAAACAATACCAAGTTGTGTTTTTTACATTTTTGGAAAATGAGTTTGGGGAAAAAGTTGCAATATTATAGGAATAGAGTGAAAAAATGCTGGGAATAAAGTCATATCATTACCTAACGGTAAAATATTCGGGTAAAAAAAACAACCAAAAAAAACAATTTCTTACTTGTAGGTTTTTTACCAAAGCTGGGATGCATTGTTTTCTTGGGATGTTTATAAGTTGTGCGAGGTTAAGCGGCTCGGGTATATAACTTATCCACAGCACACGTGTTGCTTTACTACCTTGCATGTGTCGGATCATGCAGGTTTCACGCCTCCTGGAATGGACAGGCCATCTCCAGACAGCAGTCCAGTACATGGCTTCGTGCGTCAGGCTTCCGTCACCACCGGATCCAACATCCCCATCATCACGGAATTAGGTAAACCTTGCCTGCCTGCAACTTCAATGGCCAAAAATTCAAACGGGCTTTGGAATTTTGGCATATGCTTTTGTGTGTGGTACTGGAGCGCTGCCACCACTTTCCCTGCAATTTGTCCCCTAATGCATAGGAGAAACTCTGATGGGGAGGGCGGGGGAGAAAAGAGTGAAAAAGTGGGGGAAAGGGGAGTGGGGTGGAGGAAAACTGCCTGGGTTGCAAAATGGGTCCATTTATTAATAACAATGGCAGTGGACTGTATTCCCACCAGTGCTGGGGACTCATGAAACTTTCAGATCTCTGAGGGGTCTTCCACTCGGCACCAGAGACCGCCCCGCTCTGTCTCCCCTGACCCAATTAGAGAGCAATGGAGCATGAGAGCAAGCTGAGAAAAAGGCCAGGGAAGAGAAAGGAACCACCTAATGCTACTTGTAACCGGGCCAGCCATTACCTGCACAGAACCTCTCCCATTTGACCGCACACGTGATCATCACAAGACCCCCATTCTGTCCTTGTCAGCAACACCCCGCCCCCACCCCGGCCGGCGGTGAATCTCTTTTACACATCCCAGCCACCCTTCTAACACTATCCTCCCTCAGGAAATACTAGCCATGGAGTGCCGCGACTTCCTTTCGCTTAGAAGGAGGGTTAGGGAACCGGTGGCTCGTGAGCCAGATGTGGCTTCTCGGAACTTTGCAACTAGACTGTTCAGGTTGGCTTAGAAAACGTTTGGCCTCATTTGGCTTCCTCTCTTCAAGCTCAAAGACTAGGTGGGACACCTAGTGGTGGGAAGGGTTGGCTCTTTGGTGGTGCCAAATGATGATCATTAGGGTACAATGGAGTGGGACCACTGGCCGCCATTTATGGTTTTTTGGGTGGTATCACCTTCCTTAGCATCACATTCAGATGTAATAATGGTTGTGGACCCTGCCATTTATGGTTGTTTGGGTGGTATCACCTTCTTTAGCATCACATTCAGATGTAATGATGGTCATGGACCCAGCCAACAATAGTCGTTTGGGTGGTATCATCTTTGTTAGCATTGCGTTCAGATGTAATGATGGTCATGGACCCAGCCAACGATAGTCGTTTGGGTGGTATCATCTTTGTTAGCATTGCGTTCAGATGTAATGATGGTCATGGACCCAGCCAACGATGGTCGTTTGGGTGATATTACCTTTGTTAGCATCACATTCAGATGTAATGATGGTCATGGACCCAGCCAACGATGGTCGTTTGGGTGGTATCACCTTTGTTAGCATTGCATTCAGATGTAATGATGGTCAGGGACCCCGCCAACAATGGTCGTTTGGGTGGTATCACCTTCGTTAGCATCACATTCAGATGTAATATCGGTCTTTGAGAGGTATCACCTACGTTATCATCACATTTAAATGTATAACCTTCGTTAGCATCGCATTCAGATGTTATGATGGTGATGGACCCCGCCAACGATGGTTGTTTGGGTGGTATCACCTTCATTAGCATCACATTCAGTTGTAATATTGGTCTTTGGGAGGTATCTCCTTCGCTAGCATCACATTCAGATGTAATGATGGTCAAGGACTCCGCCAATGATGGTCATTTGGGTGGTATCACCTTCATTAACATCACATTCAGATGTAATGATGGTCATGGACTCCGCCAACGATGGTCATTCAAGAAAATATCTTTTTTTAGGTGAAATATTAAAATATATTTTAAAAAATATCATTAGATTGAATTATCTGTAGGAAAAACAAATCTAAAAAGATCTACAAGAATATAATGTTTTCCTACTAGACATTGATTGCCGCTGTTGTTCTTTTTTAGTTTTCTTTTTGAATCGTATTTTCAAGAATGTGCCGAGGGCCAATTAGAAAAAGAGCCGGTATGTTCCAGGCCTGTGTGGTGTTGTTTCATGCGGTGCTCTACTTCAAGCATTAGTGGTCCTTCCACGGGGTGTTACTCTGAAGGGGGCGCATGAAGCCTTCATTGCCCTCTTGAGAAGCTGTTCCAATAACGCCGCCATCTCTCCCACCCCCCCACACCCCGACCCCTCTGCGCTTAGAAAAACCGGGCAAACCGCTGCCATCGGTTTCACTCAGTCAGGAAAAAAAAAGCGGGACCAACATACAAATGATAACCGAGCTGGGTAAGCTGAGCCTTTGTCCTCCGCTGCCGCCCATCCACCCGCCTGTCCGCCGCCCCCTCCCAGTCCCGCTCCTCATCAGCTTGTCTTGATGTATCTGGCTGCAAGTCAAGGCCCACGCTGCTCCCATGGCTTCACTTTCAACGCATTTTGATTCTTCCTTCTAGTTGAAATTGACTGTCTTGTTTGGGGCCCTTTTCTTTTTAATGATTTTTTTTTTTTGCTTTTGTTTTTTTTTTCCCCCACACCCCACCCCCACGCTCCAGTTGCGTTTGCAGAGCATCGCTATAAGGCCTTTGATCATGTTCGGTCTGTCCTTGTGGCTGTTTTCATAGCAACACCTCCCTCTTGCCCTCCCACTCCTCCACACACACACACACACACACACACACACCCTTCAGTACTCCGGCCCAGGCTTGTTTGCATCAACCTCTTGTCTCTTTGATTGACACTTCTGCTCCCGAGCATCAGCAAGCCTGCAAAGAAATCAGATTTTAAATTTAGAAAAGCAGAACTTTTGTGAAATGTGTTTCTTCTCCACTGGACCAGGAATTGGAATTGGATGTGGCGCATTCTTACTTTGATTGAACATGTGTGATGATATTGAATATGCTATTCATTTTCAGGGAAGAGGTAAATAGGTGATGATGTGAGCAACACATCCATCAACTGGAGAGAAAAAAACACAAAGCATGACTTTAGGTGTGCATGGTTGTCACCAGTGCCATTGTTGAAGTCTCAGAAAAATATATTTAGAAAATATTATCTATACAATTTGTGCGTATAACGGAATATTTGAAAATAAATCATACCGGGGACTTCTACAATGGTTACTCATGTTTAGCTATTACAAGACCTGAAACCCGCATGTGCGATCCTGTTCATATCACCAAAAAATACAATCACGGACAAAAAAACATGAAAATAATGTATTTATCTATTGTATTTATTATTTATTTGTATATATTTCAATTCAAATACGTTGAATTATATTTAGTAAAAATACATTTCTGTAGTATGAAATATTAAAATATTTGTTTTTAATTATTTGTAATTGAAGTATTTATAGAACTATATATAATATAAGGATTTTCTACTCTGTATCAAAGGACAAAATATAATTTTGGGGGGGAAATAAATGTTAAAATATCTATATATTTTAATTCAATTACTGTACATTGAATTATTTTTAGGAAAACAATCTAAAATTGTCTACAAAAATAGAATGCTTTCCCACTATACATTCATGGACAAAAAATATGATGGTTTTTATTTATTTATTGAAATATGAATGAGAATAAGCGGTATAGAAAATGAACGAATGAATCAATGTTATACTATTGTTTCAATATTATGTAATTATATTATTATTATAAATATAGTATTATGCTCTAACAATATATGAACACAATATAATTTATGATTCATATTTTTTATTTTTACATTATATTACAATTTAAATCTACAAAAACGTTTTCATACTAAACACGAATGGACAGAATATATATTTTTAAATATGTATTGAAATATATTTTAACCATTTTAATTAAATTATTATCAGAGAAAAATCTACAAATATCTGCTAAATATCACGTTTTTACACAAAAATTGAAATATATATTTTTAATTTTTAATGCATTTTTTTAGGATAATCTGTTTGTAAAAAATTGAAATACTGAATTCAATAATGTACTACAAGTAACAATGGTTAAAATTCATGAAAATAGTTTTATTGAATTGGTATTGCAATATTACAGCCAAAGTTGAATATATGGAAATACATTTCTTAAACTTGTGCAGCAAATGTGATATTCAATTTTAACGAATACAAAAAGAATGCAAAAATACTGAGCATATGTATCCAATATAATAGCTATGCATTGTTTCAAATAAATGTGGTATTAATGGAAATCATTTGATAAAAAGCCCAGAAAGTTGTACTTGGCAAATACATTTTCTCATTCTCATTATATTTATAACAGAAATAAATAAATCAGTGTAACTATTTCAATAATCATAGTACTTGTCAATTATTGAGTCCGTTGGCAAATAGAGTTTTGCATAGTTGGCGTGATGTCATCACCGCATCGTCCTCTAACTTCTGCTGCGTCTGCACCCGCCTCCAGTGAACGACTCCAATGTTCAGTTCCTGGACCAAGACGACGACGACGACCCCGACACGGAGCTGTACCTCACACAGCCCTTCGCCTGCGGCACCGCCTTCGCCGTCAGCGTCCTCGACTCCCTGATGAGCGCCGTAAGTCCGCTCGACACGCTCGCGAGATTAGATTCGATATGTGGAAATATTAAGAAGGTGTTTGCTGTTTGCAATGAGATTTGCTGCCTTCTATGGCCCCATGGCGGGTTATTTCACAGTGACACCTCTTTATTTGGGCACTAGATTTTGTGGAACAACACAGTACTGGGCAAAAAACAGGACCGTGTACAAAAATGGTCATTTACGCCAACATTTTGGCGTAAGTCTTTGACAAAAAATGAATGAAAAAATCTCCACTGAAATTGATACAGTAGTCAAATTCCTGCCAAATTTCACTTTCTTTTGTGGTTGAGTGTGGCCTATTTGTAATTAAAAACTACACATATTTAAGCAAAATGTTCATATTTTTGGCCTAAATGAAGCACAAAAATGGCCAAATGAAGTAAAATACAAATATAAGGCATTCAGAAGATGCATTCAGTGGTGATATGCAGTATTCTACACTGGTCACTAGGAAGTAAAAATACCTGTATATATACATATAACCATGTAATCATGTTTGAGTTTATATTATGTGTTATGTACGTCTTATTTTCTCCTAATATGTCCACTATACCGGGCAATAGGACTGTAAAGGTAACTGTAGGGGTGCTATTTCATATCTAGAGGGCTCTAGTATGTTATAAGCGTATTTTAGAAGGATGTGCACAGGTTTTCTGTGCTCTACCTACAAAAATATTCCGCTTATAAACACCGATGCCGACTTTGTGGAAATTCATGTATCACGGCCGGGTCCGGAACCAGTTAACCGCCATTAACGAGGAACTAGCGTATGTCATCAAAGTGAGCACAGCCCTCACAGGTCACGCAAATATTTGATTTTTTTTCCCAAGGGAGGGGAATAGCACATTTCTCTCTCAATGAACCGCAGTTCCCCGGCGCCGGCAGCACTCGTGCAGCAACAGACCATGACGCTAGCTTGACAGGAAGCAGTTATCTGACTGGAGAAATTCATGTTTAGTCATTCTCAGAGGATTGTAAAGTTCTTCAGCTTTACCAGCTGCACACTGACTACTCCAAAGTATATCTAAGTTTTGTTTCTATTCACTTTTAGTAGATACGGTAGTTGGCGTCGACAGTGTGAGTATTCGAAGCGAGGGAATTCACAAGGAGCCCGATATCTGTGTGGAAAGGTGAGCCGCGCTCATTTGCGAGCATCACGTTTCAGCGGGTGCGGCG
This sequence comes from Oostethus manadensis, assembly GCA_024372805.1. Lineage (NCBI taxonomy): Eukaryota > Metazoa > Chordata > Actinopteri > Syngnathiformes > Syngnathidae > Oostethus > Oostethus manadensis. The sequence continues at coordinate 1,344,614 of QODF01000065.1, read as the reverse complement.
TTTTCGCCAAGCAGGAGCGAGTAAACGAAGCGACGGCGAGGCGCCTGCCAGCCTCGCTGACATCAAAGCCGGCCGCTTGGCATCGCTCCTCATTTGGAGCCGACAGAACTGCGCTGCGGAGTCTTTTAATGAAGTAAGTAGGGAAGGTTAGTGTAACGGCGGTGACACGAGCGCCACTTTTAACAGGCCAGAGGAACGGGCTTTCATCTTTTGACAACGCCACCGCCGCAACAAAGATCACATAAAGGAGGAGGCAGACAGAAAACTACATCTAACCTTCAACACCTCGTTTTTTCCCGCTCATGGCCAAGCGGATTTATCCTCTTGGTGTCGTGATGGCTTCATTCCAGCAGCCGAGGGGCGGAGCGGAGTGGGGGCTAGCGAAGCTGTGCGGAGGCGAGCCGAGGGAGGAGTGTGTGGGCATCAGCTGTAGCTCGGCGCCGGTCAGAGGTGAAGCCGGCTAATGGACAGTGCTCATCCATCATGAGGGCTCGGCAGGCCTGTCAGTTTGGCCCCTGCGGAGACGAGCTGCCACTCTCGGACGGGCCGCCGACTGACACCGACTGTCTTCGCACGCTGCGGTCGTGAGGCGGCGTGAAGGACAGGAGGCGCCGATGCCCTCGGAGAGCAAGCAGTCGGGTCCATGTTTGCGTTGGACTGATGCAGAATAAACGAAACTACAAAGTGCGCCGTTTCATTCATTCATCCATGTTCTCTGGCGCTTATCCTCATTAGCGTCGCGGGTATGCTGGAGCCTATCCCAGCTGACACCCTGGGCTGGTCACCAGTCAATCGCGGGGCACTTATAGACAAAGACCTTAAGCTGCACTAGCTCACTTGTAGGAATTACGACGTCATAACGATAAGTGCGATAGCATTACAGTAGCTCCACAAATCAAGTACTTCTTTTTTTGTAAACAAACATTCGCTTTCTGAGGAAGACATTTTGCATGCTATTTCTACCAAATGCCCCGCATGAGGGGAGAAAGAAAAGCCAGCGAGAACGTTTGAAAAGTGCAGACGTTCGGCCAGAGACCTCGTGGCGTCACACCGGCTGTGTGTGTGTCCGAATACAGTGCACCTTGCTGGGCCACGCCAGGTGGATCCTCCCCTCTATAATCTGGTTCTCCTGAGCTCTGTAGTTCCACACCAGCTGCTCAGATCATGTGTCCGAATACAGTGCACCTTGCTGGGCCATGCCAGGTGGATCCTCCCCTCTATACTCTGGTTCTCCTGAGCTCCGTAGCTCCACACCAGCTGCTGAGATCATGTGTCCGAATACAATGCACCTTGCTGGGCCACAGCAGGTGGCTCCTTCCCCTCTATACTCTGGTTCTCCTGAGCTCTGTAGTTCCACACCAGCTGCTGAGATCATGTGTCCGAATACAGTGCACCTTGCTGGGCCACAGCAGGTGGCTCCTTCCCCTCTTGTACTCTGGTTCTGCTGATAGTAGTGTTGTGGTAGTGGTAATGTCTAGCTGTCCTGACCTTTATGTGTTCTTCCACTTTTTTTGGCTTCCAATCCGATCCGATCCGGTACAGATCTTTTTTTTTTTACAAGCATGGATTTGTGGAACTGAATATGGTTAATAAATTAGCTCCTCACAGCTCACTTAAAATAATGCAACCAAAGTATTGATGAATTGACTTTTTTATTGTACAGCATGACCAACAATATTGTTTGGTTTTTGTAACAAATCTTTCTGAGTCGGGTCCAGTAAAAGATCAAGTGGGAAAAATGCTTTCAGGATAAGATTAATCATTTAGGGTGATTTAGAATATATGACCTCTTCAACGCAATATTAATTTATTGACGGTCCCTGGTATAAATAACCAGCGGTTAGAGCGGCACTTTCCATGCAAGCTCCCTGCACCACGACAGAGGAGTCCGGGCACAGTGAGTGGAATCTACCACTGTAGCTACAGAGCCGAATAGCACGGTACATCGCGGGCTTGTCTGCGTGGTGGTGTTGCGTGTTCTTCAACCAGCTTTGAGGCGCATTTACCGCACCTACCATGTTGGAGTGTGGCCCAGATTTACGCCAACCGGATAGGACTAATCTTGTGGCGGAAGTCGATTTTATCCGATCTTCGAAGTAAAGCGGATCGGCAGCCGATCCCGATCCTGAAGATCGGCTCGGGACATCCCAGGTAATGTCATGTTTTTAGATTATTGGTTATTGGTACCATATTGGTCTTGATAGAAAGTCATTGGTATCGGTTTGAAATAATAAGTAGGCCGCACGGTGGTCGAGCGGTTCGCTTGTTGGCCACACAGTCAGGACATTTGGTTCGAATCTCTGCTTGTTATCTCCATGTGTGGAGTTTGCATGTTGTCCTCGTGCTTGCGTGGATTTTTTCCGGGTATGTTTAATTTGATTTTTTGTCTGCCCTGCGATTGACTGGTGACCAGGGATAGGTCTGGTATACCCCCGCGACCCTAATGAGGATAAGCGGTATAGAACATGGATGGATGGACGTACGTAGTAGTCCCTGTTCCACAGCTACACTCTTATCACGTTTAATAAAAATATGTATATGAATGATGAAATTATAGCTAGTTTTGTGTTCGAGTACGGCCTACTTTTAGTCAACTACTATGCATGGATAAGCAAATTATATTCATTTTTGGCCTAAATGAAGCATTTTCAAACATAAAAATGGCTAAATAAAGTAAAAAGCAAATATAAGGCATTCAGAAGACACATTCAAATATGCGGTAATGTTGTGTACTGGTCACTAGGGGTCAGTAATGTTACATACCTGAGACGTTTAGCACCACAGGAAGTAATGTACAGAACAGGAAGTACAAACAAAAGAACAAGAAGGCGCATATTATTTGTCGTTTTTCTCTTATTATGTTTACTGTATTGGGCGGGGGCATCCAAGCTTTTTCTAGTGAGGGACACACAGTATGAAAATTTAACAAATGCAACTTTTCCATTTTGATATTTTGTAAAGCAAATGCTCAAAATTGCATCTCAGCTTTGTCATGCTTAAAAAGCCCACTTCATCATTAAAAAAATATTTCTTAAAAAAATAATTTGTGTATGTTTTCTTCTCGGAACATTATGACAATATTAATAAATAAATAATATTGTATATTTTTCCCTAACCTAATTTCACAACCATTACAATTTTTTTATTACAACAAATATTTTAACATGATATATATTAAATATTTTTCTGTTTAACTCGGCACCACTGAATTATTTCCCATTATTTTTTCCTCATACTATAAAAATTCCCACTTTGTCAAACTATGACTTTTTTCAATGTTTTGACTTTATTTTGGAAAATTACAACTCTTTTTTCATTTTTGCTGGGTTTTTTATTTTTTTCCAACTTTTTAAACATTCTTCTTGTAAATGTCCTAATTATCCTATTTTGACTTCATGCTCATAATAATACCATGCCTATAATAACTTTTTTCCCCAACATCATTTTCTAAAACCTTATTTTGTTTTGTTTGCTTCTCATAACGTTATGAGGTAAAACAAAACAAAAAAATATGCATTCATTTTTCATAATTTTTCCGACCCATATGGATTTTTTGCGCCTTCCTTCATTAGCTAAAACAGCGACTACATTTTTCAATAAAAAGACCTGAAAAAAATGCACCAAAAGAAATATAAACATTATGAAATGATTATTAAACGAAACAATAAACATTTTCGGGGGCATAAAAAAAGAAAAATGGCCGAGATTGCCGACCATGCTGGCCTGAAAATGTCTTGTAAATTTGCGTTATAGAGCGTTTGACCCGACCTGAAAGTTCGAGTTTGACTCCTCTCCCCAGACGTACTTCAATGACAACATCCTCACCCTGATCCGGACGCTGGTCACAGGAGGCGCCACGCCGGAGCTGGAGGCTCTGCTGGCCGAGGAGAACGCCCTCCGAGGAGGCTACAGCACGCCGCAAACGCTGGCCAACAGAGACAGGTGTCGCGTGGCCCAGCTGGCCCTCTACGACGGGCCCTTCGCCGACTTGGGGGTAAGGGGACGCTTAAGCGGAGATGACACATTTTGGCACCACCCCGGCAGCGCACATCCAGACGCCTCGGCTCGCCGCCGCCCGTAATCGGATGTGAAGAACGGCGATCACGCAAAGCAGCTACTGGCGGACACCAGCAACATTTCCAGCTTTGTGCTCTTTTTATCCACCTTTTCTTGGCTAATCACGACGATGCCGATTGTGTCGCCCACCAGGACGGCGGCTGCTACGGGGATTTGTTCTGTAAAGCGCTGAAGACGTACAACATGCTGTGCTTCGGGATCTACAGACTGAGAGACGCTCATCTGAGTACACCGAGCCCGTGTACCAAACGGTAAAGCGCTGATGCCGCGCCTCCCTGGAGGCATACATTTGGGGGAAAAAAAAATTGGGAAAATATTGACTAAAGAATATAAATAAATATTTCAGATTAAATATAAAAATATTTTTGCAAAGATTAAATGAAAAACAATTTAAAAAAAATTAATAAATCAGCAAATAATTACAAATGTTTAGAAAAAACATTATTCCAAATAAAAAAAGATTGAAAAATGAATCAATTTTTTTAGTGTTTCAAATTAAATAGAAAAATATTTTTGAAAATGTTTTTGCCAAGATTACACGAATAATAATAATATTTTAAATAATAATAGTAATAGTATATTTAAAAAATAAATACAAATGTTTGTGGCAAAAAATCATGGTAAAGAAGAAACAAATACCAATAATTCTATTGAAAAAAGGGGTTTAGAAAAAATGGAACAATTACAAAAAAACATATTTTTAAATCAAAAAAGTGAATGATTGACGGTGTCAAAGGCTTTTTAAGGTAAAAAAATAGCCCTGTGATTGACTGGCGACCAGTCCAGGGTGTACCCCGCCTCCCGCCCGATGTCAGCTGGGATAGGCTCCAGCATACCCGCCACCCTAATGAGGATAAGCGGCATAGAAAACGAATAAAAAAGAGAATTTTGAAAAAGTGTTTCTGATGTAAAGTGTTTGGAAGTTGGAGGAAAACGACCAAAACTTAAATAAAATTCCAAAAAAAAATTATAACCAAGATTTAAAAAAAATATGTAAAAAATATTATATTTTGTTGGCTTTTAGTGACGAAAACCGAGGTGATGTTTTTTTTTAAATAGGAAGTCCAATGTATCTGTTTCAGACACCTAAAAATATTGACCAGATTTAGAGAGAACAATTATAATAAATATAGTCTTACTTTGTGCTGTCAAGAAATTAGCAAAATAGATGAATTCATCACTTTTAAAAATTGCTTTTTTTAAAAAGCAACCTAAATAAAGAAACTGAAAAAATAAAAAACACTTTACATGCCAAATACGTGAGGACTGGAGGAAACGTACGTTGAGGGGGGCTTCCCGTACATCCTGCCCAGATTGAATCCAGTTGTGTTATTTATTTCTAATTTTTTATTTGTTAGGGGTTTTATAAAACACATGCTAAAACATGAGTCAAAAAGAGCCAGATTTTGGCCAAAACAGCAATTTTTCACCTGTAGATGTATTTTTACTTTTGTTATCGCATTGCTGCCACTCGCAACTTACTTTGGCCCCGTGGCGGGTTATTGCTTAGTAGTGGCACTCAATACAAAATGTACGCAATGTGAGTCAGCAAGTGCAGGGTGCTGTTTGGACTGGACTCCAGTGTAGTTTGTTACTTGAAATATGGAATGGAAGCCGAGGCAAAATGATTTTGAACTTTTTCAGTTTTTCAGGATTCTTTAAGGGTGTTTTTTTTTTTTTTTGCAAATGCTCTGTCGTCTGTGTTACTCTCGAAGTCGGCTGGTGTCATAGAATCGATGTCCAATCAGTCAGTCATCCCAACAAACGGACTCTTTGTCCTCTCTTTCCATTTCCGGTTCTGCCCGTGCAGCTACGTGATCACCAATCCGCCGTACGAGTTCGAGCTGGTGCCCACAGACTTGATCTTCTGCCTCATGCAGTTTGACCACAACGCGGGCCAGTCCCGGACCAGCTTGTCCCACTCGTCCCACTCCTCTCATTCCTCCAGCAAAAAGAGCTCCTCCGTCCACTCCGTCCCGCCATCCAACCGGCAGAACCGCAGCAGCAAAACCCGGGAAGCGCGGGAAAAACAGAAGTAGGTGCAGGCGTGGATTTGTGTGTGTGTGGCAAGCATGCTGCGGGTTCTGGGTGTGTCGTGTCGTGCAGTCGGCGTGTTTGCGTTGGTCCTCTGCTTCCTCGCTTACGCTTTTCCTCCATAACCATCATAATCACGACAGCACGTGAACTCCTTGGATGACGTGTGCGTGCCGGCAAGTCCGACTCAAAGCACCTTTTCTTGTTTGGAAATCGGGCCCGGGAAGTCGTGGCCCGACCCGACGCACACGTGGAGTATGCTGTATGCTGTACCTGTCCTGTTTTGTTGCGCTCACCTGGTGGAAATAACATCAGGGCTTCCCATTTTAGGGGTTCTTTGCGCTTCTTTTTTAAATCATTCCTTTTATTTAACAGGATCAAACGTATGAACTTTGTTTCGTGAAATAAGCAAAATACATGAAAAACAGTTCAAAATATATATGTACATGGTGAATAAATAACTGATAATAATAATGATAAAAATAGAAAGCAATAGATAAAAATGACTATTTTTAATCCAAATAAATAATAAATGTTTAGCTTTGATTGTTTGCATAATAATGATAATAATTATTGTTATTTATAATAATTATGTAACTTACAAATTACCAACGTGTATTTTTTTGGGCAAAATAAGTTATTAGTAAAAACAATAAAACATTTTTCTCACATTCTTTTTCTCTTAAACAAAAACTGCACTTTTTTTTGGAATTTTGCTCATCATGCAGCCGTAGTTTGATTGGCATAGCAATGTTAATAATAATAATAATCATAACAATGTAATATGCACGTCGTATTACATGTAAATGGAGCTTTCTTAGACGACTTTATAGGAGGAAGGAGGATGTCCCATACGAGCTGTCTCTTTTCATCTGTTTTATGTCTTCACAACGCAAAAATGGCAAAATTCCAAAAATGGCAAAATTCCAAAAATTTGCTTCCGCTGTATCAAAATAAAAATGTTTGATGTAGTACATTTTTTTTTCACTTTTTCTCATAAAGTTTCTTATTTTGTGCTTTTCTCAAACTAATTGTTTCCCTCAAAATATATTGGCTGAAAATTGTTTTTGTAAAATCACAACCTAATTTTTTGCAAAACAAGTAACGTAACATTTGTTTTTGTAAAATGAGTATTTTGGGGGAGGATACAATTATGACTACACTTATAATATGAATTATACATATGCATGTGATATACTGTATATTGTGGCATTATTATTATTTAAAAAATATAAATAGAAATGATCATAAATATCATGCAAAACACTACACTTAAAAAAAAAAGTCATTTTAGTCATATTTTTCCGAAACATCTCAAAAAATAATAATAGACTCTTTTTTTTGTCATAATATTGCAGAGTTGTTTTGTATATGTTTTTGGAATGACTATGACAAGACCTTTTTTTTGGTAGAATGAGATGGAAGTAGGTCCAGTAGTTCCGAAGTCATACCTCATGTTAACATTTCATGGTGCGTCCGCTCCACTGCATGTTAGCAGGCACTTCTTCCTGTTTTGTTCATATTGTACACCAAATCCCGTTAGAGCTACATTGTAAGTGCAACATTGCATTAAGAACCCAAAACATTCGAGCATAAATGAGCAGTATTTATTAAAAGCATGCACACGTTGTTATGAGAAAGCCTCTATAAGTGATGGGAAGCGCTTAAAGGTCCCGTATTATATAATGACAGCGTATTGGACAAGCTTTGATGCGGGAAGTAACTGGAAGTGCTTTTAGTCAGCAATGATCCCAGAAGTGTACTTGAGCCACTTCTTACACGTACACATAAAACAAAATGCATAAACATACAGTAGCGTTAACCTTTTTGTCTGTTAATCTTAACCGATTAATCTTGGCCAATTAATCGGGAGCGATTTTGCTGATTCACGAATTGCTTTTTAAATTTGAATTCAGCCTCTCAAGTGGGAACATTTTAAATGTCCTGCATCATCCGCGATGGTCCGTCTGGGGCAGGGAGGTTCAAAAGGAGAGAAAAAGCGGTCGACATGCTTAAAAATCAAAGGATGAGGGGGCCAGTTTACATTTTTCAAACCAACTCGTGTGGATAGGCTGAAAAAATGTATATATTTAAAGAAAGAACAGTCTGCAGTTGAGCTCCGTGCTATTCCTCCTTGCTTTTGCACTTTTCTCACTGTTTTTTTGGAATATTACGTCATTACTCTCAGAATATTTTGATTTTAACTATCAGAATATTACAACTTTTAATTTTAATATGGTTATATTTTTCCTTAAATTGCAACTTTATTCCCACATATAATATTTCAACTTTATGCTATTGTTCTCCAAATATTCGGACTTTATTTATAACTATATTTCGTTTTCATTCTTGCAAAACTACTGCGCTATTTTCCTGTTTTCCATATTGGTCGAGTCTGCCAATACAAATCTAGCCGTGTCCCAATAACGGTCCTGAGGGATAGCTGGCAGGTGTTTTTTTTTTTAAGATGTGTAGCGAAGCCTGGCCTCTTCGAGCTCCAGGGGCAGGCAAAAGTTCAAAAGTGAGCATTTCAGCGCCTCTTTTCTCAAAAGCAACTGAGTGAGATGGTAGACTGTTTTCAAAATCGAGCTCTAGGGACACATCCGACTATATTGTGCATAATAGGGGACCTTTAATGCATGTCCAAATGACCTTGTTTGCTGTAGTGGTGTCTCCCTTGTGTATTTGCTGTGTAACTGCGGCTTACTTACTGTAGATTACTCACCTCTCTTTCTGAAGTGCAACAAGGATGAATAGAATGGGTCCAGGTACGCAAGTTAACCATTCTGCATGCTAAGTCCAGCAACCCTGACTTTGGGGCTCCTATCATAACCGCGTCCCCTTCCTCCACCGTGGACGTTGTTATGATGTGCAAGGGGGCCGGCGGGCGGCTGGGGGGGATGGGTTTGCTTTCTTCTTCCCTTCTACATGCCTGAGTTTAAAGTTTGCTGCTGCTGCTGCTCTCCCCTCCTCTCTCACCCACAATGCATGCGTTTGATTGCGAACACTTCCCCTCTGCAGTCGTGGTTTTGCCATTTGCCATTTCTTGATTGATTTCTTTTTCTGAAACTTTGCATCGTGTGAGAGGTCTGTCTGTGTGTGTTTGCTCATCTTCCCCTCCCGTGGAGTCGTATTCTTGATTTCCGGCTAATAGGTAGGTCAGATTGATGCGGGCCATCTCGTCGCCGCTGGTCACAGCGAGCAAGGAGGTGGCGCGACCGATTCCAGGCGTTAAATTGGAGGGGATACGATCCCTCCCCCTAAACCTGCGCACCCGATGTGCTGCTTCCGGGCGACACGACCGCCGTATCAGCGGACGTCTTGCTTAACCCTGGAGGGGGCGCGACGCGACGCATCAAAACGTAGCCTTTAATGTTTGACGACTTTCATACCAACCCCACGCAGATGACTTGCCAATCATATGCACCGCACGTTCCGTGTGGCAAAGTTGCCAAAAGAAAGTGACATCCCGAAGAGAGTTAGATAGCAAGGAACTGCTCAGAGATCATTTAAGCTCAGAAACCCTCACAGTTTACTAATATAACCCGCCCCCCTTCGCACTGCCCGCACCGGCGGCTTGAACACAGGACCTTCGTGATGCGAGGCGAGCGCGCTGACCACTCAACCAAAAGCCCGGTCCGTCAGGCGGGTGTTCAGCGTATCTCTTAAGGCAGAGGGAGTGAGGTTTACCAGCGTACGCTCACGCATCCGTTACATTAACACGGTGGTGCCTTGGTTAACGTCATTAATCCATTACAGACGGTCCGACTCAAACCAAAACGGACTCTAACCAAAAACAATTCCCCCATAAAAAATCATGTAAATCCAATGGATCCGTCCCAGAAACCCAAAAACTAAACACATATCATAGAAAATAATCCTACTTTTACATGCAAAAAAGAATGCAGAAATTATTACAAATAGCACATGAATGAACACGCAACATTTGTTTTGTAGGGGGAAAAAAAATCACTATTTGCTAAAATATAAAAAACTTTCTAGAGCCAATAAACATGTACCTTGCCATTTCATATATAGAACAACAACAAAAAACAAAACAATAACCGCTGTGCACAGGCGAGCATGCGTCCGCTCGTCCTGAAAGCGACGCTTCCTCATTATTACTAGACGACAGCGAGATGCGTTCAGGGACACTGAATATCACTAGATCATATTTACTATGCATCTACAGTTGGTCTAAATCTTTAAAAGAACCTCTGAAGCCGGTCTATGACTGGAAAATCACATACACATACGACGGGCTGTGACCGAGGCTTTACAGGATACCGTAGTATTGGGTATCACCAGATTTGGTTTTCCAAGATGGCTGACTAAACAAGCCACATCTTTGTTCAACGTGCCAAACGGTGAAATATTGTACCACACCCGAGACAGTGTACGGGAACCCAGGTAAATTTGGGCAAAAATGTTCGTATCTTACAAAAATTGGGGGATTCAAAAACGGAGGTTAGGGTCAAACATATGTGAGATTGTTTTCAAAAAGGTCACCATCCCAATTGCTCAAATGTCATCTACACACAAACAGAGCTTTGGAAAGTGTGGCTGCAGCTTTCCAAAACAAAAAACAACGTTTTCGTGTGGACCGAAGGCCAGAACGCATCAAAAAAAAATCTCATTTTAGATGTAAAACTGAGGTCCGCAGGCCATTGAATGGACGACAACTGGACTGTTCAGGTTGCCTTCTCATCCCATGCGAGCCTTCATCAGATCATGCTCAGTGACTAGGTAGGACAGCCTTAGTCGGAGGAGTTGATGCAGGATCCAAAGTATTTGTCCTCAGAAGCTATGGGTCATGGCAGAAAGAACGAGATCGCGGATACAAGATCTGTAGGGTGGCTTGACTCACCCTAAGAGATAGGGTGAGGAGCTCAGCTATCCGGGAGGAGCTCAGAGTAGCTCAGAGCTGCTCCTTCACATTGACAGGAGCCAGCTGAGGTGGATCAGGCATTTAGTCCGTATGTCTCCCAGACACCTCCCCGGTGGGGTGTTCCGGGCATGCCCAGCCGGGAGAAGACCCCGAAGCAGACTTAGGACACGCTGGGGGGATTATCTCTCACAGCTGGCCTGGGAACGCCTTGGGGTCCTCCTGGTGCAACTGGAAGAGGTGGCTGGGGACCAGGAAGCCTGGACCTCCCTACTGAGACTGCTGCCCCCGTGACCCGGACCAGGATAAGAGGAGGAAAATGGAATAAAATGGCAGGGGTCGTCAGTCGACGACGGTCGTTTGGATCCTGTACCAAGTGCTACCATCCTACCTATTCTACCCAGACCTGTGATTGTCCCACCCCATCATCGATTGGCCGTTCTCAGATGTCGTCTTCTAAGACAACCTGAACAGTCCGGTTGAGATCCATTCAATGCTCTGTGAATTCAACGACCCAGATGAATACGGTTATTGGAAAATGGGAGGTGGTTTCCTTTGACGCTAACACTCTTCTCTACTTCCCTGTGTTGTCCCCCCTTCAGAAAAGAAATGGTTTACAGATGAAGCAGACAACGCCTACCCACGGAACATTCAGATCAAGCCCATGAGCACACACATGGCCAACCAAGTCAACCAATACAAATCCACCAGTAGTCTGATTCCACCAATCAGAGAAGTCGAAGATGAATGCTGAACCCTTTTTGTTTTTTCCAGTTTTGTCGCTGACATGACTCAGCGCTCGTGTTTTTCATTCACACCACCGGAGGAGTTTTGAGGGTTGAACGAACAGGTCGGGACTTCCTATGTGTATACCTTTAATGTTACTTCCACACTCTCTGGACATTCTTTTATTTATCGATGTATCCATAGAGATGTACATAATGACAATCAAATACGCATTGTACAGCCCCACCCCCCCCTTAGCACTTTTTGGAATTATTATTTTACGATTGGACAGAGACACCGATGAGGAGACGGGAAAAAAACAAAGGAAAAAAAAAAAAGACAAGGACGGAGAAGAAAGCCAGTACTTCCTGTTATGCTTTGCAATAGTTTGTGACCAGACTCCACTGCGGCTAGAAGGTGGATGAGGGTCGCATCGTCAGGACCCAAAGATCCGAGCGGACTCTTCCTTGCAGCTGGGCTCATTTTGTTTCTCCATCCTGTGTACTTCTGTTCTATTTGCACTAAAAACACGTTTCAGAGCCCAACCAGGGACCTGTGAGATTGAGGACAAGGATGGGTCCTAACTGTTTTAGGGAGCTCCAATCACCGTTCATGTGCATCCATTCGTGCGGCGGGCGGCTAGTCTGTTGTTAGCTCGAGGGGCGTCGCCCAAACCCAACCATGTTTGATCGAGCAGCAGCGGCGATCGCAGTCTTCAAAAAAAGAAATGCCACATATCGCGTAAAAGTGGGCATTAAGCGGGTCCTCCTTCAAGCGCACGAGCCTGCCTGGCGCGGGTTGGCGCGGAGGCTCGGATGTTCTCCGTCGTCAATCCGGGTGCCCAAAAAAGAATAATAATGACAAAACATCGATAAAGACTCTCAGGAGTTCAGCTGCTCTGCAAACGCTTCAAACAAGGTTGGGCGGAGATGCGGCAGTACGGTTTTCTTTTGTCTGAGCCGCCGTTTCCGAAGTGTGGCGCGGTCGACGTCCCCTCAGAGTAAACATCATGGGACTCCAAAAAAAATGGTGTTTACTCGCACACCGTAGTAACTACAAAGCAATTTTGAAATGTTCTTCTTGGTTCTCAAGCTGCAGCAGTACCTCCCCTGAAAGTCCGCGCTTTGAAAACCTTCCGGTGGAACATGGCGACGACTCTTGCGTCATTCATCTAGAACTCTTTTTGACCTCAAAAATGATTTTGCTTCGCAAGTTGCACCGTTTTTGGTATCAATGTTATTGATTTCATTTGAGTTCAGCTTAAGATCTACAATTATTTGAACATGTAAAGCCCTAGAATATCATTTTATTTGGTTCAGGCTTAGGGTTACAGAGGTTAGGGTTCGAGGTTAGGGTTCTAAGGTTAGGGTTCAAGGTTAGGGTTATATGGTTAGGGTTCTAGGGTTAGGGTTCAAGGTTAGGGTTATATGGTTAGGGTTCTAGGGTTAGGGTTCAAGGTTAGGGTTTGAGGTTAGGGTTATAGGGTTAGGGTTTGAGATTAGGGTTAGTTATATGGTTAGGGTTTGAGGTTAGGGTTCTAGGGTTAGGGTTAAAGGTTAGGGCTATAGGGTGTGAGGTTGGGGTTATAGGGTTAGGGTTTGAGGTTAGGATGAAGGTTTGATCTTGAGCATCAATGTTCGGCAAACAAGACAGCCCGTTTTCACAGCAAGGTACAGCCAAGAAGTGAGGCGAACGCGTAAAAAGGGTTTCCCCAAACTTAATGTCGCGATTTACAATAGAAATCTCAAAGAAACGTTTGTCGTCATAAGTTCTTGTCCGTTGTCCTTCGATGTACAGTCGATGTCCTCCGTTGAAGAAGTTTGGGAAACCCTGCTTTTTGCGTCCGCAAGGGATTGTTTTCAGAATAAAGTTTCGCTAGCCATCTTCAGCCCGGCAGCTCGCCTCCGTGGAACCTCGGCTCAGCGGGACAAAATAAGCTACCACAAATAGTGACTAGTTCTCTGACGGAAGACTGGTTGAAAGAGTCGTGTGAGTAAATATGAATATATATTTAGGAGTAATAATAGGAGATGATAGAGTCGCTTTCTCCGAGCTTTCATGCGTTTGACCTAAATTAGGTCCCGAAGACGAACGAAAGAGACGAGGGCACACGATTGCGAAGTGTGGCTTTTTTGTGTGTTTGTGTGTTTTTGTTTTTAAAACCAAGACGTCGCAGTGTCCTTCACCCTGTAGAAAAAAACCTGGAAAAGATATTTGTGGGGGGGGACAAACAACGGGAAGCTTTCGTGTGCGTCTGTCGGGTGTGCTGAAGCCTCATACGCATTTCGTCCTGACGTGAACTTTGACCTGTGATTATCACACCGTCGTCACACTTGTAGCTCAAATAAGAGTTGAAAAAAACACAGCCTGTGATGTTAAAGAAAATTGGATCATTGCTAGTCGGAAGGATATGACTTTTATTTTGTGAATGTGACTCAAAGACGACAGAGGTGCACGGCGGGGCCTCCCAAGTCAAACGCCTTCACCTCCTGCTTGACTTCCAGGCCGTCCTCATTTCAAAACACATTTGTAAATCAAGTCGGACAACCTCAAGTCAAGGTGACCTCTGAAAGATTCATGCAACAACATAATCACCCCCTGTTGGGGGTCCCCAGACCCCCAAAACCAGTTGGGCATGTTGGTTGTCATGACAATTTCAACACCATTTGTGTTATTGTTCTACTTTTCAAATACAGAAGCAATTCATTTTAGTTTGTTGTCATTTCAACGCGATTCTGGACATTCTTCCAAAGTAGGGCCTCACCTTCTGTAATGAGGGGGGTCCCGAAACCCCCAAAACAAAATGGTGATGTTTTATAGGTACTCCCAATAGGTGTTCTTCATGCAGTAGGCGGTTCCATTTCCCGATTGATATTTGTCATCAAACTTGCCCATCTTTTCCATTGCTGTTAGCATCACTGAAAGGTTAACACGTGAAGTTAATGTTGAACATGTTTGTGGATTTTCGTAATGTTTTTTTTATTTACTTAAATTTAAGTACGTAATGGAGAGGGAGCAGGAAGGTATTTGCAGGGAGAAACTTACCCCTGGTGGTCAGAGCTGCATTTCCTGTTCTATGGTTATCATCACATGACATCATAAATGCAGAAAAAGGCCACAAAAAAGATAGATTTTTTTGCTTGGAATCCAAATTGTGCAACTTTTGATGGATGTTTGACTTTTTCGGAGGTTCCGCCTTTGCCCCCGCCCGAGGGAGGGTCAGTGTGAATTTGATGGGAAGGGTAGCAGCACCGATTCAGCTCACGAGCGGAGAGAACATCCTTTAGTTTTCCTGCTTTTTTTGTTGTTATAATGTTCAATCCCGAGTTGACAACATTCCATTTTGTCTCTTTTTTTGTTTACAGACCATATAATTCATTGAAGGTCCTTAAAGGTGGAAAGAAAATAGTAACACTGAAAATGACACAATACAAATGAATGCAATATTAGATTTTTGTTGTTGTCGTTGTCGTCTCTCTTTGTCGTGTGTTTTTAGGTTTTTGCATCGTATCCCTTGACGCATTTTGTTTGTTTTTATTGAAGTGCCATGAAGCTTTGTAGTGCAGCGTCCTTCAGTCATTCGCGGACACAATCTGACTTTTTCGCTTTCCCTTTCCTTATTTCCACTGTGATGGTCTCGCCCTGGCATGGAGAACATCCAAGCCGTCAACGCCTCCATGCCAGGGCGGTCGGTGCCAGGCAGCGCTCCAAAAGGAGGCCCCGCGTCGAGTCCCACTATTGCGACAAGTGGCATTTCTGTCTGAATTATTAAACACACGGGTGACTGAAAGATGTGAACATTTTACAGCACATGACTGCGCTCTGTGTGCTGTAAAGAATGGAAATAATCATGTATGTGCTGGGAGTTGTATTGGATATCTGACATATCTAAATCTATAACACACGCAGAGACTGGAGTCTTAATTATGAAAATAAGAATAAAGCCTTTTCAGTAAGGGAGCGATTCGGGCATGGTCGCCATCTTCACCCGCAGCAAATCAGGAGTGTTTGTCTTTTCTTTCTGGATGTGTTCCGTAGAAGACATATGATGGATTATTTTGATGGTGCTGAGTTCATCTACCTGACTCTGTCAAATATAATCGGATAAATATTACTGTCTTGTACAAAATGTTTGTACATAGATTGTACATGGTTTCTTTTTGTATTTTTCTCAAATTAAAAACATGGATGTATTAGTGTTCTAAACCAGAACCACGCCCACTTTTTCTTTGTTTTTTCTTGCAGCTGCGGGTACAGTAAACTAAAATACTTAAATAGCTTATTTCTAATATGATTATTCTTATTTTTTTTGTACTCAAGTGCTATTCCGAGTATTTCAATAGTATATATGTATTTTCTATTAACATGTTTTAACTCATGTTTGATGATATATGTATTCATATAATACAGCAATACTATTTCATATTTAACATTATGTTATGAAATATAGATTTTTAATCAATGAATTGTGATAATTTAGAAGTCAATAATTACTGTAGGATTGTGTGCTTACTAATTTGTACATTTTTTTATACTAAAATCACATAACATAACCAATTATGTAGCAATGATCTGCTCTTTAATGAAACAAATGACACAAAAGATTGAGACGTTACCTTGCATTACATTGCCTGAACACTGCATGAAGTCAGTCATGTTATAAAAAGTTATCTCATGTAAAAGTTCACCTCCCTTTTTGTGTGGAAGTGGTAAGTTTTTGGCTTCTTAAGTTTAGAAGAAAAATACATTTGAGGCTAACTGGAAAGTTCAAAACTTGCTGGCCTATCGGGTAAGTTCTGGGTCCCTGCAGCATAAGCGTTAATTTTTTATTTTTTTACCTGATTTTGCTGACACACTTCCTGCCCTGCTAGTTTGTTGGTGAAATGAAAGCTTATCGCTGTGTTGCATTTAAAAAAGCCCGGTCTCTTCAGCGCTAGCTACAGTACAAACGTATTGTCAACTTTTCATATCAGTGTTTTGGCAGGCATGATTATATGAATTTCAATTTCTAGGCTGATCAAAATATTCACGTGCACATAAATGACAGTTGCTGCGGGACCTTGACCCCGGCTAACGGGATCAACGACCCTCCCAGTCCAAGTCACGCCGTCCGATCCCATTGTGGCGCCCACCATTGGTCTTGATTTAGGTATGGTGACAGGTGATTACCCGCTCCATCACGCTCACCTGTCACTCTGTCAGTCAGCTAGCATCCTCTGTCAAGTCTGGGAATTGGATCGGGCGACATATGCATCAGCTGGCTTATCTACAAAGAGCCCGGATCGTTTTGTCTGTCAGGCATCGGAAGAGGCGGAGTACCTTTACTTTACCGTTGTTTTCTTCGACTTCTCTTCAGACTTCAAAGGTTGCTTTCAAAAGATCCCAAACACAAAGACTGGATGTGAAAACCTATTGACAGTTAAAATGGAGGACAGGCGGACGTGTCGCCGGCGTGAAGGAGGCTCGTTTGTCTGCCGGGAATTCTTCTTCGTCGCCGTCAGCGGCACCAATTAGGAGGTGTCGTGATGACTTCCACTCACACTCCTCCGCTCGCCAGACTCACCGACAAAGGTGGTCACTAAAGGCACAGAGTGTCTGATCAAGCCATGACTCAGTCGAGGTCAAAGCAAGAACCAGAAGGTCAGGTTTTGGGTCTGGGTTTGGGTGACAATGGGGGTTTTTGTTAGTTTTTGCAGCGTGGGTTAAGGTTGGTGGTTGGGGTTTTGGGGTAAATAACATGGTTTAAGGGTTTGGGTAAGGGACATGAGTTAGGGTTTAAATGCAGGTTTGATGCTGGGGTGTTAGGGTTAGAGCCATGGTTTGGGTTTGGGGTTTAGGATTAAGGAAAAAAGTTTTGGTTTACAGTTTGGGGCTAGTGTTTGAGTTGAAAAGAAACAGGGTTTAGAGTTTGGGGTTTTGATTTTGGTTCGGCGCCATGGTATTAGGTTTGGAGAAATGGGGTTTGTCTTTGGGATTTAGGGTTAAGGGATGGGGGTTTGGAACTACTGTTTCGGTTAAAGGACAGGGTTCAGGGCAGGGGTCTCACACTTGTGCCACGGAGGGCCGAGACACTGCAGGTTTTCCTTCCAGCCAGTCACTAAAGCAGGTGCTTGAATTCATGAGCTCCTTCCCTCAAATTGAAGCAGGTGTTGATCATGAAAATCACCTGCTGTAGTGACCGGCTGGAAAGAAAAACCTGCAAGGTCTCAGCCCTCCGTGGCACGAGTTTGAGATTGCTGGTTCAGAGTGTTAGTTTTGGTTTGATGGTAAGGTGTTGGGGCCAACGCTTTGTGTTTGGGTTTAGGATTAGGGATTTGGTTTACTGTTTGGGTTAAAAACAGGGTTTAGGGTTTGGGATTAGGCTTTGGATTTTGGTTTTGTGCCAGGGTATTAGGGTTAGAGGTTTGGGATTTGTGTTTGGGCTTCAGGGTTAAGGAATGGGGTTTTGGGCTAGTGTTTTGGTTAAATGACAGGGTATGGGGTTTTGATGCCAAGGTGTTAGGGTTAGAGCTATGGGTTGGTGTTTGGGTTTTAGTGTTAAAGAATAGGGTTTGGTTTAGAAATTGGGGCCAGTGTTTGGATTAAAAAACAGGGTTTAGGGTTTGGGATTAGGCTTTGGATTTTGGTTTTGTGCCAGGGTATTGGGGTTAGAGGTATGGGATTTGTGTTTGGGGTTTAGGGAATAGGATTTTAGGGTTTGGGGCTAGAGTTCTGGTTAAAGGACAGGGACCAAGGTTAGGTGCTGGGTTATCATGGTTAGGAGGTATAGGATTTGTGTTTGGTTCCGCCAGACTGACGCACCGCCTTGAAAGATCTTGTAATGGGAATCAACAGCACCAGGCATCGAGACTATCAACGTGGCTTTTAACTTAGGATTCAGGGAGTTCGGTTTACCGGCATACAACCGTACAGCTGGAACCCATTACACTAGGACAGGCGGTTTACGGTTCAGGATTCGGGTTTAGGCAGGACTCCCATACAGGTCTGCAGTGAGTGTGTGCGTGTCGGAGCAGATGTTTGTGTGGTTTTTGTTGATTTGTGGCCTGATAAGGTTTCTATGCAGGCAGTGGGGATTGATGGCTTGTTAGTGAGTGAGGACCCCCACCCCCTCGCCTCTTTACACACCCCCGCCTCCATGAGGTGTTTTCAAAATGATTGATTTACAATAAAGTGGCTGGGGGTGTGCGCATGCAGGCAGAACTGATGCCAATCGATCTGGCTGCAACTGATTGATCAGCCGCTTAGCTGTGCGGTGTGTTTACCGTGCCGAGGCGAGCCGGAGCCCCCCCTTCGTTCTCGTCCCCCTCCATAACGCCAAAAGCCCCCTTGGCGTCTCCTTTCACCGCTCTGCCGATGGCGGCAAAAACAAGCCATATCGCAACATAAACCATAAAATGCAATCATACATACTGCATAAACATTTACGATGGTGTACTTCATTCTGCTATCAGCGTGTCCTTCTGCGGCGTCGAGATAGTGCACCTTTCAAAATAATGACTTACCTGCTCCCCGCGACTCTTTGCCTTATCGCGGTGTCACATTGAGACTCCTCGAAGGGGCGCGGGAGTAACTAACGGCGCGCTTTCTTGTAAACAAATACCGAGTTTTCAAGATGACGCACCAGCAGAGCTTCGCCGCGTGAGCACGCTTGCGAAGACCGGCGTGCATCATTGAAACCGCCTTTTGCAATCCATCCAAACGGCGCACGCAGGGGTCTCCATGAAGAACCTCTGCGCCACAAGACTCCGCCGTGCCTCGCACCACACGGCGTTATCGAAACGATGAGAGACGGAAAGCATTTGTGTTCTCTTCGCGACATCCTCGAGTTCCACGTTAGAACCTTTACCTGTTGGGACGGGAGCGTCTCGCAGTGCCGCTAAAGTTTTACGTCAACCGAGTGGCTCGTTCAGGAAAAGCTGCTGGAAACTTCAACTTCATCTGCAATCATCTGCAAGGTGCTTTGGTGCTCCTCCAGCATTCTGGCTACGTCTCACAAACCCAACCCCAACCTTAACCTTTATCTCAATCTTTAATACAAACCTGGACTCCAGCCCCAACACCAACACAAACAATAACCAGAATTGAAATCCCAACAGCAAATCCCAACCCTAACCCACAACCTGTTCTCATCCAAATCCTGATCCCAACACAAACCCAGACATATATCCTAGCCCTGTTCCAAATCCTGATCCCAACACAAACCCCATTTCTAAAACCTGACATCAGCCAAAACCACAACATGAACACTAACCCAAACACAAATCCTAACCACAATCTAAATCCCAATCCAAAACCTATCCTAATTCGAATGCTAACTCAACACAAACCCTAATCCCAACCCTAATGCCCACACAAACACTACCCTAGTCCAAGTACAAGTCCTAACTCGTAATCCTGTTCGAATCCCAACACTAACCCTAATCTCACACCAATATCCACACAAACCTTAACCCTCAACACAAATCCCAACTCTATTTGAATCCTAACGCCAACACAATACCTAATCCCAACCCTAATGCCCACACAAACACCACCCTAATCCAAATCCTAACGCCAACACAAACCCTAATCCCAACCCTAATGCCCACACAAACACTACCCTAGTCCAAGTACAAGTCCTAACTCTAACACAAATCGTAATCCTGTTCGAATCCCAACACTAACCCTAATCTCACACCAATATCCACACAAACCTTAACCCTCAACACAAAACCCAACTCTATTTGAATCCTAACGCCAACACAAACCCTAATCCCAACCCTAATGCCCACACAAACACCACCCTAATCCAAATCCTAACCCCAACACAAACCCTAATCCCAACCCTAATGCCCACACAGATCCTACCCAACCGTAATCCCAACCCTAACGCCCCAAAACAAACCCCAACCCCCAAATCACAAACACAAACCTAACCCTGCTCCAAACCCCGGACCCGATCGGCTAAACCTCGCGCTTGGATTCGAAGTGTCACGCTGAAGCAGGACACCGACGTCCACCAGCAGCCCGCTAAGCACATCAGCGCGTGTCTCAGCGTGTGACAGGCCGCCATGTCCGAAGACGCGGTCCCAGATCAGACGTGATGATGGTTTCCATGACGACGAGGCACGGCGGGGCACATGATCCGTGGCCCCGATAAACAGCGATCCTTTAGGAAAACAAGGAGGTCATTACAGCAGCTTGTCAAATCAATGCTCACTCTGTCCAACTTGATTAAGACGTCTCCCCTCAGCTCTGACGCGCTACGTCAATAGCGGGGGAGGAGGAGGCTGGTGTGTGTGTGTGTGTGTGTGTGCACGGCCATGCACACACACACACACACACACACCTCGACGGACGCTCAGATGATTGGAGTGAAATAGCCATCAGTCAGGCTGGCGAGGTGGACTAATGATTCCCTGTGCTGCCTATTAGAAGTACATGACAAGTCAATCCTGCTCACTGACACACCAAAGCGAGACAGCAACACCGTGTGTGTGTGTGTGTGTGTGTGTGCGTGCACGTGCGCGTGCGCGTGTCTGGGAGGGGCCGCCGACCAAGCAAGGAAAAAGTGACCTTGTGGCTGCACCGTTTGAGGCTGAGTTAAATTGGCACGAGCAGCTAATCTTTACCTGGGGGCCATTAACAGAATTAAAGCACAACAACAAAGGCGCGGAGGCGGGGCCTATCGGCTCTCTGGCATCCGGTCTGTCGTTTGTCTTTCCGAGGATTCGGGTCCAAACTTGGTGCTCGTCTTCGTGCTCAAGCCCAGTCCAATTTTGGGGAAACTGACTAAAACAGTCGTTCAAAACAACAGCACTACAGTTTATGACAATATTCCATAAATAATGTGATTTTTATATTTTTCTATGTTTGTTTTGACGTTAACAACTCAAGTGTTATATTTTATTTATTATTTGATTTTATATTATTATTAAACCAACCAGAAGCTGTATATAAATCATCTGTAATTATTTAAAAACAATGAATTTTTTGCTAAGCCCCCTCAAATGTAAGCACTGACCGAAACTATTTTTCCTTCCTGCTTTATTTACATGATTTCTTTTTATTTGGTGCATCAAAGCAGCCTTTTAAAATAATTTCTAATAAGATCAATCAAATAGTAAATGTAAAAATTATTTTTAATGAAAAAGTAGTACTACTGTAGACAAATACTGTTAATAATAGTACATAAATAATAATAATAAAAACATAAAAAATATTTGCGCTGCGATGGACTGGCGACCAGTCCAGGGTGTACCCGCCCAAAGCCAGCTGGGATAGGCTCCAGCATCCCCGCAACCCTACTGAGGATAAGCGGCATAGAAAATGAATTAATGAATAATAATAATAATAATATTGTAAATATATATTTTTAAATTGTATTAGTAATTCACTAAAATACATTTTGAATAATTAGTAAAAATGGCATTTCTATTCAAAAATTGTTTTTACGGTAGAACAGTACTGTATCATAAGTACTCACAAGATAATATTCTTTTCATTTGTAATGACTTTACGTGTACAAAGTGTTTTTTGACAATTTTGTTTGTATTTTTCTTTACATTTGTGGTGTATGCCATTCATGTTCTCTCATTCAAAACTCATTCAAAAAAT